>JAUBOD010000633.1:352038-367429 GCA_032353885.1 Nothura maculosa | reverse complement strand
GGGAAAACTGGGGTGAACAGGCAGTCCCAGGGACTGGCCTTGTGATTCTGAAAAACTGGGCTCTGCAGAGTTGTTTAAGACTTTTCAATTGATTTTTAAAGTGGGTGATCATCACTGTGCCTTAACTGCATAGACAAAATTGCTGGTGATACAGATTTTCTCTGTGAATACTAATGTTAAATATTTATTCTGGGTAAGTATAACTTAGTAATATGGGGAAACACCTGTGACTGAACTGCTGTGATAAGGATCTCTGCTATATGCTTTTATTGTCTGTATTTTCATAAAGCTCACTATATTCAGATCTGTGAGAAAAAAGGAGTGGTAATAAAAATAAAATTACTTAACACTGAATAAACTGATGCATTTGATGCACAGATCAGTGCAGTAGGTTGTGAACCCTGGATTCCTGTCTCGAAGGACCTGTGCCGAGTTGTTTAAGCAGCTCCGCCTGACAGAAGCTTTTTCTTTCTCTGGCACTAATTAGGGCCTGATAATTGGATTTCTTTAAGAAAACGGAGCAGGGCAAGGCAGCTGCAGATAGTGTGTGAGGAAACCCCAAACCATGTCCAGGTTCAGAATTCGAGAAAGCTTCAGAAACACTTTTCTCTCCTCAGTTACCAAGAGGTGTTTTCTTCCTTTTGAGTTTGACAGCCTCCTTTGTATGGCTTTTTAAAATGATATAGATGATGAACTTTTTATTTGAATAGGGAAAATGATGTCTTACCTCCTAAAACTAGTGTACTTAAAGAAGCAGACACTAAATATATTTGTTTTGTACATATAAATACCAGTTTCTTCATTATCTAGTGATACATACTACATTTTTCAATAGAAGTCAGATAGTTCTAAAGTATCATACTCATGTAAATGCACAAATTGTTTTAACTTCAAGTAGTATTTATGCTCCAGAATGATTTATGTTCTCAGCAAACAAACAAAAACTCTTAAAAGAATATTTTTTGACATTGAGGGTTTTTCACTTTTTTTTAAGAAAATGATACACCCTTTCACAACCCTTGCCATGCTCCTGTGAACATCCGGTCAGGTTTTGAGCTGCACAAACCAAGTACTGCACAGGGTGACTCGCAGCTCCATAGCAATAGTCATCTCTTGTGATTTTAGTTGCTCCTAAGACCCTCCTTAACCTCGAGCGGTGCTGTTGACCCTGCAAAGTCAGCGGTGAAATGGGTTTGCTTTGGCGAGGCTGAGGCTGGGCGCTCCGGGCGCTCGGGAATCGGCGCCTCCTTCGGAGCCGGTTCATTCCCTGTGTTTGGCGGCCGTGCTCGGGGACGGGGGCTCCTCTTGCCGGTGCCCGAGGCCCTGTGGGCAGCTGTGCAGCGAGGGCCCCGCTCTCCATAGGAGCCACTCTCAACAAAGCACCTCAGGGCTTCTGTTGGCATATTCTGGTAGCCCTGCTATGAGCCCTTGAAGTGTATGGAACGCTTACATGCAGCAAATAATGTTTTTGTTATGATTATCATACATGTAACAAGTAGCACTTCCGTAATGATTTATTTCTGATTTAAATGGCTATTTGGTCTGGTTACATTTATTTCAGATGAAAGAAATATCACTTTTTACTACAGAGGCTTTTGGCTTTGTTTGCCTTCATGCAGTTTTCAAGGTCTTAGTTTGTCTTAATACTACTTGAAAAATACCGAGTTTTTCCCAATTAAACCTTTCTGTAGGGTACTGCATCCCTGGGAAATGTGGGATGTCTCTGCTGATTTCCAGCCTGGTTAGGCTATTCTGAAAGAAAGCTTTCCTAATTAGAAAGGCGTTTTCTCTGCATCAAGTCCTTCCTTCACTTACTAAACTGAGCTGTAATGTTTTATTCTTTGAGCCGACAAGCACAGGTTACAGCACAAACAGTTTCTGTTGTAGATATTTATTGCCGAGTTGCTCTGTGTGTAGCCCCGATCTCCAGTGAAGAGTAAAGAGAGGAAAGGGAATACCTAGTGCTAGGGAGAGGTCCCTCTCTTTTGCTTCCCTGAGGTACCCAAGCAGTGAAGCCTGTGCAGCAAAGGCAATATGAAAATTAATAAAGTGCTTCCTCTCTCTGTGATGATTTCTAAGGGATGTGCAAGTGTGATGATTTTTCCAGCTGTTATAATGCCATAAACAAGCTGGAATCTCATGGACAGGCAGGTGAGCTGTGTCCGGGAGCTGTTTCCATGTGTGAAGAGCAGCCGCTCTGGGGAGATCCCTGCAGCTCCATGGCTGGAGGGCAGCCGGGCTGCTCGGCAGCGCTGAGGGAAGAGCTCCCGGCTCCTGCTTAAGGTGGAGAACTGGAAACGAGCTGGTGAGCAGGGCAGCCTCAGCCTTCAGCCCCTCTCTATGTGTGTGCTGATAGTGGTGACAGGGCCACAGCCTTGGCTGCTTCGGAGGTCGGATCTGCATTCACTCTGGTTGCATTTTGCTTAGGCATTTTAATGTTCTTGATGCAAGCAATTTGGACATACTGAAGTCTGCCTAGTTAGTTTCTCTCCTGCATACCTTACCTCTCCCTTTACTTATGCAATATTTCAGAGAAGGGATGAGGGTTCTCCTTGTACCACCTGAACCTGAAGCCAGCTGAGATCTTAATCACCCGGAGCCACTTGTCCTGTGGGGGCAGTGACCCAGCACGGAGCCCCCAGGCAATCACCATGGGGCCAGACCCACAACCCACCTCAACCAGGGGCCTTCCCGCTACCCAGAGCGAAGGGGCTGCTCCGGGACCCCAGCCCCATTTAGGCCCTGCACAGGGCTGAAAAACCCTTCAAATCAAGCCTGTTAGCTGATTTTTTTTTTTGGGTGGCCACGTTGATTTACTTGAACTGCTGAGCAGCCTTGAACGCAGCATTTCAGGAGCAAATGTGGAGGGGGACATGGTCTGATGTGACAGTCGCTTCTTGCTGTTGTGCTGGCATTTGCTTAAAACAAATCATAATGTTTTCAAAACTCATGTGAGAAAGTGGAGCCCTCGTAAGATAGTGTGGTAACATCTGCTGATAATACAGCAGTTTTCCCTTTCTTCCTTTAAGCATGAAAAATATACTTATCCCAACTCCTTTTTCATGTTATCTTATAGAGGAGAATGTTTTAAAAAACCCAGAATAAGTGAAGATGTGAATTTAAAAAAAAAAGCATTGAACGTGTTGAACTACTAAATATATTTTTTTTTTTAAAAAAGGGGGTTTTTTAGAATTTGAATGCTCCCAAGTTGGCTTTAGGTGAGTTATCCCACAAGTCTCTCAGCTGTGAATGAGTTGGGGACTGAAGCCAATTAGCAAATCCCCTTTGGCCTTAATGCGGATGAGTTTCTGGAGGGTCTACACGCGCAGCCCCGGCTAACGCGGCTCCCACCTCCTCCCACGGCCCTTGGGCCCCGCGCTCGGCCCGTCCGTGGGGTGGGAGCTCCACGCTTGGGATGTAGCTCTGGTGAAGATCCATTCCTCGGAGTGACGGTGACACCGGCTGAGTGCTGAGCACTGCTCACACACAGCCCTGTTCCTGTGTGCGGCTGCTGAGCGCTTGACAATCCCATCCCAAGTGCCCCGACATTTCCACAATTGGAGCTATGCTGAACAGGGAGTTATTGCCTTCTTCCTAGGAAATCCCTCTGTTCTCCTCATCATGTTTCTATTAATCATTTCACTGGGAAAATTAGAGCTTGTGCAAGCTGTAGCTCATGTCAGCAGCCTCAGCTGCTTCTGGGAGTCTGTTTTTATGGTGCAGCGCAGTGGAATTTAGGGAAATACTGAGAGCTTTGTGTTAAACCTTCAACGGAAGGATCTGCTGGCAGAGCACGAGGCACATACCGGTCATCAGTGTTGGATGCATCTTTGGCATCACCTGTGCTGACCCTAATACCGTGGAGAAGGTGGCTTAGCCGCTGTCATTGTGGTCAGCAGCGCTGTGCACGTTGTGATGCGAGGGTTCCTGCGCACGCTGCTGCTCAGTAACCACCAAGGGCCTTTTACACCCTGATTTATCCTCTCCCTAGCTAAAATGTAGTGGTGTCATTTAAAAAAAAAAAAAAAAAAAAAAAAAAAAAGGCTTGAATTTATTCCAAGAGCTTAATGGCAATATAATAGATTTTTATTTTCCTTCCACTCTACCACTTAGCAGTTTGGCAGCGTGAAGGCCCTACTGTGATGTTGCTTTGAAGTCTGACAAAAGCCTGGCCTGGGTTTGTTACGTGGGACAAGAGGCTTGCCTTGCACAACAGCTATTCCCCTGCCGCCCCGGCACGCTGCGCCGAGCTGAGCTTTCCCAACACACACCGTTAGCTCAGCCTTGATTTGGATACCAGCACATGCAGCCTCTGGAGAGAAAATGAGAGCACCTTCTAAGGGGGCCTTGTCCTGTCGTTAGCCTTACTGTGCTCCACAAGGGTTTTGCGGCGTGCCCTGCGCAATGCATTATAATTATATGACAGGAGAACAGTGGAGAATATGGCATAGCGTTTCCCATAGGTTTCCTCTCGGAGATAAGCAAGATAAACATTGGCCTTTGCTTCTCCCAGAAGCAAATGAAAAAAGAGGAGGCCGGCGGCTTCCTGGAGGCCTCGGCCGGCGGCGCCTCCGTCGTGGGGACAAAGTGAGGAAGCTCCGGCCCGCGGTGCGCGGCCTTGGCTTCCTGCGCCCGCCGCCTTATCTGCGCCGCGTCCCCGCGCTCCCGCCGCCCGAGCCGCACGGCTCCCGCCGCGCTGTTTATTTGTGCAGGGCGCTCCCTGCGCCGGGGCGGACAGGGCTGCCTTGAATGGCAGCGCTCCGGGGGCGGGCGGCCGCCCAACGGGCCGGGCGGCAGCGGCACCGAGGTCTGGTTTGGGGTCTGTGCGGCCTGACTCGGGGTGACCCGGCTCCGCTTCGGCCCCGACACCTGGGCCACGGAAATGTTTTGCTTGGAGGGGCTTCCTTCCAGCAGGAGGGAGTCTCCAGTTACAGGGCCGGCAAGCGGCAGCCCCGCTGCTCCCCCTCGCTAACATGCTTCCCCACAGCAAACTGTGCAAACGGGAATGGGAGCGGAATGCGGAATACTGCAAAAATTGCAGCAATCTTCCCAGGTTTAGTAGTTAGCAAGGCAGCATCCAGGGAGGAAGATGAAATTTTTCGGAGCTTTGCGATTTTTTGCCTTTTTTGCTTTCTTTTTAACATTCTCCTAAGTTATTTCACTGTTCTGCGGACAAGCTTTGTAATGCACTGACATCTGCTGTGCGTTCCCGAGCGCAGGCCAAGCAGCAAGGCCTTGGCAGCGCGCGACGGCCCCGGCAAGCGGGCAGGGAGAGAGCAGGAAGGGGAGCGGGAGCCCCTGCAGGCTGCTGCCCGTGCAGGGCTGGGGAAGCAGCGGGAGTTTTGCCGACGGGAGCCAGCCCGTCGGTGCACGTGGAGCAGCAGCCCTGCTGC
Organism: Nothura maculosa; assembly: GCA_032353885.1. NCBI lineage: Eukaryota > Metazoa > Chordata > Aves > Tinamiformes > Tinamidae > Nothura > Nothura maculosa. The sequence goes on along the minus strand of JAUBOD010000633.1, from coordinate 362,036 downwards.
GGTCACTGCAGCTCCGCGAGGGCTGCCCTTGTCCAGCCTTGCGGCGCTCCGGTCGGGAAGGGTGGATGCGGGTGGCCCGGGAGCCTCGCGGCCCCGCCGGTGCTGGCCACACTTCAAGGGCACCTTGCGGAGCCCCAGGGCAGCACCCAGCAGGAATCTCGCGCCGAAACACCTTGAAATGCAAAATTGACCTTTGTCTGCTGGAATAGTTTAAGTCAGTTCCACTTGCTGTCAAAAATCAATCATTTCTTCTAACAAAATCAAGTCAATCTGAGATCTTTTGGTTATGTTTTTCTGTTGAAAATATTTTGAGAAACATCCTTTCTATTTGAGAAGCAAAGTGTTCTATCAATCAGCTTTAGGAAAGAAGCTCTAACACAGCAAAGCTTCAATATCCAATAGCCCCCTTGGAAACGGGGGAGCTTCCTAGCAACTGGTTTCTGGAACCTCAGACTGGTGCCAGCTGCAGCACCCAGGTGAGCAGAGCCCTGTGCCTTGGGCACCAGGAGCCAGCGGGACGGGCGTCCACTCATCTCCTTCCCTCCCAGCCTGCTGGTAAAGCTTGTTTTGTAAATGCAGAGTTTTCTTGGAGAGAATGAGATAAAAAATAAAATAACAGACTGCAAACGTGGCATAAGGTCTAGTTTCTCCTTTTCTGAATTGCCAGCAAACCCAGAGCCCTGAGTGTGAATCTGCCCTTGTAGGTCACTAGCAAGGGCTGACAGCACAGAAAGCACTGAACCAAAAAGTGCATCTTTCCCTGGTGAAAAGGCCTAAACGGGAGGAGAACTCCTGCTCCTGTTGGGATCAGCGGGATAATTGCTCCTGAGCTTCAGCAGAGGCAGCCCTGGGCTCTGCGCTGTGCTGAGAGCCCCTGCACCGCCCTGGGGCTCCTGTTGGGCTGCGCTTGTTGCGCAGTGGAAAAGGGCTGCATGGCTTCCCTGACGGTCGTGCAGGTCGGCAGGACCCTTTGGAATCCTTCTCCACCTGCACAGGACATTAAATTGGTTGCTCTGTTGATCTTGGGGGTTTGGGGGGAGTGATGGCTCCTTCGGAGCCTTGGGGCAGAATGCCCCTCACGCATCATTTTTGGTGCTTCTTATGGGCAAGCTCCCAACAGCACCTTTCCCAAACAAAATGTCTGCAGTCAGTCGTGATCATCAGTATGGACACACAGGAATTCACTGGTACCTGTAGAGACACTGGGTATTACTTAGTTTTAAGCAACCATAATTAGAAAAGTCAGACATGGAGTGATTGCTGGAGGGTCTGAAAGTGGCTACCTGCCTCCTAAAGATGGTTGTTTTTAAATGCCTGAAGTCCCCAAGATGTGACGGGCAGTGGAAATGTCAAGTGTCTCATTGCAGCAGGGTGCAGATACTCAGGGTTTAAGCAGGACTGTGATTGCTAATACATGAAACTATTGGGTCAAGCTGAGCCTCTTTTTCTGCCTCAGAGTTCAAGGCGTGCACAGGGCTGCGGTGGTTTCCAGAGCAGCTCTCTGTGCCGATGCTGGGATACATAGAGCACTAAAAGCTAACAAATCACTCAAGGCAAAAAGGTTCCCAAAAAAGCCAAACCTCTTCATTTCCTCTCCTACTTATTTGAGTCAGATAAGATCAAGGTTAAAAAAAAAGAGCCAGCCTGGCCATTAGGAAAGAACTTACAAGAGAAGAAAAAACTAAATTTTCTGCAACTTGAAAATTATGCCCAATGTGCTGCGGCAGGGATGTCCGTGCGGTGCAGGTCGTTCTCCTGCACCCTGGGGCTTGGCCGTTCTGCCCCAGCACCCTGCCTTGCCCACTGCATGTGCCCTGCAGCACGGGGGCAGTTCCTGCTCAGTACCTGGCGCCCGTGGAGGTGGGCACCACAGAGCTGCCCGTGCCCCAGGAAGCGGGATGAGGAGGCCAGCACGATCCCTTCTCCAGGCCCTTCTCCTGCTCTGTGAGCAGGTTGCTATGTGTCACTACCGTCCTGTTTGTGTTGTGTTGTATTTGTGTTGTACTATCCCATTTGTTGCCTAAGGAGAGAGGGGAGTTGCAGTCAACTGTCAGGCTGCTTGTGTCCTGCTTGTGCCCCTTTGGGTCATTAAGCACCACATACCATTCTCAGCCACTTTGCCTCAATATACTGCTAGAATGGGTAAGATTTTGAAGATCAGGATAACTTGCTGTTGAGTAGCATAAGCCTTGTGTATCCCCTGAGCCTGGTGTGGGCACTGCAGGGATTCCTGTGGGCACTGGGGTCCTTTTCCCTCTTGGAAGTGGTGCCCAGGCAGGGTTTTGCACCAGCTCTGCTGTCAAGGGGTTCAGGGGCCAAGGCTCAGCCTTGGTTCTGCCCAGGGCTTTGGGTGACCCTTGGGTCACAGAATGGGATAATTTATGTTTGATAGAGGTTGGATTTGCCTCCGGAGCACGCATAAGTTCTTCCGGTAGCTATTCCTATATGGAGTATATTCCATTTATTTGTCAGCAAAGATAGCTACAACACAAATGAAGAAAAAAAAAAGACTAAAAATGACTTAAATGTAAATAATTGTGATGGAATGAATGGGCTGAACATACATGTCCATCTCGGGGTGGATTTGGCGCGAGCCCCGTTTGAGATGCGGGGCGGTCGGGCTGGTGTTTGGGGTGCGGGGGCTGCGCGGGCTGGAGCCGCCGAGCGCGGCCGTTCCCGCCGCGTTGGGCGCGGAAACGCCGAGAAACGCAGCGAGAAACCAAGGACCTGGAGGCTCTGCAGGCAGAACCCGAGAGCCGCAACCCAGCGGGCTGGGAAGGAGCCGAAAAATCCCCATTTCTCAGCGTTTGTGTTGCTGCTGGGAGGGCAGTGGAGCGCTTGGGGCTTGCGTTGTGCTTCTAAAGCGGCTGGTGCCTTGGGGCGTGCAGGGATTTAAAAGACTTCGGGGGTCCAAATCACCTTCCACTGACACCAGCACCTCGGTTTCCAAAATTTTCCATGTTTTAAAGTTACATATTGAAGTCTGGGGGGGAAGCTTTATGTAATCTGAAGTTGACTTTCGCCAAAGGTTCGGTGTTTTTGGTTTTTTTTTTTTTTTTCTCTAGAAGGAGGAAAATAGCTTTTCCTCTATCCCATTGCTTCCAACGGGTCCTCTCAAGATTGCATGTGGCTTGATCCAGCAAAGCCGAGATTTGTTCTGAGATCAAAAGCAGTCACATCATTTGAAATCTCACAGTGTTTTTAGGCACCGGGTCGTTGCATCCCCCCAAAACCCGAGTTAAGGAGCCGGCGCTCCTGGGCGCGGATTAACCGCAGCGCAGCGCGGGCTGCCCGAGCGGGACGCGGGGCCGGGGCTGCCCCTTCCCGCGGCACAAACCTCCTCCCCACGGGGCTCCCTCCACGCGATAGGGCCGCACACCCCGCGTGGAAACCGCCTCGCGGGTTACCTGAATTCAGAGCCGCAGTTGAGCTCAAAGAAACGCTGCAAGGCGTGAATTCTCTTTGCTGTCCTTACAGAGTCGGAAGGCTTTGTCTTGGGGCTTCCCATTTAAAATAATCTAAAATTCGTACCATTTTTTGCTGTAGTTACATCTTCACCGAACCCACAAATTGGGCCACAATCAAAACATTCGTTTTTCGATTAGCTGAAACAGCTCAACCCGAACTAAAACGCTCGTCTGTTAAATAATATCTATTTCCTAGTAACGAGAGCAGAAGCCCCACCTGGTTTGACGCTAATTTTGTTGCACAAACACACAAAAAGAAATTTAAAAAAAAAAGAGAGAGAGAGCGAGAGAAACAAAAACAAAACAAAACCAAAACACAGCGACTGTTATTTTGCAACTCGAAGGTGCCGGGACGTGAGCGGACTCGCCCGCTTCCTTTCGCTTTGAGGAAAAATAAGCATCGGGTTCTCGGCGTTCAAAGGAGCAGCTCGCGCTGCGCTAGCGAGCAGGGAGAGGAGCAACGGGGGCAGGGTGCGGGATGCGGGATACGGGGTGCGGGATACGGGATACGGGGTGCAGGGTGCGGGATACGGGATGCGCGGTGCAGGGTGCGGGATACGGGGTGCAGGGTGCGGGATACGCGGTGCGGGGCTCCCTCCCCCGCAGGCCGAGCACCGGCACCCTGAGGTGCAGACTGCACAAGCGGAGCGGCGGGGACACGGGAAAGGGGAATATACGGGCAGAAAGGGTGAAATTGCCCGTTTTGCATAGCGAGGGAGTAGGTACAGGCTCAGAGCTAACTGCACGGTGAAAACGCGGATGGCGAAGGGAGTAGGAGCAGGCGCAGGGCTGGACGGGGCCGTGGAGCCGTCCTAGCAGCAGCAGCGGCTGCAGAGCACGAGCGGCTCCCGCGGAGCGGGGGAGCCGAGCGCGCCCGGGACGCTCCCCTTGCGCTCCGCTCCACCGGCTGCTATTCCATACGGTTTTTGATCGTGATAAGGTGGCTCTGTTCCTCGTGAAGCTCCCGTTATGGATGCGCAGCCATCACGGGCAGGGGCTGCTTCGTTTTTCCTGTTAAAACAGAAATGTCCGCGCGGCTGGGAGCTTGTAAAAACAAGCCCGGAGCTACCCGATTTTTTTTACCTTTACAGCACAAACGAGAAACTAAACTCTGCCCTGCAGAACGTGCGGGGACCTCCATGGGCTTTGCACAAGGACGCGTATTCATGCGGAGGAGCCGCTTCCCAGGTGACCGAGCCCCTGCCTGAGGCTGCGATTCCAGCGCGTTCCTCAAGCGCCGCGGCCGGGCAGCTCGGAGCCCCGGTTTCAGTGTCCCCTAGCGGGGCCGCGGCGCCGCTCGGCTCCCGCCGCAGGTGGCACGGGGAACGTCCTCGTCCTCCCGTCCCGCAGCAGCGCCCGCATGTGCCCGGTTTGCGCGGGACGCCCTCGTAAACGCGGCGCTGAAGGACACGCTGGAAAAGCCGTGTCCACACGCTCCTTGATTTCCCTGTATTCGTTATGGCAATAAATAAGCTTAACGATTAATGGCAGCAGCGGAGAGAGGAGCGGAAAAAGAAAAAAAAAAAAGAAAGGGGAAGAAAATGGGGATATTTAGCAGGGTAGCGCGGCGGGTGCCTTTTCCCGGATGCTTCGGGAGGGCTGCGGAAGGGGGAGCCGCGCGGGGGGCGGCGGCCCCGGCCCGGTTCGGTTCGGTGCGGAGCGCCGCGCTGCGGCTGGAGCACCCGGCGGCTCCGGGACCCACGGCGGGCGGGAGCGGGCGGCGGCAGCGCGGCCGGGCGCGCAGGTAGGGAGCGCGCGGAAATATCCGCGGCGGGATCCACTGTCCCCCTCCCGAGGCGCTCCCGTGGAGCCGCGGCGGGGCCGTCGGGCGCAGGGAGACGCGCGGAGCGGCGCGGGAACAGCCGGGCCCGGCCGCGCGCAGCCCCGGCGTGCGGAGCGACCTGTGCTCGGTGCGGCCGGGCCGCGGACACGGCCGGAGCCCGCAACTAGCGCGCGTGGGAGCGGCGGGTTCGTGGCGGCCGCAGGGCGCGTGGTCACGCCGGGGGGCCCCGCGCCCACGCGCCCCGCGCGCCTGCGCCCGTCCGCGCCGCGCGCCCCCGTTCGCCTTCTCCCCAGAGCTGCGGCTCAGGCAGCGCGTGGGTGCCGGCGGCGCGGCCGGCCCTCACCCATGGGTGCTCCAGGACATCCCGTCCCGCATCCCACAGGCCCTGCCGCTGATCTGCCCATGCTGGGCCGGGGGAGGCTGGGCCGGGGCCACCTTGCTCATGGCTTTGGTAACCCAGGATACCCCGGGGAGGAAAGGGCTGTGGTGCGGGGATGGTAACAGGGAGACAGATCCAAGCGTGTCCCACCTCTGCCCGCGCTCCTGGGAAGCCGGGAGATCCCGGCCTGCGCTGCTGGGCCAGCTGCACATGAATCCTCATGGAGCGCTGGGAGCCTCTACCTGGCTGCGGGGCATGGACCTACATTTGTGCACGAGCTCACGCCGGCACACGCGTGCAGCCCCGCGTGCAGGAGCCTGTCCACAGGTGTCCGCCTTCACGCATGGCCACGTGGGCTCCCTTGGGCACACAGGTTCCCACGGTGGCCCCGTGCTGGCACACGCGTGCCCTGCCAGCTCTGCGTGCCCGCGTGCCCGAGCGTGTGCGCACGTACCCGTGCATGTGCCAGGCAGGGGTGCGAGCGAGCCCGGCACCCCCGTGTGCCTGCGCCAGCTCGCGCGGGCCACGTGCCCCACTGCGTGCACGGGCACCCATAGATGCCCAGGTGCACACATACGTGCGCTCACCCTCACCTGTGCGCTCGGACCCATGCGTGTGGCCCCCTGCATGGGCACGCCTGCCGCAGGCGCTCACACGCATGTGCTGGTGCCATCCAGTGGCCAGCGGCCACCCTGCAGCATTGCCCTGCCATGCGGGTGCAGGGCTGCCTGCTGCAGGGAGGGGATACCTGGCCCTGCATCCCATGTGGCACCCATGGCCCCTGGCAGCAGGGGACTGGGGCCATACCCTGTGGTGCCACCCTTCATAGGGCTACCCCCAATCTGGCCCTGGCATTTGTACCCGGTGCAGTTGGGCACTTCTAATCAATGCACCCTCTGCCCGCAGAAGACTCCCGCAAGATGCTGCCTGTGTCCCCTCCGTGCACACCACAAGGGTGTCTGACCCCCACCAGCACTACAGGCGCTCAGGACCCCACAGCACCCTCCCTGGGTACACTCAGGCCTTGGCTCTGGGGGCTCTGCAGGGTATCCCTGGTGGGCAGCAGCGCCCCAGGGGTATCTGAACTAAGCTGGTCTCTTTCAAGACTCCCTTGGCCCAGTCCCATTCGTGCTGATCCGCGGTGACAAACCACACGACACTGCCAGGCTGGCTGTGCAGCACCCGCTGCCCCTTTAGTGTAGGAGAGACCCGGTGGCCTCCGGGTGAGTGCGTGCCCAGGGCCGGCGGCGCAGCGCCCGCCATGGGGCAGCACATCGTGGGGCAGCACATCGCGGGGCAGCACGCGGGCTGCAGCCCCGCCTGGGCGCTCTTTGGTCCTAGCAAGGGTCCCGTGCAGGCACGGGGGAGCAGCAGGGGGCTCAGCACCCTCAGCGACCAGGGCGTATGGGCACCCGTGGTGCGTGGCAGCTGGGTGATACCTGGAGGGGGTCCAGCTGGCCTGGACGAGGCAGCACAAGGAATGATCCCTCCAGGCGATGGAGCTCTGTCCTCGCTGCCACCAGCTGGCACCGTGGGCCAGGGGCTTTGCAAGGGACTGCCCTGGCTGGAGGCTGTAGCCCTGGCGGTGCCAGGAGCCCCCGCGGGTGCCGCTTCTGCAGGTCAGAAGCCAGGACCCAGGGTGAGGTTTAAGTGCTAACTTTGGACGCCAGGGCAGAAAGGGGCAGAGGGAGGGCAGGGGTGGGGGGGCACCAGCCCTCTTTGGTGTCTGCAGGGCTTTGCCCTGTGCCCACAGCCCCCCGGCCTCGCTATGCCCCATGGGCAGCCCCACGCAGGGCACCCTGCCCGCTGCAGGGCCGGAGGGGAGCGGGTTAAGCGCCCCCGCGCCAGGGCCATTGTCTCTGACACAATGGGGAGGAAGAGGACGCTGGGGGCCGAGGGGCTGGGGCAGGTCCCCAGCACATTCCTCTGGCTCCAGCTCGGCAGATGGACAGAGCTGGAGCTGGACGGACTGACCGGACGGATAGAGGACGGTTTAATCCTTGCGGGAGCTGCTTGCTGAGACCCTGAGGCATCACTGGGGTTTAAGGCACATGGTGCAGCACCAGCCCTGAGGCGGGCACTGGCATTCAGGAAGAGGAAGGGGATGCAGCCAGGGCGCACGGGGGCAAACCCAGGGTGCAGGGTCCATCCCTTGGGCCCTGGGGCAACAGCTGCTCCTTGCACAGAGCTGTGGGGTGGCACCAAGGCCCCTGCCCTGCTGGTGCCCATGGCCAGGGTTAAGTCCTGGCGTCCCTTCCCCTGCTTGATAAAGTAGAAAAATAAATAATCTGCAGGGGATGGACAGAGGGCTGCTTTGGTAGCACGGCTCTACATGCGGGTGGCCGGGAGCTGCGAACGCTCCTCGCCATGCGGGTCCCAGGAACCCTCTGGCTCTGCCACCACCTCATTTGGGGGCAGAGATACCCCCCTCTCACCGCTGCAAGGCACTGGGAAGCTTGGAGCGTGCTGGCGAGCAGAGAGGAGCTTGCACTGCCCTGGCAAGGGGAGCCCGAGTGGCCTGGCCTTGGCGGCTAACAGCCCACAGGGGCCTGGCCTAGACTCTCCTGGAGGCAGCGGAGCTGCTCCTGGCCCAGCTTGATCTTCTCCTCCAGCTCCCGCTGCTCGGTGATGAGGGCTGACTTCATCTTGACAAAGTGCTGGTAGTCCTGGAGGTGCTCGTCGCGCAGGTACCGCGCCACCATGGCGCCCACCGCCTTCTCCCGCCGCCCCACGTGCTCCTTGAGCTCCTTGGCGTCCTCCAGCTGCGCCGCCAGCTGCCGCTTCTTCTCCCGCAGGGCCACCTGTGAGACGGGCAGCGTTGAAGACCTGGCACCGGTGCCACCGGCCACCCCGCACGCGGCCGCCCCGCGCGCCCACCTTGTCCTCGGCGGAGGTGTGCGGCCCCAGGCTGTTGAGCGCGTTCTCCACGCGGGCCAGGCGCCCCGAGAGGGAGAGCAGCAGGTTGACCACCTTGTCCAGGTCGCCCACGAAGAGGCGGTACTTGTCGAACTCGCCGGGCGTGCAGAGGGCCTGCAGGCGGGCGGCCACGTCCTCGCCCAGCGCCCCGTTGGCGCTGATGTCCTCCTGCAGCCCCCGCTGCGCCTCCTGCAGCACCGACAGCTTCCGGCTCAGGCTCTCGATCAGCTGCATCTGCAGCAGCAAAGGGGTCAGAGAGCCCCGCGCCCGGGCTCATCGCACTTGGGATGGGGCAGGGCGCAAGGAGCCCGCGGTGCTCCAGGGCACCAGGCTGCAGGGCAGCGCAGTGGGGCCAACACACCCTCCCTGCCCAGCAGGCACAGAGGAGCAAGGGAAGCTGCTCCCCTCTCTGGGTTGTACCCCACGTCCCGAGCAAGCGCCCGCTTTACCTTCTTCTCCACCAGCTCGTGATCCACCTCGTCGTCCTCCGAGCTCCCCTCCACCACCTCCGGCAGCTCCTTCATCTTGTTGAGCAGCTCGGCCTTGCCCGCTGACGTGTTGTAGTAGGCTGAGTAGGAGGTGGGGCTGGCGGGGGGCGGCGAGATGGGCTCGAAGCCCTGCCTGCGAGGAGAGGAGCCCAGGGGTGCGCGGGGGCAGCAGGGCCAGCCCCGAGCCACCCACTGCAGCCAGGGGCTCTGCCCGGCACCACTGCAGCCCTAGGGCCAGCCCCGGGCACCCGCTGGCCCTACCTGTCATTCGCTGGCGCATCCAGGTGCCAGTCCTGTTGGAAACGCTCCTTCCAGGCCTGCCGCTCACCGCCGGCCAGCAGCTCGCCCATGAGCTCGGCAGCGGTGACCAGCGCGGCGGGTGGCACGAGGATGCTGGCAAGCGAGCGGTCCCGGCCTGCCACATCCCACATGAGCTCCTCCGAGTTCATGCGGCGCGGCTGGGGCCGGCTCGGCGCGCTCACCCGCTGCCCGGCTCCCTCCAGCACCTCCGGGCTCCCCTCCAGCTCCTTGGGAGCTGCTGGAGAGGAGATGGGCCCAGTGTGAGGGGTGGCCCTTGCTGGGGCCCTGGGCGCAGGTAGGGAGCACTCACCAGCGCTGCAGGGGCTGGCCCAGCCCTGGTCCTGGCTCCGGCCACTCCGTTGGGGCTGCTCTTCCTTTTCCCAAGGGGGTCTCACCGTCACTCGCTCTTCATCGGCCTCATCCAACCTGTGGACCCGAGCCCAGGGTCAGGGTGCCCGCAGCTGGGGCAATGGCACCCTGGACCCCGCAGTGTAGAGAGGGGAATGGGAGAAAATCCCCTCAAGAAAGCACACGTGGGTGCACGACCACAGGTTCAAACACTCAGCAAATGGGGAAAACACCACATGTAAAACAGACCCCCCAGAACCCACCCTGCACCCAGACACCCAGCCTGTGCCATGGGGCAGGACGTGGGCAGCAGCGTG
>JAUBOD010000633.1:327094-343737 GCA_032353885.1 Nothura maculosa | reverse complement strand
TGGCCCCGATTCCCAGGGGAGCGGGACAGCCCGGCACCGCTGCCGAACCCTGCTGAGCGCCCGCGGGCCCCGCGGGGAGCCCTCCGCTGGGTGTCCCAGCCCTGCCCCAGGCCCGTCTCGAAGGTGCCCGCGGTTGTCTCCTCTCTTGCTGCTGTGCCCAGCGCGCTCAGGGCCTCGCAGCTCGCTTGTGCTTTGGGTGCAAGGGCAGTTCAGGGGCAGCATCTCCTGGATACTCACCCAGGCGGGAGCCCTGCGAGTCTAGGGCTGTTTGCCAGGAAGCTGCTGACACAAGCACAGCGAAACACTTGGCATCACTCATCTCCCCATAGCCAGAGTGCTGTGGAGAGGGGAAAATCTCCTCTTACCATGCAAACCATCACTGCTTGCTTTGTTGTGGGGTGCCTGCAGCCAGTTGCTGGGCTTGCCCTGCTTCCTGGTTTTCCAAGAGCCATTCCAGCTCCATTTTTGTCCTTGCCTTAGTGCTCCTCCCGGAGCGCAAGCAGACTCCTCCAGTTCTCTTCCATACACTGTGAAGAGCTTCCCTCTTTGCCAAAAATCATCCCGAGATCTTCCCGGGGCTGCCGGGTCCCTTGTCCCTGCAGGGAGGGCACCTCTGTGATGGCACCGACGGACGGGTCTGCAGCTGCTGGGTTTGGTGGCTCTGTTAGAAACCACTCTCTGCCATTCACCAGCGCCCTGTAGGCCGTGTTCACCCGCCCTGCTCCGTAGGGCTTTGTCCAGGTCACTCGTACTAAGATTTTCTATTTTCAATGAGAATCATGGATCCATGTTAAGTGTTTTGTGGCAAATCCCTATTGTTCTGGAAAAAAATGGCTTCCAGTGTTGTCTGGACCATTTCCGAATGTCTTTGCTGCTGCTTTGGATAAAAATCTGAGCGAAATTTTGCCATTTCCCCTCAACCTTTAATTCACTTCTCATCATTTTTGACTAGCTCTGTTATGCTGTAAGACAAGAAACAGAAACCTGGATGTTTAACATTTAACAATGTCTTATTGTCTCGTTGCTCTTGGAAAAGGGAATGGAAGAGGAAAAGCCTCCCATACAGCTGTAAACAAAGTAGAAGGAAGTGAGTTCACTGTCCAGGGGAAAGCACAGCACTCCCATGGAGGAGATTTTCATTTCGGTTGTGGGGAAATGCCCCTCTGCTTTATTCCTGAGCAGCTCTTTGGGTGCTGCAATGCCAAAAACTGCAGGAGGAAAGGGCCAAACGAGGCCGTGGTGCCCTCCGTGCACCTGCCTCGAGAGGGCCTGTGGGGAGGCTGGGGATGAAGGGGCCCCACAGCCCGCAGGAGGATCGATGGCAAAGTTTGTGCTGAGTTGAGTGACGCACGCTTGGACCTGCTAGGGACAGGGCAACACCGAGTCCTTCCTTTTCCAGGGATTTCCAGGGATTCCAGTGCCAGAATCCAGCCGGTCCCCATCCATGGTGCCCCCCCACCTGCTGCTTCCAAAGCCAGGGTCTCCAGAGCCCTCTTCCCTCCTGCATCTGTGTCTTGGGTTTCCTTTACCTCGTCCTCATGGCTGCCCTGCCTCCGGGCACCTGATGATCCCACAGGTGAGGGGCTCGGGATCCACAAGTCACTGCGGGACAGAGCTGTGATCACAAAGTATGGGGAGAAAAACACAGCTTAACACTTCTGAGGAGGTTAAGGGGGTAGTGTAAAAAAATACTGCTGTTTTAATAAAATAAAAGAGGAAAAGAGACCCAGAAATCAGCTGGATGAAATCTGCTTCTAGAGTCTGAGGCTGAAGCAAAACATCATTGGAGAATGGGAGATGAAGCGGTTAAAAACAAACAAACAAAAAGGAGTCTACAAAGGTAGAGACCTTTGTGAGAATGGCAAATAAATGACAAAGAGCTAAATAACGTGCCAAATTCTGGTCATGCTGCCTGATGCAGGAAGGGAATTGAATTTAGTTTTAGAGCCTCAAGTGAATAACAAAAATATGTGTAGCATCATCCCGATGGGTCTTCCTAGAGATATTTGTGAGATTTATCTTATGTATCTCTTTCTAGAGAAAAGGGAAGCAGTAGCTTTAATGCCTGCACTTCGCTGAAGCACGGAGAGAGCAGCGAATCCTTCTTTATCCCCTTCCTCCAGAAGATGGCAAAAGTTAGCCGGACTGCACGGGGCCGGAGGGAGGAATTCGCTGCTTCAGGGCCGCCCGCATCCCGCTCCGTTTCCCATCACCGCACGACACGAGCGCCGTCCCCAACCCTGCGGAGACACCGGGGCGCTTGGAGCACCGAGCTGGGGCTTGGGCACAAGGTGCCCACCTTGGCAGGCACCCCTGTGCCCATCAGAGAGGGCAGCCCCACGGGCGCGAGGTGAGGTCTGGCTATAACGGATAGAGGAACTTGTATTTATAGAGGAATACTGATAGAAAATAGAGGAAAATAGAATAATTTTATATTCATTCCTAAACAAGGAATGAATATAAAATAAATACCTATAGTAAAACATCAGATTAAGTACAGATCTGGCAATTTATAGAGGAATCCTGATAGAGGAACTTGTATTTATAGAGGAATCTTGATAGAAAATAGAGGAGAAGCCAGGAATTTTATATTAGTTCCTAAGCATGGAAAGAATATAAAATAAATACATATAGCAAAACATTAGATTACTTACAGATCTGGCAATGAGAAAGCATTTTCCAGCTCAACAAAGAACACTAGAAAAAGGAAAGATGTGCTACAAATGAAATCAGAAGGAATACAAAATGCCCCTTTCTTTCTCATATACTTTGTTTATTTTGCTCCTATATTTAGCTGCTCTGGCAGTTTGTAGTTTCAGTATTAGGAAAATGTGAGAGTGTTTGAGTAAAGCGATACGCCAAAGTCGAGGGGCTCTCTGCCAGCAGAGGAGAACTGAGGACTCCTTGTTCAGGGGACATGGCCAAGGTGTTTGGCCTTGGCCTAACCTGGTGCTCACTCCACAGTCAGGTTCTAAGCTGATGCCAGACACATTTGCCCCCCCTTTTTTTTGCAGCCTAAGGCTTTTCCCAGCTGCTGTAGCTACAGTGATCCATGGAGCTTGTGGCCATGCCTTGGAAGACAGGGGAGCAATTGGCCGGGCAGAGGACGCCAGAGTCACTCTTGCAAAAGCCCTTGACAACATGACACCAACCCATGATAAGAACCCAGCAATGCAGGACAGCTACTGCTCCTCTTAAATCTATTCTATGGGGAGGTAAGTAAGTTGTGTGCCTCACTGAGGGGAAGGTCCAGCTGTCTTCTTGCAACAGTACAGAAATGTGGACACATGAACTGCTTTAATATTGAGTTTTGGTTTTGGACAAGGTGGTGCTGTTCATCCACATGTTTGCTCCTTTGGTCAGTGTTCAGTGTGTCAGCCTCATTGCCTAAGGCTCGTGGAAAGATAATGATTGTGTCCTCTGTTATGAGAAAATGTTCATGTCACAGTTGACTTCTTGGAGGTCATACCCTTATTATCCAAGCTCCCTGGAAAATTTTAACAAAGTGATTCCCTGGCCTTTCAGTCCCTGAGGAAATGCAAAGTTTTAAGAGGAAGAATTTGATTTTTGTTTGAAGACTTATAGTGTGTCAACATATTCTGTTTTGCCATCCAGGGGGAGAAAAAATCTCAGTATCTCAAAATTTCTGTCTGTGTGGAGTTTTGTGGATAGCAGAACTGTATAGACAAGTATTGCCATTTGGCCATTTTTAGCAAAGGAGAATCAACACCCAATGCAGGGAATGAGCCTGCATCTCTTTCATTATTATGACTCAGCAAGAGGGATAGTCAAGACAGCAAGAGGGACAGATCAATTCTGATCACGCTGCAAGACCAGCTCGTGCAGCGGCACCCAGCTAGTTCAATCACGGCGGCTGCGTCACCCTGGCTTCCCCAGCTAAGAGGCAAAGGAAGCCGCAGACAATAGCTACAGCCATAGGAAGCTCTCCAGCCTCACCCTGGCTTCCTCTCTGCTCCACGGTATTACCTGCTTGTTTGCCTCTCTCCGCCAGGTTCACCTTCCTCTAGGCCCGGCTTTAGGAGCTCTGCTTTGCAGGGATGGAGCTGCGCAGAGGGGACCGCTCTGGAGGTATCGTGTCCCCTGTGCCTCTGCGGGCCCATTTGCGGCCACCCAAAGCAGGAGAAGACTCGGATACGACAGATCAGCAGAAGCTGAAGCAGTTTCTGCTTCTCTGTTACAGTGCACGTCAACAGGGACTTGGTGATTTATTTTTTATTCTCACTATTAAGCAGCTGACATTTCGGCACAGTGCATTGGGGAAGTGGATTGTTTCTAAATCCGTGCCTGCAGATTTGAAAGGAGGATAAAGTCTGGGGAGATGCAGCGTGCACATTGAACGTTCTCCAGAGGGGCCGGGGCTGAGGAAATCCAACACAATGAAGCTGGGGCTGTCCTGAGAGCCCAGGCTGCTGATGGAGGGCGATAGAGCACGTATCAGCTTCAAAATGCCAGTGGAAACTGTAGACATTTGTGGCTGCTGCTCCAAAATCTGCTTGGCTGGGGGATCACAGATGCCGCGGTAAAAGACCGAAACAGTGGGTTTGTTTTGTGTGCTTGTTTGTTTTGCGGCTGCTCTCCAGATATATTATTTGTCCATTTGTCTCCATCAGGGACGGAGCCTGGCTCTCTGCCTAGGCACCTGAGCAAGAGGCCTTGGCCACTGTAGGTGCTGGTTTTAGGGAAGCTGGGCAGGTCTGGAGGGCTCGTGACCCAGCACTGCCCAGCTACAGTCCCATTACTCCATATTAGCCACAATCTCTCCTGTATTTTCTGTCCCAGCTGTTTCCTCTTAGGCCCCTCTCACCCATCAATGAGTCACCACCAAAGGAGGTGTCTGCTGAAGGCGTTGGAGCCCTGAGGTCCTATTGACCCTAACCAGCCTCACCTGGAGCCTCCACCAGGCCCCTGCCCATTGGCCTGGGAGCCTATTTAAGCTCAGCCAGGCCCACCCCTCCTTTCCTGAGCCGTGTCCTGGGACGTTTGTCTGCTTTGGGGGTCCTCTGGAGGCAGCACTTGGCCAGAGGGGTGAGGTATGAGCTGCTGGGTGGCCTTTTGGCTGGGGAGAGGAGCCTTGGGAGACCGGCCTGCTGTTTGGCCTCCTCTTTGTGAAGAGCAAGTGAATCGTGTGGGGCAGAGACAAGCCCTGGGTAAGGTCTGAGGGTTCCATGCTGTTGTGTGGCTTGATGTGGCCTGGGATGCGGAGAGAAGCTGCAGAAACAAAAATGGTTTTAAAACTGCTCTGTTCCTCCCAGCTCTTGTCCAGTTGTCCCTATTTTCTGCTGTTAGTTTATCTGGGTGTTGCCTCCCCCTCTGGGCTCCTGCCTTGGCTCTGCCCGTTCTTGTTACAGAGCAGCATCCCAGTCGCTCGCCCGGCCCTTCGGGAGAGGGCGGCCCAGCCCCGAACACGAGTGGGCGAAAACGGGGCCCGCGCACGGGGCCTGAGCGCAGCCGCAGGCCGCGGTGCCGCTCCCGGCCGCCAGGCGGCGCCCGAGGGCCCCGCCGCTCCCCGCGGGCGGCCCGGGCCCGGTTCCGTGTCCCCCGTGTGTCCCGGGCCCGGTTCCGTGTCCCCCGGGCGGGCCGGGCCCGGCGCCGTGTCCCCTGCCCGGCCCCCGGTGTTGTGTCCCGGGCCCGGTGTCATATCCCAACCCCTTGGGCCGCCTGACGCTGTTGTGCACGAGCGGGCCCCTGTTTGCAGCCGCTCGTGCTCCTGCCCAGGCTTTCCCACAGCCCGGCATCATCAGGGTCTCTGAGATGAAGCAGGGGGTGCCATGGGGCTGGGCTCGGACCCTGAGCCCAGCGGCACTGCCCCTCTTCTTCCCCGGCTGCGCTGGAGCGTTCCGGCGGCCTCGTGGCTCTCGGACCAAGCTGTGCACGGCTGCTTGGCTGCAGGTCCTCCCGGAGCTGCTCGCAGCAGTGTCAAAGGTGACTCGCTTTAATATAGTGACCTGCGAGCAGCACTGCCTGGAAATGGCCTTGTTGTGTTACTTGAATGAGCTGCAATTATTATATATATGTTTTTTAAACAAACTTGGCTAGCCTCTGCTTTATCCCTGTAATTGTAATTTGGCTTGAAGTGTTTGTCAGTACAGCCAATAAATAAGGACAAAAACTAATCCCTCAGCAAGAACTTATTCACCCCTTGCCCAGCAGTGTCTCGAATGATGTATTGGATGACTGTTTCCTGGCCACAGATAAGATGAGGTGAGCAGTGGAAGTGATATTTATTGGGATAGATTGGATCACTGATGGGAAAGCAGATCCAAGCTGCTTTTCAGCTTTGGCAAGCGTGCAGGAGACAACTCTATTTCTGAGGGTGAAATGTGTGTTTCCTTAAGGATTTAGCAGAGTAAAGTGAAATATGTGCGTCTTCAAGCAAGTTGGCATGTGGGTTTTATTATCCTTATTTAAGGTTATCCCAACAGGCCAACACTCAGACTTTATTGAATTTTACTTATATCATGTGGGGATTTCTTCCTCTCCAGATTTTCTTCATAGGAAAAAGGGAGTGACCTTCAGTGAGTTCCCAGTTGTCAGCTCGGAGTATGTGGCCAGGACAAAGGGAAACAAGAAAGCATTGCTCATTAGCAGGGATGGTAACATCTGGCCTGTATTGATCACCACTATTTTTCTGCTTATATAGAGTGTTGATCAGGTACCAATAGAAAAACCTGCCAATGAAAGACTTTTAAAAAAGCAAACAGTATTTGAGGACTAGCAACAAATGTTGTTCTTTGTTATATGTACTGAACATATACTAAAATGACTATGGAGAAGCGTGTGATGAGGTTTAACATGGTGCAGTTGCATGGATGGTTTTGTTAGCATTTTGTGTGCTTTGTTTTTAATAGGTGAGGTTTTTAATAGTGTACATTTAAGAAAGCAGTAAGTAAACACTGAAAGCAATGAATGCAGTTGAGCAAACCCATAAAAAGAGTGACATAGGGCCCAAAGAGGAAAGCACCATGAAATCTTTATTAGTTTATAATTACTTTAATTACTTGGCTGTTCTGCCACGTTCTTTGTTTCTTTATGGCACCGTTTTCCGAAGGGAAGTTCGGGTGAGCACTCGCAGTGGGAATGCAGCAAGCGGCTCCTGGGATCCGTGGCTGTCGCTTCCAGGGCAGCGTCACAGCAGCAGCCTGAGCCCACGTGGCCGGTGGCTTTGCAGACATAAGCTGGGGTGTTTATGTGCATCTCAACTTGTTTTTCAGGATCTGTGGCTGCATCATGAAGCTTGCCGCCCAAGAGCAGGAGAAAAAGCACTTGTCAGGCAGAAGGAACACGTCACTGCAAGATGCAATTCTCCCAACCAAAGTTTACAAGAGGCAACAACACAATCCACTGTGCCCTTCTGCAGGCAACAAAGGTAACTTGTTGTGCAACATAATGAGGACTTGTGTGTGGTAGATGGGCCATGGCTTTCAGTTGCAGGGCATTGGCATCAACAAGCGCATGCAGTGTACAGAGATAAGAGAATTCCTGTACATAGCAGAGAATTAGAAAGGATAGATTGTTATTGCTTACACATTACAGAACAAATACACTGGGGTTAGTGCTATGGCCTGTCAAGGCCTGGGCAGGACTGTCCTTGTTTCCTTTTGGGCTGGTTTCTGCCTTGGACAGCCTGGGAGGATGACAAAAGGCCATGGCTCAGAGGCATCAGATACTTCATGAGGCTCTGACACATTTGGCAAATCTCCTGCCATCCCACAGAATGGCAAGTGCTGAGGGAGAGTGGGAAGGGAAGTAGGATCCGCTCTTAACACAGTTTCCTCACGGCCTGGGATACGTGTCAGAAGACCATAATGTCCAGTTCTTCATCTTCCCCTGGCTCCTGTTAGCCTGTGCGCTCCTAAAAGCCACTTGTCCTTCCTTTAGGGAGGTCATTTATATATTTTGCAGATAAATGGCCAGCACATGCAGAGCTGTGAATAGAACCTGTGGCTTTTGGAGTGATGTGGTTTATCTGCTTTGATGCGGTGCCTTTTGAAGCAAATCTCCCTGCCAGAACGATTGGCCTCCTGCTCGTGGTGGCTTAAGCTGCTGTCTGTGTGCAGAGGCAGGGCTGGGCCCAATGATCCCGTTTGCTGGCATTCCTGTCCTCTCCCCAATGCTTGTGCAACTCACTGGGGATGGATGGTGTCCTGGAGCAGGCTCTGGGTTCCACAGCTGCAGGGGGAGCCTGGGAGCTAAGGGACAAATAGCTCAAGCTGTGCTGTAAATCCAGGTGGGATTTAAATCCAAGTACAAGTTAAAGACTGACCCATGGCACACATGGTGCACTCCAATGCTCATAGTCATGTCAGCTCTGATCCTGTAACCCTCCTGATGGCTGTGTAGTTCAAAACTGCCCATGGAGAGTAGGTCCTCTTGGGATGATGGAGGCTCCTGTTCCTTTCTGTTTGGTGCCTTAAGCATCAGTCTTAGTAGCAGGGTGATGGAGTTACCTTCATACCTGTGCCAGTGACTCAGTATGGACCCAATCTGCTGATTGTTGCTCCAATAGCAGCCAGTGACTACCTGGCACAGCTAGGACAGCAACAGAGTTAAAGCTACACCACTGAATTAGCCACTACCTGGGCCAAGCTGTTTAACCTGATGGTCCTTTGAGTTACATGGGAGCATGGTCATTTTGAGCTTCCTTTCTGCTGCCTAAGGGTTTAACCAGCCAGCAGCTGCAAAGCAGACTGCAATTGCTGTAGGAAACTTGTGAAGCAAATAGGGCTCTAGTCCTGATGGAGGTGCATCAGGAGCCGTCATGACAGGAATACATCAGAGTGATACTGGGTTTTTTTGTTTGTTTTAGTTTAAGCAAGGCTAATGTAATTATTTAATTACTAGCCTATGTAATGAAGTATACCCAAACTAATATTACATCATAAGCAACAACATTCCATGCCGTGAGGATAGGAAGCAAATAAACCACCCTTGCTTTTCATGCTGAAGATGCTATCTGGCATTTGCATAGATATTGTGTATGTAATTAAAGCCTTCCTTCATGTGCAGTTCTCGCATTGCTCAGCAAGGGCAGACCTCATGCTGAAGAGCTTGCACATGATGGCAGGGCTGTGCATTGCTGCTGCTGCTGCCCGCCCTGCAGCTGCTCCCACAGCGCCCTGCACGGCCGGTGCCTCGGGCAGCTCGAGCCCTGGCCGTGGGGCTCCTGCCCCATCCTGCCCCCCTGTGGGGCTTTGCAGGACTTGGTGCTGGGTATGAAGGCCCCCCCTTCCCTTGCACACAGGCAGCAAGTGAGCACCTACCTTCAGGCAACGGCAGCAGCCTGGAGCACTTTGACAGCCTTGGCGTCCCCAAGGTCTTCCCTGTCAACACCTCTTCATGTCTCATTTCTTGTTCCTCCCTCTCCTGCCTCGGTGACAGAGGAAGCCCTGCTGCCTTCTCAGCCCTTGCAGCCTTCTGGGGAGTTTATTCCCCTCGCAAGGCTACTTGTGAGGGACCATGAGATGAAGAAACAGCTTGGTAATGCTTAGGTTAACTATCACACACACACCTTGAGTCGCTTCCATCAGCAGCTTACCAGAATATTGGTAGATAGATGTGTTCCAAAACCAAATAAATAAAAGGGATATTTCCACAGGAGCATTTGGGCTGTGACCTGGTACACATGGAGCTGTGTGTTTTAGACCTGTACGAGTGTTCTTGTACTGCACGAGTGTCCAGCTCCTGTGGAACAAGAGAGACTTTGCTCCTTGACAGGAAGCTTTGCATGTATGTGCTGCTTCTCTAAAGTCAGTGTTGTGTCCAGCAGGTGAGCTCCTGCAGGAAATGTGTCCAGAGCATAAGCTCATTCTGATGACTAAGGGAAACCCAGATGAATAGATAGGCCTTAAATGGCTTGTAGCAGAAGCTGAAAGGCCAGCAGCATGTGCACATCACAGACCTGTCCCTGTGTGAGTGCGACTGCCACGGACTTGGTATCTTTAATGGGCCAGTGCTGTCGCTTGCATGCTCCCATGTACTGATCTTCAAAGCAGGTATGTTAGAGGCATTTGCTAAGTGCTAGGGCTCAGTAAGTGCTGCTTGTGAGATGACGTTTGGGATTAGGCCCCTTGCAAGTGACAAGAGGCTGGCTAGTGGTGGGAGGGTGAAGGCTGAGGTGAGTGGGAGCTGCAGGGTCTGTGGGGCAGAGCAGCCCCGGGGCTGCCCTATGGCTGCCTCATTGACTCAGCTCATGCTGGCTCCGGCTCTGACCCCGCTAATAACAGAGCTAAACCTCAGGCTTGGGCCCACAGGCAGTTTCAGGGTGTTTGTAAACAAATCCAGCATGCTGCTGGCAGCAGGTAATTCCTCACCAGGAGTCAGTCTCTGTCACAGCCTCATCTTCCCTCCTTGCGTCCTTCCCAGCTACAGAGCCAAAAACCTCATGTGCCTGTTGTGTTCATAGAGCGCAAAGGAGTTTGGCTACAGTCAGACAATTCAGGCAGAAATGAACTTGCAGTGAACCTGAAAGTTATACTTGTAAAGCCATTTATCAGTTATTGAAATGTGGTCTATTGACAGCCCTGTCTCTAAAGTGTCTGAATTCAAGGATACAGTACTGTCCTTTCCCCTATGTGATGTTTTAACAATGTTTACTGATTACGGTCAGAAATAAAGACCAGCAGAAAGCCTTACAGACTTCACAGGACCATCAGAACCATTCCAGTTCCTTATTGACAACTATGCAGATAGCTGCTTTTCCTGGTCAGATAGCGAGGACGAGCTGCTTGGGCTGTGAGTCCCCTTCCAGGAAGGTGTCGCTGCCGAAATCCCTAATGAAAGAATAAGGGTGGTGTCAGATAGCGGTGGGAATACAAAGGATACTTGGAAGTTGAGACACATAATGTTGTCAGGATCTGAGGAATGCTAAATATGCTGATAAAACAGTGCCATGTAGGTAAGCTGCAAATGTGGCCGGGAGTATAAAGGTCAGGATGGGCAGACGGGCTGTCTGCTGCCGAGATCCCGCTGTGTCCATAGAGGTTTCCTGCTGAGATGCTGCTGTGTCCGCAGGGGTTTCCTCACAGCTACGAGGGTGAGGAGCTGAGTAAGTCTGTGTGTGTTGTCACTCTGAGGTGGCTCAGCAGGGCTGGATGCAGGGGGACAATCCACACCAGTGTCATCTGCACCACCAGGCTGGTGTAGGGTGGGTGAAGCATTAGTTCTTTGTTGCATGGGGCAAGTCAGAGGTTTGAATGCAGTTTTACTGGGGTGGCTTGGCTGGCAGCCACGTGCAGCCTCCTGAAGGGCCTTGGCTGCTGCTTGGTTTCTTCTAGGATTTGGATTTTGCACTTCTGCTGCCCTGGTGTGGATGGGGTGGTTCTGACTCAGAGCAGGGTGCTCACGGGGGTCCTTTCAAAGCATGGCTTGACCTACAGCTCCTGCAACAGCTGCTGGCAGAGTGCGGTCAAAGATGGTCAGGGAGAGCTGTTTCACCCAACACCTGTGAATCCTGGTTCAGATGCAAAAGCCTCCGCGGTGTCAGAGGTGACTGGTGCCCCTGTGGGCCCAGCAGGCCGGGAATGATGGTACCAGAGCTGTGACCCGCTGCACCAGGGGCTTGGGACAGGGTTGGGCTGGCAGAGCAGTGTGGAGAGCTGGAGAGGGGCTGCCCATGGGGCAGGGCAGGGGCAGCCACCAGGCCGGCTCTGGGCCTTGCTCTGCCCCTCCTGCCCTGCGGGGCTCTGTGGAGCGCCCTGTGCCAAGAGCCTCCTGCTCCTGTGGCCAAAGGGGAGATGTGTCGGGGGAAGCTCAGCTCCTGTTGGCTCTAGCTCCTTACAAACCTGCCTTTTGCTCCTGCGTACGGGTGCTGCGGTCCTGGGCCCGCTGGCTGTGCCAGGGGCTGCTCTGTGCCCTTTGGGTGCTGGTGGAGGCGCTCCCTTCTCTTGTCAGTGCTGCCTCTGGTGAGGAAAATTCCCTCTCCTGGTAGCACTGCCAGGTCCTCAGGCTGCTTCCCTGAGAGGGAGGGATGAAATAGCATTGGATGTGCTGCAGCAGAAACAAATCCAGGGGGGAAAAAGCCATGGAGGCTCCAAGGGGCAGTGAGGCTGGTGTGGCAGGAAGGGACAGAGCAGGGCCACCCCCAGGGCCACGGAGGAACCTGGTGGCCAGAGTGGGGCCGAGGCCAGTGCCCTGGGCTGCGTCCAGCCGCTCAGGGTGTTAATGAGAAGAATCTAGCAATTAACTAGGGTTTCAGCTTTTTTATTTCCTTAAATATTTTCCGAGTGTGCTGTCCTGAACTGTAACCTCATGTTTTTAAACAGCAGCCCGTGCTGAATATTGCCCGCCTCCTGCAGGAAGGTGTTTTCCCTGGCTGTGATTGAGGGCCAGGTTTTCCCATTCCAGCTCAGCTGCTCACCCTGGCTCTGAGTCACTGGTGGCTCCTACAAGCTGGTGTCAGAACTGTTGGTGAGTCGCTGCTCCAGATGGGCTTTGTGGTGGGCTGGAGGCATCTTCAGCTTGGGGCTGCTGGGTTTTACTGGTGCTCGGGGTGTGCTGGAGGCTGCTGGAGTCAGGGATCTGTCACAGGGCAGGGGAGCCCTGGTTGTTCCTGAGCCCGTGTTCTTGTGGACATTCTATTCCGTGAGTGTTGTTGTATCTTGTGCATGTGTGTGTTTCTGCAGGATGTATGGAAGCACAGCAGGGCTTTTGTCACCACCCGCAGTAGGAATTCTTGAGTCTGGAGTAACTGGGACTGGTAGGTTTGTCCAGAGTGTGCAAGGGAGCCGGGGGCTGCTTCGTTCCCCTGTGTTGGGGTCTTGTCACAGCGATGTCACAGGAGATGTGCTCCGGCTGTGCTCCTTCAGGAGAGTGCCATGGTTTTGCTCCTAGTTCTGCTGAACAGCAAGGAAAATCCAGTAGGTTGGTTGGGTTTGGTTGGAGTGAGGTCCTTCTGTAGAAACCTTCTTAGTTTGTCCCTCCTGGGACAAAAGCTGGAATTTCCACTGGAAGAACATCCCAAAGGCAGTGTGGCTTTCCCGGCTTTTGACGCCTATACGAGATGCTGCAGGGCCAGGCAGTTCAGCTCTCCGGTGTGTGCTGGGCAAGTGCTGTTTGCAGGGGAAGAGCCACGAGCAGGTCCTCAACTTCATGGCCTTGGCTGCTGTGCTTCTACTAGCAGATCTTGGGTTTTTGCTCTATATGATGTTTCTCCAGTTTGGCGATGGATTTTAAGAAAACTTTTTGGGTCTATCCAGCAGGAGTTATGTTGAAACCCATTAAAGAGCAGTGTGGCTGAGAGCCTTCCTTGCAACACCTGGGTATGAGCAGCGCTGGAAACAGGATACTTGGCTAAAATGGACCTTGTGTCTCGGCTATTGTGGTTTTCCTAATGAGCTCAGTCTGACACCTGCCTCCCCCTGCAGTGGACCTTTAGTTTAAAGATATTGTATAAGTATAAATAACCCTGTGACCTTCCTCACTTCCATCTTTGGCTCTGTTCTCTGTTTCCTCCTTTTCCTCCTCATGCTCTCTCAGCCTCGAGCTTGGCAGGTGTAGCTGCCCTCTCCAGGGACGTTGCCTCCTGGCCTCTCTTCCGCGGGTGCCTCGGGAATGAGGGGGTTTGCTGGGACCACCCAATACATCACATGGACCACGCTTGGCTTCTCCAAAGGCATCACAGTGCTGGAGCCTGGCTCCCTTCCCACTGAGGACCCTGTGGTTCAGCAGAGCTCAGAAACCCCATGTGTGAATTAAAACCAGGTCATCTGCTTTGAGGACAGCATGGGCTTGAATCCAGGACTGTGAGAGGCCGGATGGCAGCTCCCGGTGACTCCTGTCAGGTACCGCGACGGGAGAGGCTTGTTGTTTTCCATGCGAGTCCCTCCAGATAAAAAGCGCTTGTGTTCAAGGCCTGGATGCTGCGGGTTGTGTTTTGAACTTAGTGAATCAGTCAAAACACCTTCGGCATTGAAACTTAGGTAGGAAGGTTGTTTGTGAACTGTTAATTGTTTTCAGTGTAGTTGGTGTAATGTGAGGGGTGATTAACATAACCAGTCTTGCAAGTGGTGATAAATTCAGCAAGCGTTACCTCTACTATTTAGAGAGGCTGGGTTTTATTACTCATCTCTTGCATGGAAGCTTTCCTACAGCTGGCACAAATCCTTTAAGTACTGACCTAAAGCTTGCGTTTTGCCAAGATTCAGGAAGATGATTTAAAATACCATTTTTTCAACTTAGCCACTCAAAAGAGGGCTTTCTTTGTCAAAAGCAAAGTATGATGACTTTATCTCAGTACTGCAAAGTTGCCTTGTGTTGAAATCCTGTGTTTTACCAGCTTATCTTAAGGGAAAGAACATACCTGTGAAATCACAGGGCAGCTTTTGTGTTCTGCTTCAATGAGGAGCTTTTTCCTTAAACCCCTCCTTTCCCTTCCCTTTTAGCCACCTTAGCAGTAGCTGGCGTTGTTTTTATTAGTAGTAACTGTCTGTCTGCATCTCCTTCCGCAATGAGAAGGCGCAGGGATGGTATGTCTGTGGTTAAAGAAAGCTCATCTGGTCTTGGTTTAGTTGCTCACTTGTGGGCTCGGATGAGAGGACATTTCATAGGGGTAGAAATACAAGAATTGCTCTGTAGTGAGAGCGCTGCTGCTGTGCTGGAGTCCTGCTTCTGGCATCACACACCCGCAGATCTTTATCTGAGACTTACTGGTACTAGGCTTGCTCTAGTCTAAATAGGGCTTTAGGACAACCTATTTTTAGATGCTTTTGTTGTAGACAAGATTTTAATTCCCCAGAATTCGACTCCCTGCTGTTTTAACAGAAGCATTTGTATAGCTCAGTGAGCTGACACGAAGATAGTATTATCCCTTGCAAGCTCAGCTTAAGTACCCGTCCTTGGAGCAGAGAATCCAGTGAGTGCCCTGCAAAGAGAAGTGATGAGCCTTGACTTCATGTCCCTCATTCTTTTCCTTTCAATTAGAAGCAAAGATGTGTGAACTGAAATAAATGACTGCTTATATCAGTTTCTTTTTCCATGTGCATCAGCAGTTCCAGTACTGTGGATGAGCAGATTTTAAACAGGAATCTGTTTCTTGCCTTCAAAACTGATGGTCCGTGATTGCAGAGCTGCTGCTCAGTCTATGCCCCTCGGGTGGCCTGTGGTCTCTGCCTACCAGCTGTGTGGGCTGCACTGAAAAATACCAATTATGCAGAATAAAGAGACAGCAGAGGGAAGCTGATGTTGTCAGATATCACAGGACTCCTTCAGGAGTCTAGATGATGTCAAAGTGTCTTCTGAATTGTTTCCTAAAATATCCATTCAAATGAGTTTCCTCTGCCTGTAGCTGAGCCCTCATAATGATGGCAACTTCCTCAGAACAGCCCCAACCTTAATGCTGGTAAACTTGGGAATAACCCGAGTGACTGCTATAGTCCTGCTCTTGGGTTTTATCTTGTTTGTTTTTGCGTGGCGTTCAGCTGTGCCTGGCGCAGTGTCCGTGCTCGCTTTGCTCCGGGACCTGGGAAGCCGGAAATCCCATTTTCTCACAGCGCAGCTGTGCAGCGTGTGGTGGTTCCACCTGTGCTGGCAGGGGCTTCCTGTTTGAGAAGATGAATTTTGTTGAGCAACTCCGAGTTCCTCTGCAAGCAACGATTTTCCTTTCCTGTATGGCAAGACTCATTGCAATCCTCTGAGGCTGTAAACTTGTTTATAGTTCCCACTAAAGCAGTTAGTACCATCTGAGAGCTGCCTGAGACTCTGGCTTCAATTGTGTTCTGAATGTCAAGGCCGACAGTCACAGTATCTGCCCTTACCTCTTGAAGGCTGTTGTCCTGCTTTCATTATAGCTTGTGGGTAGGTTGTTTTCTCCAGCAAGTCCAGCTCTTGCTGGACCAAGCCACAGATTTGATGCCAGTGTTTTACTGGCTCCTGAAAAGCAGCTACTTGGGGTGACCTGGCAGCTCGCATCCTGCCACAAGGAAGAAGCGCTTTCCAACACAGCTGCCTCCTTGAGGGCCCTGAGCATCGGGGTGCAAACGGATCTCACTCCACTTGCTGCTTTCTCTGTTCAGCTCCCAGAGTGGCTGGTGCTTTGCCCTGCTTGGGCAGTTACCTCGGTCTAGATCCAGAAGTGAGAAGGTGAGGAAATGGCTTCTTTTATTATTATTTCCCAAAGAATTTTGCTTCTAGCTGTTTTTCTCCTGTGCATGCTGCTGTTCATCCCATTACAAAGCGCAGGAGAACCAGCCTCATCCCGGCCTGTCGCCGAATCCTTCGCCTGCCTCGTGCTGTGCCGCTGGGTTTGCATGTGAGCAGCCTCCCTGCTCGCCCTGCAACCAGCTCCCTAGAAGAAAAAGGTTAAAATGGATTTCCAGACTACTTAAGCTGCACCTATTAGGGGCTGAGAAGAGTCAGGACAGAAAGCAGCGGGATTTGATGCAATCTTAGTGGGTTTTCTGTGTTTCTGGCTTGTCTGGGGGAGGGAAGGAGGGGAAGGGTGCACAGCAGCAGGTTCCCCAAGCACCCTCAGCATGTTGCACCTGGGCCCAGGTGGGTTTTCCTGCTCTCCTTGAGTGTGTGTTTGTAAGGGAATGTGAAACCAGGGAGCACTATGGTGGGAAGAGTGCAGGGGCAAGAGGCAGGAAGGAGTAAAGAAAAAATTAATGCAGTGCAAGTGTTACCCAAAA
>JAUBOD010000633.1:283740-300885 GCA_032353885.1 Nothura maculosa | reverse complement strand
GAAGGAAAAATTCTAGTCATTCGAACTGAACGAAAGGATAATGCTTTTAGTGCACATGAAGAGTGTTTTGATTTACTGCTTTTATTATCAAAAAGAAATGACTCTTCTTAAATCAAGGGATGTGTACATAGGGTAATAATTTGGGTAGAAGAATGTCTGTGAAAGCTGGTCAGTGAAGCTAAACTTTTCCTACTTGGAAAATTTTGTGAAGTGCTTCTGTCTTCCACGAGAACACATTTTCTTTTGACCAATTACTTTTAAAGGCAGGAGATAACTTGTATTTAGGTTTCTATTAAATACAGGTTTCAAGTTTAGTATGTCTGTTAGCTCTGTTTCTCTAAGCAATGCTGCTATTTTACATCAGCATGTAGAAATTTATATCAGTTCCTAATCTGAGCCATATTTCAAGTGGCCAGTAAACATAATCGGAAAAGTTGTCAGCTTGTACTTGAATTCTGACCTCTGAAGTTTACATTGACTTTTTCATTTAAAACTTTCATATAAAACTTTCTTTCACTAACTTAATAGCCAACATAAAATAAATACAGGTAACTGTTTCAGTGTCTGCATAAAATAATATATACTTGCCATTTGTACACTTAGTTTGACAAGTCAATTCCTGTCAAAATTGATTCCAAACCAAATTGCTCTCCCAAAGCAATTGGCCCAATGAAGAAGGTCTAGTCTGATGATATCTCTATTTTTTTATTTCTTTTCCCCTTTGACAGGGCATCTTTCAGACTTTTACAGTCCATGGTGTCGATATTAATGACACTCAAGCATAGTCTGTTCATATGATAGCTTTGTATTTTGTACAGTGCCATCTTTTAAGCAGAAAAAAAGACAGCTAATTAATTCAAGTAATCATTAGTATTAAAAGTCTTCTTTCTAGGTACATAAAACCCATCTGTGCTGGAGAGCAACTGTCTGTCCTAAAGGTTTTGATTGAACTATCAGAAATAATGGAAAAGTGAGTCTCCTACTCCCTGTGTGTATCTAAATATAGGAAAACCTCGATTTGGGGTCAGACTTTTTTGTAGCAGAGACTCATCTAGCCCATAACTTACAGACTTAACATTTTAATAGCTGAATGAAACAAAACATTTAATTTGTTAGTGAGAGTTGATGATTTAGCTCTCTTTTACAATTAGAAAGCAAATATTAACCACTTGCCTCTTTTAAATGTTGTAAGTGTAAGCAAAACACACTCCCCTTTCCTTTTTATAGTGGAACAAGTAATAACTGAGTGGTAGCAGAGGCACCAGGAAGCACAGTTGAGACCTGATGTAATATTTTCTTTTTCAAATGACCCTCTTGTTTTTGTTCTCAAAAACATGAGCTAGGGCTCGTGTTCCTGTTAGCATTAGGTGACAGGCTCCAGGAATGGGGACGTAGCACAGGCATCTTAATAGAAACTGGATTTAGGCGACTCCTGACATCCTTGAAGTCAAAAAGTATAGAAAGAATGTAAGTAGATAAAACTGTAGGCCATGACCTGTATTTGAAACTGTGACCTCACCCTTGGTTAGTGGTTCTGTGTCAGCTTTGCTTCTTGCAACGCAGCAATTCAGGTGAAAGGTTTGAAGGCAGCTGCAGACATGTGGTGAGGGTGCTGCCCACCCCGTGCTCCTGGTCACACAGAGTCCTGCAGTAGTTGAGGTTGGAAGGGACCTCCAGGGATCATCTAGTCCAACCCCTCTCCCAGCCTAGAGGCAGCCCAGGGAGTGGAACGAGCGGAAAACTCTTTGCTTGGCTCTGCTGGGCTGCACATGCTGCTGTGAGCATGGCAGATACACAGACACCAAACAGACAGGCAAAATAACGAGGAGCTGTGCAAAATACACAAACAATCCTCTTCATCTGTGGAAAAAAATCAGCTACAGGTCATGAGGACAGTGACAGAATCTCAACTTGGTAACTGAGATTGCTCTTGTCCTACCGGCCCAAGTGTTCTTGGGGAATGACGTTTAAATATAGCATTTCATGATTTCTGCAGATAGATATTTTTAGAAAATTAGATGATGGTATTTTCATTCTGATTTCTAGAGGAATCCTGACTAAATGGACACTTAATTTTCCATTCCATAGGGCCAGCTCATGTGGCAGTTGAAATGAACTGCTAGGAAATATTTATAGCAACTCATGAACTTTAAAAATAACTTCCCAGACTATGCTATAGATGTCTGAAATACTGAAAATCTTTGCTTTGTACAAAAATAACTATAGAATTCCTGCAATGGGAAAAAAAAACTAGCTTTACTTGTTTAAGGATTAATATTTGCTACATCAGACTGTTGCTAATTCTCTTTGTATGTGATTTAGGCCCAAATCCACCTATGCAGTTGCTGAAGGACAGAGCCCCGAGTAGCTTCACCCTCTATAGGAGTATGGGCAGTTCAGTGGTGTGGTATGGAATAAACTTGCTAGAGATCAAGGAATAAACTTGCTAGAGTCTGTGAGAACACAGCTTCCAACAGGACAAGGTCCGTAGAACACAAACCTTCCTACAAATCCAAACTCCTTTTGTGTCTTTGCTGCTAGATTCTTTTGTCTTTGTTGCTCTCAAATGTTTCCTTCATAGCTTGCCCTTCTTTTTATAGTGTTAGATGTTTACGTAGTTAGAAAAATGATTACAAAGATGATATTGTGCAAGCGCTCAGTGTTGCTCCGCTTAGACGATGTGCTAGGCTGCTGTTGCTGCTGTTTCCTAGAAAATTACTGTGGTCAGATTGTCATCTCATCTCTTCTGGACAGTAAGATATTGTTTAAACACCATCCCTGCGTGTCTGGGTAGGGTGGCCCTTTTCCACTGCTTTCACTGCTTCAAAATCTCTTTTCTTCAAGCCCGTTGGCTGCCACATGACAGAGCAAGCAGTAAATAAAAAGCTGTATTGATTACAGTGGTGGCCATCCTGGAATGTGGCGCTTAGCAGTTGTAATAACTTGTTTTATAAAGCAAAGGAAAAGCCTGGGTAAGTAGACTGCCCGCTTGTTTTTGCCTCATCAAAACAAGCTCCTTCATGATACCTTTGTCCTTTATGTAAATGTTCATGTTTTCAGTGAAAAGAGGAATAAATTAAGTGTCTAATTCAACAGTTTGAATATTCTGAAGCTTAACACATGCAAATGCCTTAACCTGAGGAGTTGCCCATATTTATGCAGCTTCAAAAGTTGCCTTTGTCTGAAAGAGGTGACTTGAGAAACCTACTCCATATGGAAACCAGCCTTTGATAAACAGGGATGTGGGTGTATTGGATTCCCCCTCAGCAAAAAAACCTTTTGGTATCCCTTAGGGATAATAGATTTCATTGAGAAAGCATGGCCAGTTTCAGGGGTCTCTTCTAAGGAATTGTCTGTGTTGTGGTGGTGTGAGGCTTCCAGAGGATTAAATGCTCTGAGTTAGAAATGAGCACGTCAAAATGTTCCTCTGTATTTGGTGTCACAGCTGTTCATATTTCCTAGCTTCCTTGCAGCTTCCTTGTGTTTTACAAATGGTTTTGATGGTTGTTCTTGGTAATAGTGTTGCACTGGGTTTTACACTGATACTCTTTCAATTTAAAATAACCGGAAAATGCACCTCAAAGGAGGAGTGATAGAGAATTGATCGAGTTCACGTGTAAAGGAGGATTTCTAATTTAAAGACAAAAAAGGAAATTTGAGAATTAGTGCTTGTTCTTCAGTACGTTGTTTTTAGAAGTACTTGCCTGACACAGATGAATACGAAGTGTCTATAACTGAAAGATTAGTGTGAATTTGTGAGGGCTTTTTAAAACCCCAGTCTTGCTGATATGACAAACTACTGTAAAGGACATAAAATAATTTTCACATAGCTGCTGAAAGGAAGACTGTACAGAAGGAGGGGAGGGGAAAAAAGACGAAAAGGCTTCATTTGTTTCTTCCTCCTATCGTATTATTTTTTTCTTTCAGTGTCTCTAAGCCAACACATTTTTTTCTGCACGGAAGGCAACTAAATGATGTTGACATTTTAACACAGTTGTGCTGAATGACTGCCAGGAGCTTTCCAAATCCCTTAAAATGTACAGTTGCATTTTCTGCATTACAATTTAAGAGGTAAAGTTGAACGGAGAAATTTAAGAGGTGATGACAGCAAGAGGAGAAGCAATATACAAGAGTGTAAAACCATGGAACTCCTTTTAGTTGAGTGTTAGCCTGCTGTTTGATGGTTGAGATGGGTCTAAATTTCTTCTTTGTAAATAAGTAGCTGTATATTTTTTCCAGTACATGGTAATATATTGTTTTCTGCTTTGTTGGAGTTAAACATGGATTACAATGTATATTTTAGCTTCAGAATTCAATCATGACTCAGTAAGGCTAATATTGTTAATGCCTTGAGATATGGACTCCTTCTGGTATGTACTGTATGTGCAAAGGTTTTGTGCCTATACTCTACATATAGCCCAGGCACACGTGCTTCTTGTGGGGCGTTTTGCAGTGCAGAGGGATGGCAAGGTTCAGCTCTGGGATCTTCCCTCTGATTTGACAGAGGACATCCTTACATAGTGCAGAAATCCAGGAGGAAGGTAAAATTAGCTTATGTTGCTTCTGCGATGGGGCAGTTTGGCCCATTGCTAAATAGTGACAAGGGCAGAGAGTATTTGCAGAAGAAAGCAGTGATCTTCAATTTGCTGTATGGTTCTCTTTGTATAATTGTTATGGTTGGAAAAGACCTTGAAGATCATCAAGTCCAACCGCACACCCATCCCCACCTGGACTGCCAGGCACATCCCTAAGCACCTCATGGACACATGAGGAAACGTGGACAGTGTTTCTTCCACGCTTCTAGGGATAGTGACTGCACCACTTCCCTGGGCAGCCTATTCACTGCTTCACACTTCTTTCTGTGTAGAAACTTGTCCTAATACCTAACCTGAACCTCCTTGGAGCAACTTGAGGCCATTTCCTCCTGTCCTCTTGGAAGCTATTCTGGAGACGGACTCCCCGCCACCTTCTTTCGGGTGGTTGTTGTGATAAGGGCTCTCCTGAGCCTCCTCTTCTCCAAAATAAATAATTCCTGCACCTGCTCTTCACCTGTTCCTTTTAAGGCCTGTTTCCATCGATTCCCTCCCTCTTCCTTTACCCAGCAGTTCAGTGGCTGTGAACTACTCACTATAGACATTTAATGTTGTTGTTGGGCTGTGGGGTCATGCGACTGGAAGTACCTGGTTGCAAGTGCAGCCTAATTCCTCGGGAAGGCTGGTCCAACCCTGTTCCTATCAGCTGGGTCTCTGAAAGGTCCCTGTTTAGGACCTGTGCTGGGTCTGTGCCTGCTTAGAAAGCTGCTTTGCCTGAGGGAAAAGAGAAGAAAGCCCGAACGTGAGCTGTGCGCTGTGCCATCCCGCTGACAGAGCGGTTGCCAAAGTGCTGACGTGGCCCGAGGAGCATCTGGAGCAGGAAGGGCAGCGTGACCTGCAATCAGCCCAGCCAGCTGTGAACTTGCACCTTGGGGCTGTGGCTGCCCGGGCTCCGGAGGCTGCCGCCAAGGAGGGGAGAAGATGATCCCAGCTTCCATTCCTTCCCCCTCACGTGTTCAGGCATTTGTTAGGGCCCTTGACTGGATTCAGCTCCATAACCTGGCAGGAAATGGTGTTATTGGTGCTTGAGTAATAAGCTGTGGCTGTGTGTGAAGGACGGGGCTTGGTGTGTGCTGGCTGGGCTGTGAGGGAGACGCGGTGGCTTGAGGAGACGAGGCAGAGACCGGAGCCTTCCCCTCGCGGTGCCGTGTCACACGGCTGGGTCGGGGGGCCCAGAGCTCCCCAGCGCGGCCCTGCGTGGAGGATAACTGCAGCCCTGGAAAACCTGGAGTGCTCCTTGTGCCGCTGCCGTCTGAGCGCTCGTCACGCGTGCAACGTGTGTAATGCCGCAGGTGGAAAAGGGCAAAGGTGGAAGTTACAGTGTCTTGTTCCTAGGTGTATTCTGTCAATCTGGTCCTCACTTCTTTCTGTGTATCTTAGTAGCCTCTTTCAGGTCTGGCATCATATGAAAAATCAATTGAGCACTTTGAGGCTATATATATATATATATATGTGTATATATATTTTTTTGTGTGTGTGTGTGTGTATATATATATATATTTGAAAAACAATACCCCAAACTGAAGTATATAGCTGAAAGATCAGAGCAAACTGAGCCTTTATAGGAGATTTCCTGTGCTATCAAATTACATGCTTGTAATATAGAGTACTCAAGATTGAGCAGTGTCACTGTTAATAATTGATTCGATCCTTGAATTGCCCAGATGAAGCACTCTTTTAATGACTTCCCCCTTTTGTATGCCAAGCTATTTTCACAATGACAATCGACAAGAATAGTCATGAGGTGGACAGCCCGAAATAGCTTTTGATTCTGCCTTGGGTGGTGGTGGTTTTCCCTGGAGCTGGAAGTTGTTGAGCGTGGCCGGTGCCGCCGTGGCCGCGCGGAGCCGCTGGTGCCGCCGCACGCGGCCTGGGCCGGCCCGTGAGTCACTCGAGCCGCCTCGTGCTCGCGGTATAAATACTCGCTCTCTCTTGACCCCGCTGACGTCGCTGCTGCTGGAGACCGCGGTCATGGCTAGACACTCACAGTGCTTGCAAAAAAGGAACAGAAGAACAACGGGAGAAACACTCGTTTTGCTGTGGAAGGGGTATGAAGTACCTGAGGGCGAGGGTTGATCAGACTGGCTGATCTTCCCGTGCTTGCTGGAGAGGCAGATGGGGTTAAGGGGGTTCTGATGGCTGTTATGGAAGCGAGCAGTTGAGAATGGATTTCTCATGACAATTTTTACTCTTATTTTGTGTTTTCTACCTTCTAAGTTATGCAGCTTCATACTTAAACTCACAGAAGCACTCAAGTGGCTTTGGCAATTGCCAATGTTACAGCAAAACCTCCAAAAGAACAGGAAAATAAAAGAAATCATAGTGAATGTGATTGGAATGACCACATGGAACAATTAATTGTACCCTCCTTGCTACTGCACCTGTTAAACCAGAGCTGGCCTGAGCGCTTGTGTTAGCGGCAGCGCCCAGCAAGCCTGGAGAAGCTTGTGCTGGGCCTCGCTTAAGTGACTCTTCTCTAGCTGCTGTTGTCAGCTGCAACAAAACTGCAGCCACAATATTCTAGTGGAAGTAGTTGAACGAGAAAAAGTAAATGATACCACTTTTAAATATCTTGGGAAGGATATGGTGGCTGGGGATGTGTAACTGCTTGTTTTTCAAGATTTTCCAAGTAGATGTCACATTATGTTGACAGTGTACTGTGTTACATGACAGAGATTAGGTTTGTTTACAGCGGAAATTAACATACTAGTCTCTGTGCTAACCTTTCCACACCCATTGATGAGTGAAGAGAAGGTATTGTAAAGATCTGGGAATCAAAATCAAATATTTTCCTGACTTGTTCTTGTCACCAGTTCTGTCCTACCCTATCTCTCCAAACCAAAGCGCTACTTGTTTTAGTTTAGCCTGATGCAACAGAGTGGATTTATTGTAAATCAGAAGCCAGTGAAAACAAGGTATTATTCAATAATAAGGAGAGCTCTCGACTTGTTTTACTCTGTGCAATAAAGAAAAATGTTTATTACATTGCCTGTGTGTTCTGAAAGTTACAATTTTTTGTGTTTATGATCAAATGCTGTTACTTTTACCTATACAAGCAGAGTGCTAATGCAAAGAGCCGTGTCTTTGGTGTGGCACCAGGTTGTCAGCAGTGGTGCTTGCAGCTTCTGGAAGGCTGAAGGGAAGGGCTCCCCAATGACTCGGCTCATCAAGGCAGCTGTGACCCAGCAGGCTGCTACCACCATGGCTGTGGTGGCCAGAGCAGCTCTGAGAAGTCAGGATAGTTTCAAATGATGATTTAAATGGAACTGTTTCTTAAATACAAGCTCCCTAGTAAACTAGTTGCCCCTCAACAGACTTTATTTACTGTTTACAAAATATTAAGAGTTTGCTTGAGTAAATAAAACATTATAGTGGGTTTGTGCTGCAGGCATACGTTATTCATTGTAGACATGCTCAGATTTGCCCATCTTTATAGATTTATTTGATTTTTTCAATGCAAGCTCTGAGCATCAGGCTGAAGATTGCAGAATAAACTTTGCCAAGGAACCACTTTTGGATCCCTGTTGTCTGTAATGATGATGATGGCAGTGGATAATTTGATTTAAAAGTCTTCCTGTTTTAGAGTTTTAAATTAAGTTCAATATATGTGAAATTGCAGTATGAAGTAATTTAGCTTTTCATAAAGGAAGCATTAGCTGCTGCATATCACAGTATTTGGATATAGTAGCTGGTATTTTGGGTTTTTCTAAACAGAATTATTTTACGTTTCTTTTAAAAAAGAGGAAAGGAAGAAGCTCCAGAGGAAGGGGAATGATTCTCTCTTGTGAAAATGATGTTGTTGGTCTGCTGGATTTGTGTGCACAACTGTGGTGCTCTATGAAAAGAATTCCAAATGGCTTTGAAAACCTTTGTTTGTAGATGTGCTGCATATATGTTTAACTTGATTGAATTCATAGCAGATGATTTGTCTTTTCACAAATTGTTTTGATTGCTTTATGTTCATCTGGAAGTTTTAATGATGACTATAGAAGTTTCTGACTATTATTAGAACCAGATAATGGCTAGGCTGATGTATTGGGTGCCTCAGCTGTTTGTTTGTTGATTTTTCTTAATCATACATACACCTAAATAGAAGGACTTTGCTCAGGCAAGTACTGTTACTATGCTAAATAGAAGTAATACCTGAATCTTTACATACCTAT
Source organism: Nothura maculosa (assembly GCA_032353885.1). Lineage (NCBI taxonomy): Eukaryota > Metazoa > Chordata > Aves > Tinamiformes > Tinamidae > Nothura > Nothura maculosa. Next base: position 292,130 of record JAUBOD010000633.1, on the reverse strand, counting down.
TTGCAATACTGGCATTTGAGGCCCCAGACCCATGAGCTGAGCTGCACAAGCAGCCTACGTGAACTTTCCAAAGACTTGGCAAATGTGTGTTTAATTACAGGAGGTTAAATACATTGAATTTTGATTTTATTTTCTTCCCTTAGGCCATGTGGCTATGATATTGCTGAGATTCCATAATGCCTCCTGCCGTGACGGACAGCCTTGACATCTGGGCGGTGGATTCGCAGATCGGTGCCGATGGCTCCATATCTGTGGACTTCCTACTGCCAACCGGAATCTACATCAACCTTGATGTCCCTCGAGATGCCACCATCTCTCAGATTAAGCAGGTAAAAACGCACGGACAATTCAATTGCAAGTTAAGGTGTCATCAGATTGATTTCTGTTGCTGAGTTTTACATACCTTTTGGAAAAGCAGCTAGTAAATTTGGGTAGATGTATGGAAATAATTAAAGATGGATGTGTAACATGAATTAGGTGTTGGTGTATCTGGGGGCATGGCGAGGTTCAGAAGAATTGCTTCTTGTTGAGAGTTGCACTTCAGCTGTGTAATATACCTTTTCTCTTAATGCATCAATAACATATTCTACATGTGTATTTAATGTTTCCCTCATTAATATGAAACAGGAGAGACAGTGTCCAAGTTGATTTTAAATATGAAAGTTAAATATTTCGTTTCTGCTGCTTCTGATAGACACCAGAGATGCATATTCCAAGAACTATCTTTACCACTTTTAAAAGTTTGTGTACAAATCAGTTATTTAGGCACCACTTGAAAAACAGTGCGAGGTACTTGGGGGCTTTTTGTTTTGTTCTTCAGTAATGAAGTATGAAAAATGTTTGTCCGTTTATTCTCAGAACAATTTTCTTTAATGTTCCTGTGTTGAAAATAAGAGCTCTTCTTCATTTAAAATGTCTTTAAAGTGATGTGATATTGTGGATTTTGTATTTTGAAAGACAGCTTTTCAAATAGTTTGTCCAGGCAATATCTTGCATAATTATACAAGGATGGAATTAATAAAAATCTGACTTCTAAAGTTCTAAGATATTTTGCTCTTTAAATTAGAACAGTGGGTCAAATCTGTTCTTGGTTTTGGAGTATTTTGGATACCCAGTTAGAGAATAACCTACAACAACAGTAATGGGTATTCTGCATTCTATAAGCCCTATTCAAAAAAATTCACCAAGAGCTGCCATTAACGCTGTTCTTCATATTCCTGTGCTATAACTCCGGGCTGAACCACACATTCTGCTCTGAATTTAAGCTGCTTTTGCAGTGATAATAAGGGAAATAAAACTCATCAGGCTAAATAGGGAGCTTTTAAAGCTTCCAGTCAAGTCTGAAGGATTAATTTGTGTATATTCCCATTCTGAAAACCTGTCACAGCAGAAGGACATGGGCGAAATTAGTGGTTTATTACCTTTTTACATGACCCTTTGCTGTATTTTAAGAAAGACTTTCTACATTTTACATGTATTTCCACAGTTTTCAATTCTAAAATGATTGATCTCTGAATTATGAGGATCATTGGCTGATGTATGGAACTTGGCTGGGATCCCAAAGAGTCTTCCTGGCATTGTGAGCAGGAGCCCATCTTTGCTTTCTGGACAGTGTGTGTGACAGCTCTTTAGTTGGAAAAATACTTAAAGGGGTAAAAGAAAATCTACTAAATTTCTAACTCTTGAAAACCTCTACATGGCTGCAGCTTCTGAGATGCCGAAAAAAGGCTTTCCTAAAACTATCATCCTTTTGTTAGGAGATCTGGAAGGTTGGTAGTATGAAGCTGGTGATAAAATCAGTCACTTGGCTTTCAATGATCAGATTGTGCCTTCTTTTTGAGTCTGGTCCCATTTTGCTTTTTTCTGGCAGAAAATCTGTATTGTCATCCTTGTATTCATCCTCTCACTTTCTTTTACATTAAAGGTACCATTCATGAAAAAGTCTCATTTTTCTCTCTTTCATCAGAATGAGTTGCAGACTCTTCGTTGTTCCTTTCCTGTCTGTTTTAATTTAGACATATAAATCCTTGTTATTCCTTCTTGAGTACAAATTTCAGTTGAGAGGTTTTAGGCCTGTTGTAATGCATAGCATGTGTAGGTCCTTGCAGCTGAGAAGCTTAAATTTAGTCCTTAATCCAAGGAATTTTTATTGTTCTTACATGATTTAAGTAGTATCTGACTGCCTGTATGCTGGATTTCACTGTAAATCTTCAAGCTAATGTCTTTATATCCAACTTCTTCTGAGATTCAGAGAGGATAAAACTTGTTATTAGTTATGTCACTCAGTATGAAGTGATGAAATAAATGGAAAAAAAACTCATTATTCATGTCTGATGTGCAAAAAAAATGCCTAAAGCTTAAGAATACGATTTATTTATTACATACCTGACAAATTCTTACAGGCTTGTGCTGGTTGGTCACTTGTGTACAGTGTGCCCCAAAAGCACTGTCACTTCTGTAAGAACCTAAAGTGTTTCCTTTAAGAAAAAAGAAATCCTTTTGCAGCTGTTTTTCTGAAGAGTTTTAAGTGATTTTGATCACTTTGATGTGAGATTCTGTATGAAAATTCTGCCTCTGGGCTTGCTCAACATAGTGATTGATCAGAGGAAGGTCAAGACTCGTATCACTGCAGCTACAAGAACTACGAAAGATAATTTTAGGGGAAAAAGAAGTTCAGGTGGTTAATTCATGAGACTGTAGGCTTAAAAGCATTAATGGACCATAACTAAAAAGTATAAAACACGACTGAAAACTAAACACAATTGACTATTTTAGAGGATTTTTTTTAAAAAAAGATGAGTTGAGGCAACATTTGGTCATCTGGTAGTACAGCTCAGCTCAGGTTTGCTATGAATTGCATTTCTTAAAAACTGAAGCCAAAATGCCAAGAAACTGTTTGAAGAATTTCTTCCAAATCCATTTTCCTCAAAGCTTTGAGGTTCGGCACCTCAAAAGCCATCCCTAAAGAAGGGCAGGCACACTAAGGGAAGTGAAGGAAGGGGGATGTACAAGGAAATCATGACAGATTTTAAATTTCATTTTATTTAGCATGTGTCTTTCAATGTGAAGGCTTTTCAGCCTCCCTTCCCTTTGTATTATGAAGCGTGTCTTTCTGAAGGCAAGTTCAGAATCTCTCTTTCTGAGGAAAACAGATGGATTAGCAGTGGTGTTCTGCAGTAAAGATAATTTCCTTTATGTGCATCTTATACAGCTTGAAAATTGAAATTCATTCCTGCTCCAGACTAGAAACTGTAAAAAAAGGTACCTTTAACCCATTAGATCATATTGCTCCAGAGCTGCTAGTCGCTTCTTTAAAGGAGGCATTAATTACATGTTAGTGGCTGATAGTGGGGCTGCAAGCTCGTGACAGCCACAGGGGAGAGCACAGTGCAAAACTGAAAATGCAGGTGGGGTGGAAGAGAAAACTCTATTTTGTGCAGGATGCCCTGAGCTGGAGGAGGTCCAGTGCACTGGTTTAGCCCTTTATTTTGGGGCCTGAGGAAGTAGTTGGTGGCAATCTGCTGTCATCACGTAGTGACCATTGGAGGACATTGAAGCAGCAGCTTCATCTGTGCCTTGAGCTGGCTTAAAATCAGGGTGCTAGGCTATTGCATTGCAGTGCTTGCACAACAAGTAAGCACAACATTTCTCACTGCTATTAATTTTTACGGGAATTTTTCTTCATATCAGTAGTAGCTGTAAATTATTGCTAAGATGAAATTTTTGTAGATACTAAAATATTTTTTTCCTGAGGTGAGCCACTTATTTGTAGAAGACATGAGAGAACCTCTAATAATTGCAGTGATCCAACCAGTGAGTTTCGTGTACTCAGGAAGTTTCGTGTACTCAAACACTTGAAATAATTCCTGCTGGAAGCGTGGCATGAGTGGGTTAGTAAACGGTTATTTCCAGACAGGGGAATTTTTTATTCCAGAGTGACTTCTAATCTTCCTCTTAAGTGAGCTGCTTGTTGCCTGTATTGCATTGATGAAGAAAACTGCCCTTTGGGGACTTATTTGCCTTGACATGACAACAAAAAAAAGAACAAATTGGAAAGAGTGGCTGAATCTTAGTTGTACTGACCACCAGCCTACATGGATGTGCAGGAGCTGCTCGGGTTTGCACCTACAGTCTAGAACCTGTGTGTAAGTGTACACAGGTGTTCAGGGTTTTCAGAATGAAGAGCTATTCTAGGTTTTTAGGTATGCGAGTTAACTGTGTTAGAGCCATTTGAAGTGTATCACTGAAGCATTTGCAAACATAAAATACTATCTGGAAATTTGTGCTGTATTCTAATTTGACATAAAACTCTTTTAAACTAATTGCAGGTAAATAGGGCATGTGGGACCTGCAGAACTGTAATTTGGATTTTCTAAGGAAAAAAGAATGTTAAAATGAGTTTTTTACAAAGAAAGATGTGTTTTATTCCAGTAAGAAGTCACACTTAGTTATTTGCAACAGGTGTGGGATGTTTTGTTTAACAGGCTTTTTAAGTACAGCTATTCTGTGTATTAAGTAGTAATCTTTACTGATGAGACACAGTGCTACAGATTAGTTAAATAGGCTGCTCATGTTTCAGTTGTGTTATTCAACTCCTGCAGCCTTTCTCTGGAGGATTTATATTTACATTGCTCACTCTGACTGAGATTTAGGTCGTACATAAGAATAAAAATAAGGTACCAGTGTCTTAAGAGCAGTAGGGTTTGATAGGAGGCTGTGGGGCTGCATGGAGAATTTAGGAAACATTTAATATTTAATATTCAACACTTAATATTTAAGCCATTTGATTCTTAAATTCTTGGAGGGACATAAAGGGAACTTGCTGTTGCCCTCCTTGGTGCAAGGGGCTGTGTCTGTTTTGCAGCTGCTATGGAAGCAGGCGCACGCGTACCCGCTCTTCCACCTCCTCATGGAGATCGACTCCTATATGTTCTCGTGTGTGAATCAGACTGCTGTGCACGAAGAATTAGAAGATGAAACTCGGAGGCTTTGTGACGTTCGACCCTTTCTTCCCGTCCTAAAACTAGTGACAAGGAACTGTGATCCGGGAGAAAAGTTGGATTCCAAAATAGGTGTCCTTATAGGCAAAGGTAATTCCAGTTACTTGATTTTTTTGCTTTAGGGTCTTAACTGAGCAGATAAAAACATTAAAGGAAGTGTTTCTGATCCTGTATTCCAGAACTTCCCTTTCCAAAGCAATCCTGATGTAATTGAAAAGAATATAATTACTATTTATTGCATCAAGGTGAAGCATTTGAAAGTTGATGGAAGGTAATTCTGAAGAGACCAAAATAATTGAACAGAGAAACCTGTTTGGTAGAGCCATTGCAAGTAAAAATAAGTAATAATAAAGATGTGTGTTTCTGACTGCAGATGAAATGCCATTTCAGAGCTTCTCTGCAATGTAAGGTTGAAAAGTTCCCTGGAAAATATGCTTCTAGAACAGTAGACCAATTTTAAGATTATTATAATTACTTAATACTTTTGCCCTTCCCAAACAATTGGGATGGCAAAATAAAGTTCTTTTGGGGGTTAATGCATGATCAAAATAAGAAGGAATTTTAAAAGGAATGGTTACTTAATTTTATCTTATGGAACACTACTGCACTGATGCTGCAATTTGAGGGCAAATTTTATCTTGCTAGATGGCAGGATTTTTTTTTATTGCGAAGTAAAGGAAAGCATAATAGCTTGAAAAGTTTCACCTTCAGAAGCTTAAGAGCAAACTCAGTAGGCAGAAGAAACTAGAATTAGTCTGGATTTGGTAGACGTGGCTTCCGAGTGCGTGTTTTTGTTTTCAATTGTGGCAGCGATTTCCAGCAAACAATGAGGAGCTATTTTTAAAGGGTTCACAGTGGCTGCTCTTGCTGCTATTTCAGAAATTTCAGCCATAAAATCTCAGCCTGGTTACACAATGCGGGCTGCCCGGTGCTCTGAGGTCATTGCCCCTTGCTCGGAACAATGGCCCATTGTGAGCCCCTGTGCGCAGACTGCAGCGTTTGTTTAGGTCTCAGCTGGGCCCTGGCTGCCTGTTTGTGAGAGCTGACAATGGCAGCTGGTGGCCGCTTTAACCATTCACACCTAGGACCCTGCCACCTTCCAAGAGATTCCCACTCTGGGATAATTGTTTTGCTAACGAGGGCTATGCAAGGGGCTGCTTCATTTAGCCCCTCTTCTGTACCTTGGCAATGGGAAAAATGCATTCCAGCAAAATAGCTTATAAACCCATCATCCCAAACATGCTTTTTACTTGTGTTTGTTGTTTTAGGGGAAGACTTAACCATTCTATTACGCTTGAAATCAGGTTGGGGTTGTCTTTTCCATTTCATGTTTCCTAAGAGATACATTGGTTTTTGCTGTTCAAGCTAAACTCTAATCTCAAATTGTATGGCAGAAATGTAAAGTCCACTGATGCCCAAGGGAAAGCAGAACCCAGCCCACCTGTGACCACCCATTTTCGGTGGGAATGATCCGTGAAGAAAATAGCTTGAGCACCTTGAAGAAAACAAAGATTTGAGTGCACTGGGAATATATTTATGCAGTTATTCTTTTTCACTGTATTTCTTCAGGTCTCCATGAATTCGATGCCCTGCAAGACCCTGAAGTGAACGACTTCCGAGCTAAAATGCGACGAGTGAGCGAGGAGAAGATCCAGTCGCTTGTGGGGCTCTCGTGGATGGACTGGCTGAAGCACACGTACCCGCCGGAGCAGGAGCCTGTGATCCAGGAGAGCTTCCAGGATAAACTCTACAGCGGGAATCTCGTTGTTGCCATTCATTTTGATAACTGCCAGGTAGGAAGGATTATTCCTCATTCTTAACCAGTTGTTTTTAGTTCCAGTGTGAGTTAGCACGTGAGGGATAAAGATCTAAATGAAATAGAGCGTTAGTGCTTTGATACGTGCTTTTAAAATGCAAGCTCTTTTATCAGAGTGCTTGACGTGTAAAATGAATGAGGAAGAGTAGTTCACAGGAGTGAACTGAATTTCTAAAGTAAAATTACATTAACTGATGAAGAGTGATGCTAATCCAGTAGATAATGCAGTATATAATGTGAGAGTAACCATATAGTTTGTATATAAAAGTTTTGTACTAATGAGAATGTAGCAAGAGGAATGTAACTGGAGTAAAAAGAAAAGTTCTATTTTACATGCTTTACCTTAACTGTATAATTATTTTCTAAATTATTTCTTAAGTGTAAAATGTAATTCAAATTTTGTAGAATTTGGGCCAGTTTTTACTGCATTACTTTGCTAGAGATTGGGAGGCAATATATTCAACATAGCTCTTTTGTGTAATCCATTGCTGAGTGCCCCTGGGGCTAATCTGATAATATTTAAGTTGAGAAATATGTTTATAAAAAAAGTTATCACTCCCTCAACTGCATATAGATAAACAAAATACTAGCAGAAACTTAGAATTACCCTTTTGGATCTAGTATGGAACAAACAAACCCCATAGCTTATTTTTAAAGGAAAAAGGAAGCTTCATTTTCCACCTAGAATAACAGTTTTATTTTATTTTTTCTGAAAATGAAGTTGCTGTGATTCTGCTCGAGTCCAGCTTTCCTTGTGCCCCTGTTTACACTGTTGTCCCTTCTAATAACAGCAAGGGTTCAGAATGGGAATACTTGGACTCTCACAAGTGTGTAAGGTATCTGGCTGCATTTGGTGTGTTTTGACCCAGTTATGACATATTGATGATTCAACCAATTTTCTTTACAAAGTTATAGTATTACTGATAGCTGACTTACTGATTGCATCTTCATTAATTAAAAAAAGAGGCAGTCAAAGCATCTCTGACACTGGAAATGCCAAATGAAGGGGTGAATATTGAGCCTGGTGGCGGGACTAGCTCAAGTAGCACGTGTGCTCGGTTGGAAGAGGTCTCTCTGGTGCAGAATGTATTTGCCTGCTACCTTGATAGCTTAGACACGTGAAAGCTTCAGATGCTTCTGCTCTCTTAGCCCCTCAAATCTTGATCAGTTCCAGTCTGAGCTGCTTTAATGCAAGAAGTTGGCTCCAGACTTTGCCACTGCACTAAGTAATAAATATCGTAGCAGAAGTAAACGGGAAGAGTTTGGGAACTCTTGTGTCTCTCGAGCAGGAGACAAACACTTGTTGCTTGGAATGTGAGGTGACCCTGCCAGGGTGTCCCAGGGAGCGGGAAGGGACCTGGTGCTGGACCGGTGCTGGACCGAGCTCCGGAGGCTCCGGACGAGGGCGAGAAGTGTCAGTCAGACCCTTCCTGGCGCGGGTGGGTGTCACTGCCACCCTGCTCCGTGTCCAAGCAGCAGGAAAAGAAAACCCTGCATGGCCTGGCAGCCCTTGGCAAGGAGGAAGCAGCTCCGGGCTGTGCACTTTGAAACTGAGGAAATACGGGATTCATTTG
>JAUBOD010000633.1:262042-283640 GCA_032353885.1 Nothura maculosa | reverse complement strand
GGGCCAGTTTTTACTGCATTACTTTGCTAGAGATTGGGAGGCAATATATTCAATATAGCTCTTTTGTGTAATCCATTGCTGAGTGTCCCTGGGGCTAATCTGATAATATTTAAGTTGAGAAATATGTTTATAAAAAAAGTTATTATTCCCTCAACTGCATATAGATAAACAAAATACTAGCAGAAACTTAGAATTGCCCTTTTGGATCTAGTATTGAGCAAACAAGCCCCATAGCTTATTTTTAAAGGAAAAAGGAAGCTTCAATTTCCACCTAGAATAACAGTTTTATTTTATTTTTTCTGAAAATGAAGTTGCTGTGATTCTGCTTGAGTCCAGCTTTCCTTGTGCCCCTGTTTACACTATAGTCCCTTCTAATAACAGCAAGGGTTCAGAATGGGAATACTTGGACTCTCACAAGCATGTAATGTATCTGGCTGCATTTGGTGTGTTTTGACCCAGTTATGACATTGATTCAACCAATTTTATTTACAAAGTTATAGTATTACTGATAACTGACTTACTGATTGCATCTTCATTAATTAAAAAAAAGAGGTAGTCAAAGCATCTCTGACACTGGAAATGCCAAAGGAAGGGGTGAATATTGAGCTTGGTGGCGGGACTAGCTCAAGTTGCACGTGTGCTCGGTTGGAAGAGGTCTCTCTGGTGCAGAATGTATTTGCCTGCTACCTTGATAGCTTAGACACATGAAAGCTTCAGATGCTTCTGCTCTCTTAGCCCCTCAAATCTTGATCAGTTCCAGTCTGAGCTGCTTTAATGCAAAAAGTTGGCTCCAGACTTTGCCACTGCACTAAGTAATAAATATCGTAGCAGCAGAAGTAAATGGGAAGAGTTTGGGAACTCTTGTGTCCCTCGAGCAGGAGACAAACACTTGTTGCTTGGAATGTGAGGTGACCCTGCCAGGCTGTCCCAGGGAGCGGGAAGGGACCTGCTCCCGGTGCTGGGCCGAGCTCCGGAGGCTCCGGACGAGGGCAAGAAGTGTCGGTCAGACCCTTCCTGGCGCGGGTGGGTGTCACTGCCTCCCTGCTCCGTGTCCAAGCGGCAGGAAAGGAAAACCCTGCAGGGCCTGGCAGCCCTTGGCAAGGAGGAAGCAGCTCCGGGCTGTGCACTTTGAAACTGAGGAAATACGGGATTCATTTGACCTGGGTTTAGGATGGTGCTTTTCCATTTGGGCAGCTTGGCTGCTGGCCAGTAAGCTTTTATATAAATAAAGCACAAGGAGAAAAAAAAAGAAGGTAAGCAAGAGCACACTTTGCATGGTGAACTAATGGCTCTTAGGGTTCCTGTGTGTTCAGCGGTGTGAAGTTGCAATTAAAAATAAATGTGTGTGGAACATAATGTGGGAGATTAGGGGAGACTATCTTTTGAATTTGGGATTTTTGAATGAATTCAAACCTTTAGTATTAAGAAAGACAAGAAAAAACATTAACCTAAGTTTATCTTTTCAGAATAGAATCAAAATAAGAGCAAGTAGGAAAATATGTTAGAAAATTGAGAAAAGATCTGACCAAAATTTTTCTTTGAAAAATAGTGCACTCATTATGCTAACAGTAGTGGTTGCTGCCCCCCCCCGGTCTATACAGTTCTCCAAATAAGTTAGTGCCATTGAGTGTAAAACCACATTAGCCATTTCTCCTGCTTTGCTTCCTAAGCTTTCATTTATCCTCTGGTTAGTGTTGGATGTCGAAAGAGGATGATTTAGTGGTAGCAGAAAGTAAAAAGTAATCAATACATGTAATACTACTAAAGATGTGCAAGTCATATGTCTTGTCTCTTCCATTCGCACTGTAAAATGCCAGGTTACAATTCAGTCTGCTGAGACTCTCTTAATAGCTGCTGGATCAATTGCCTTTTTAATTAACTGGGCCCGGTCCTACGTGCAAGGATTTAATGTGCCTAAATCTCTAATTTCTCAGGACATTAACACACCTGTGAGCATATAAAAATTGGATCTAGAATTCTGCCTTGATATGTTGAAAACTATGCAGTGGTTTGTGGCAAGATATTAGAAACTTATTGTTTTTTATCCATGTGAAACAAGTCTTGCAGCTTAGCTGAAAGCTTACACAGTCACAAATCAAAAACTGATTGAAAAAAAATTAAAATAAACATGATTTCATTTTATTAGAAACTCCCCAAATATGCTCCTCCATGTGTTCTGTTTCATAAAATTCTGAGATCATACTAAAATATTCATCTCTATTACACTCATCTGGACCAGGTCTTGGGCACCCTGTTGCAGGTAACCCTAGTTGATCTATGGGCTTTGGACTAAATGATCTCCAGGGATCCCTTCCAACCTCAGCTGCTCTCTCATCCTGGGGAATTTTTTTTTTGCAGGGGATTACCTTCTGTATAAATGTTGAGTCCTGCAACAGATTTTTGTCCGAGTGGCAAAACCGACCACTCAGATCGGGATGGTGATAAATACAAGAGTGTTTGGGCCAAGATAGCTGTGGCTTGCATTACGGTGTGATGGTGAAGTATTTTTTAGAAACTCATTTGCTTTTGACACTTAAATACATGACAGTTTTCAAAATAATCCCTATTATTTCTAATTTATGTGGCTGCTTTGGAAAACTTGAATAGTTATTCATTGTGCATGCTCTAATTTCAGTCACTTAGGTCTGATTCAGAATATGGATATTTATTGTTCCTGTTTGTTTTCTTAGGATGTATTTAGTTTTCAGGTGTCTCCCAACATGAATCCCATCAAGCTGAATGAGCTGGCAATCCGAAAACGATTGACTATCCACGGGAAAGAAGATGAGGAAGTTGATCCTGCTGACTACGTGTTGCAAGTTAGTGGAAGGCTAGAATATGTTTTTGGAGACCACCCATTAATTCAGTTTCAGGTATGTAGAGACCTTTGGAGCGTTACTCAGCGTCACAGTTATTCTCTGGTGCTTTGGCCACAGTTTCTTCTTGCTCTGTGTGCCACGGGGTAGTGACCCTGCTGTGAGCAGTCATGTGCTTCCTGCTCCTGTCTGCTGACTGGGATGGCTGTGTGTTCAGTCATCACATATAGCACATATGCCAATTACTTTGTACATTTATAATATATGATTGATTCTTTGCTGTAGGAATATTCAGTTACTTGACAAAAACGCTTTTTCCTGTGTTTTTAGTACATCCGCAACTGTGTGATGAACAGGACTCTTCCTCAGCTGACCCTGGTCGAGTGTTGCACCATAAAGAAAATGTGTGAGCAGGAGATGATTGCGATAGAAGCTGCTGCAAACCGAAAATCATCCAACCTTCCTCTTCCTCTGCCACCAAAAAAAACAAGAGCAACAACTGTAAGTTGATCTGGAGAATATTGAACGCTCAGAGGGAGCAGCAGCTCGTTGGTTATGAGCCAGCCGTGCCTGGACTGCTGCTGCTGCTCTGTTTGCCAGCGTGGACTCCAGCGAGCTCCTATTTCTCTGCTGGCCGGGAGGCTCGAGAGAGAAGTAGAAGGATGGTGAATCCTGGCACTGTATCCATCTAACTTGTCTTTGATTAGAGTGGTATTTCCTTCGTGACAGGCTTGCATCTATGAAATAATTTTTGTTTTAAATGGTGGACATAGATTCAAAATGAGTAATGTGTTTGGAGTTGGTTCTAACTGCAGCAAATATTACTCAGTGGATTTTCGTACTTTGTCTCAGTATTTTCAGATGTTTATTTTTTCCTAATCCATTTCCATTTAGCACACTTACTGGGTTTTAGTAGTTAACCTTTCTAAGAGCTCTTACTCATTTCTTAAATAATCACACTTATATTTAGTATGTGTTGATGATTTTTTGGCTAAGATGCTTAGCTTGTAACATGGATCTCAGTATGTTACACGGATTAAGAGAAAACTTTCTTTTGTTCCACTTCTCAGAGCGTATGGGATGTTTGCAACCCTTTCAAGATTGTTTTGTTAAAAGGTTATAAACTAAACACAGAAGAAAATGCCAAAGTAAGTAATAACACCTAGTTTGAGAAGCTAGTTTATGTATGTAATGTTTCAATATTTGTTGAACTCGTCTTGCAGGTTTTAATTCACGAGAGCAGTGTAGACATTTGAACGAGTCCCAGTTATGAGTCTTGTTTATATAACCTAAGCTGAGCATTATGTGCTATTAGTTGTCATAATATACTATATTTTAAAAATATATACACACTATAGATGTATATCTTTATAAATATAATTAGTCATTTATGCTTATATTTGCTAATGTGGTATGTTTTTTTAAGATAGTATCTAAGTACTGATAATGATGTAGAAGAAAAAGCCTATTTGAGCTGTTAAGCTGTAAACAGGGTAACAAACAAGTCTTGGTTAAGTATAAAATAATTTTGGATGGAACATAAGGTAAATTTGGCATTTATGTTTAGTCCAAAATATCTTCTGTGCGCCTGTGCATGGATTACATGCTTCTGTAGTCAATCTTTTATTTTCTAAACACGCTAAACACAAAAAATGACTATCACTTCCTGTAAAATGTACATGACTGAGCTTCTGTCTGTATTACAGACCACGAGTTGTTAACACATGGAAATTTATTACACAACTACTTGTAAGACCTTGCAAAGCCCTTGAAATAGAACAATATTCCTTTCCTTTATTTTGTTTGGCAGAGGATTAAGTAAATGGTCATCTAGATGGGGAAGAAATTCAGAATTAGCTATTGAAGTTGTCTGTCGTCATGCTTCAGTGTTTTTTCTTGGAGGTACCACCTTATGTGTTATGGATATTGTATTACAGCTATTGAATAATAGTCACGGATTGACTGCATGAGTCAATGAGGATGGAAATAGATGGGTGCTTTTCCTGTGTCTTAGCTGTTGCTTAGCTGTTTGTGTTCCATTTTCTTGACTTTGTGTAGAGTCTTGGAGCTTTTAAAGAAAGGAGGAAGAGGATGGGTAGCATAACATGGGTTTCCTTGTGTAGCGGTTATTTTTCATATGTACAAAAACTGAGCTACAATTTATTTGAGTGTACCTTGAGAGAAAAAAGAAAGCCTTACAATTGAGGCTGAGCAACAAAACTTGTCTCTTCTTTAGTGTTGGTCTTAATGGCGTTTAGTTTTTTACTCCATCCTGAAAACTAAGCCTTAGTTACCCAAAGGAAAAGAGTGCATAGCCTTGCAGGCTGGTGCTTGTTGCTCTGCACTGTCACAGGACCGTCGCTGTAGAGAATATCGCTGTTTCCCTGTCCTGATTCTGACTCACCCGTTGCTCTTGTGCTTTCATTGTGCCGTGGATCAAGCCTATCTTCATGCATTGTTGCTGAAGCCACCGGCAGACTCAAAAATGAGGTGTTTGTAGGAGGAAACAAAACATTGGCCACGTGAATAGCACTAGTGGTGTGTCATTCCTCTCGCTGAGACTGTTCACCAGTGCACAGGCTTGGGAACATGCAGTTTTCTGTGCACATCTGGGATGAGGTCGGAATGCAGAAGTGAGCCCCTTGTAGCACTGACCTGCAATGTGCCTCATCTCAGAGCTGGGGCTTCCCTTCTCTCCCTTGTCCTTTCCTGCCCCTTGTCTTTGCATTTCAGGCTTGCCGGTCTCATTCCTTTCTGGATGCTTAAGGCCAAACAGAATTCCTGGGAGTTATGTCTGCTATTATTATTACAGGTGATCCCGGTACTGGGATCAGCAGCTCTATGTCCATGCATTTCTATATGGAATGTAAAGATGAAGTGTGTATTTGTGCTAAGCTGAGAAAATCAAAGATTTTTCTCTACTAGATGAGAGGAAAATCTGTTCTGCCTGGACATTTGCCTTGCATTCACAAACTGATAGCTGTAAATGATGCGGTAATTGTCTCTTTCTACAATTTCCTTCTCTGTTAGGTCTGTCGAGTTAGAAGTATTTGTTGCTATTTTTGATTTGTTCATTCAGATAGGAAGTTACTATTTATTCTATATGGTAATGTAAGGAATTCAGTCTTAAAAAAAAAAACCAAAAACCTTAGCATCATTTAAACAAATGTATTTTGGATTTGGCCATCACAATGCAATTTCCTCACCTGTGTACCTTTTCAGATATGAGAGTAACCTTCCTGACAATTCATAGTCACTTCTGCTATTGAATGGCATGTGATCTAGCAGCTAGTATTGCCTTTTATCAACAACCACTGCCTTGCGGAGGAACAAACTCGAACCATTTTTCTAGTCTTCTTTTTTTCCCACAGCTCCCTCAAATTAACAGCATGGTGACAGAAAATGCTTTTTCCTTTCCTGACTTCATAAGGAAATTGAATGGTATTTATGAGAACATGTCAGGATTCTTTGTGTTAATCTCTAGGGAACTGATTTTATCTTATGTTCAACCATACTTTGAAAAAACACATCAATATGCATCTTCAGTGAGTGAGTTGGAAGCGTTTTTGTCCAACTGTTTGAGCATTTTCCTGGTTTTGCTGCTCAGTTAAAAAATGAGGAAATGATCCAAAATCTGTGTAGAGCTTCTAAATCTTACTTTTGAGTGCTGCAGACTTAATGCTTTAAGTGATTCAGCTATAACAGGCAGCCCCCCCACCTTCCCATGCAGACCCAAACCCCTGAAGTCTTGCCCAAATTTAGAACACGCTGAATTTCAAGTTCAAATAAGTGTGGCTGACCTTTGTTTCCAAAAATGAATATAAAATATTTTTCTTCATATGCAACTGCAGTCCAAGGGAGTGGCATTGTTGGAAGCCTTGCTAGGGAAATTTTAAAATTATAAAAGAATTAGTATGTTAGCAACATTGTTAGTGTGGGACCTTCTTATGTTTACTGAAGTTTTCATTCTTACTACCATGCATTTAATTCTGTGCAGCTGCAGGCCAGTTAAAGTTAAAGCAGACTCTTGAATTTCTATGTGTTTCTGAAATATTTGGGTGATGAGGAGAGGAGGGTAAGATGGGAGCAAAGAGGATGAATAAAGGGTTCAGCCGTGAAACAAGAAAGATGGAGTGGGTTGGCTTGTGAACCCTCGCTTTCTGTTTTCTAAACAGACTGTAGATGAAGTTAGCACAGATTTAGATGTGAGTTACTTTCAGCTAGCACTCTGGAAGGAATAAGGCAAAAGTTGCATGTGGGGTGGTGTATTTAATGCTGAGTAAGCTGAGTAACTCAGTGCATGTTTTGCTATGGTTTTTCTCTGCAGAAAGAATTTGCTATAGTATAGAATTTTAATAGAAATATATTTCTTTCCATTTTAATTTTGAAATTTTATATTTGACAATTTAAAATATTGTTTCTTGATTAAAACTTATTTTTGATTTATAATAGTACTTAGATGGCTCTTATGTTTTCAGACTACCCATGCACATGATTACATCAAAGATGAAGCAAGTTTGGCATAATGTTAATTGTTTGCCATTTTCAAGCAGTAGATATGCCATTTAATTTTCATGTGTACAATTAATCCTGGTCAAGAACATGAAGAGCAGAAGGACTAATCAATTGTTTTCAATAATGATTTGATTTGGTTTATTTTAAAAACATGTATTTAAATGTAGTGTTTATTTTTAAGTTTAAAATATAGTTAAAAATAAATATATGATCTGTTGAATTTTCTGTACAGTGTTCTCCAGGTTTTGTGGGTAGGCATCGTGGAAATATTTAAATATTTTTTGTGGAAATCTTTACATATTTTTCCTCTTATTTCTTTATTGCAGGTTCATGTTAGGGCTGGTCTCTTCCATGGCACAGAGCTCCTCTGTAAGACTATAGTAAGCACGGAAATATCTGGGAGAAGTGACCATGTTTGGAATGAAACCCTGGAGTTTGAAATAAACGTGTGCGACCTGCCAAGGATGGCGAGGCTCTGCTTTGCAGTTTATGCTGTGACGGATAAGGTGAAAACCAAAAAGTCGACCAAGGCCATGAATCCGCCCAAATACCAGACCATTAGGAAAGCAGGAAAAGTGGTAATTATTTTCTGTGTTTTTTTTGAGTTTACCTCTGAATTATCCTGAGCTGAGTATTCAGAGGTCTTATGTCCTCATGTTAGTGTTCAAGAGTGAAAATTGGAGGAAAAAAAAAAAAGAAGAGTCAGATATTTCAGGACAGAAAAACCTTATATTTTTCAGATGCAGGAAAAGGCTTAAAAATTTGCTAGTGAGCCAATTGGCTGATGACAGTATTGAAAAACGAACTGTATTTTAGTTATTCCACGAATTTAGTTATTTTAAGTTAGTTTTCTTCTGAACTTTGGATATGGCAGGGTTTTTTAAAGATTAAAAAAAAAAAAAGAGCATATAGGCTTTTGTTCTGAAAACACATGTTGTCAGTGGGCCACCAGTGCTGTTACTCTTAAAACTCCGTTCTGTTGTCTTCAGTGGGACATGAGCGTGTACTGAAAGCTATTTCTGTGTTGTTTCTGAAGGTGGAACCAGTATTTTTTTAATAGTTAATTTTGCTAATTTTGTAGTAGTTGCTGCATTATTATTTTCAGTGGAATTTTAGTTTCCATTTTAAAAACTATTTCTGTTGACAGCACTATCCTGTAGCCTGGGTCAATACCATGGTATTTGATTATAAAGGACAGTTGAAGAACGGGGAGCTCGTCCTGCACAGCTGGTCGTCATTTCCTGGTAAAGTTGAACTTGTAAGACTCAGACTTGAATTACTCGTGAGGCCAAAGAAGAGTAAAAGAACAATATAAGATAATAAAATATTTATTTTCAGCATCCAAAATGTGTCATGTTTGTGTTATGTGGGTAAATGCACACAGCCTTAATCACTTTTGTAGAAATCAGTAATTATGTCTTAAGAGTCTCTTTGGAAGTAGTTTTATCAAAATTTCTTACATGAGAAAATCTCATGCAAACTCATGTCACCTGTTTTTTAAGATGCCTTTTGGGATTTATTGCTGCTTTTTGGATGCAAAATATTTGCCTCTGACAAATAGATAAGCTGTAGGATGTTTAGCAGTGTCTTAAGTCAGCAAAAGCAACACATACTAGAATTGTTTTAAAGCTTCACTCAATTCTGATTTAGATTGTTTGCTAAAACTGCCTGAAATCTAGACGTCACGCTTGATCCATCCACAACAATACCATGGCAGCCTGGCTGTGTATAGTGATGAAAGAAATCTGGCTACAACCCCCTTTTGTTTCATACTGTTATATAGGGGTAATACGTGCTGAGTTACAGAAGCTGCACTTCTCACTGTGATTGGAAGTGCGTTAGGCGCTTGGTTTAGTACAGGGATATCTCGGCTTCCCTTTATTTTATATTACTTTTGGAAAGACAATCTTTCTCATGAGATGAGAAACCCACATTTCGAGCATGTGAGGGGAGGGCAGTGATGTCTGAAAATCAGTGCATTGTGGAGCGTGTGCTCCGCATAGCAAAATGTGCTCCTGCTCGTTGCGTACAGGAAGCAATTTCTTAGTTAATCATTGCCTTTTTTTGGATTTCTTTCTACTTTAGTCAGATTCCTGTTCTATAATATTATTTTTCTCATATTTTAGATGAACTTGAAGAAATGTTAAATCCCATGGGAACAGTCCAGACTAACCCTTACACTGAAAACGCAACAGCTTTGCACATTAGATTTCAAGAATATTCCAAACAGCCTATTAATTATCCTCCCTTTGATAAGGTAAGATCTTAAATAACCTGCAGTCATTAATGCTTACATATAAATGTTAACTGTCTCATTTCTTTAGCGCTAGTGTATTTGTTACAGTCAGAGTTGAATTTAAATCTAATGTATGTAAAATGCTCTTTTGCAGATACTTGAAAAGGCAGCAGAGATTGCAAGGAGCAGTGACAACGCTGCCATGGCGGTAAGCAGCTGCTGCGAGCTGCAGCACTGGCTGCCTGGTGTATGTTCTGCAGCAATCTATAGAGAAATAAGTGTAATACTTGGTAACTAAAACCCTACTTGTGTTGCATTTGAAGCTTCTGCAAATACTGCAGCCCATTCTCTGTCAGAAAGCACAGCTGTTTTTGCACATTGTGCAAATCTGGATGCTCCGGTGTCGGGGCCTTGGGCTGCTCTCCAGGGCTGCCCTGTGCTCTGGGTGTGCGGGTCGGCTCCTGGGCCCCAGCAGCAGGACTGGCATGGGGAGCCTCTGGAACACGGTCCAGATTTCCATTAGTCCTGGAGCTGGGAAGCATTCCCAGCTTGCCCAAAACACTTGTACAGGGCTTGATATTATCATTTTTATGGTGATATCATTGATTACTTAGATGTTTTCTGATAAATGCTTTCCAATACGGTGGTTATTCTCCAAAAAGATATTTATTAAATCTGAAAATTATGACATCTTGAGGAAATGGATGGTTCTGATTTGAAGACAATCACTGAATGATCTGTAAAATTCAGAGTTTTCTTGAATATTTTTATATTTGGGAAAATATTGTAAAAATACCTAGAACAGTGCAAACATGGCTTAAGATGATGAAAGCACAATAGCAGCAACAGTAATAGCTGTGTTACATATAAAAGTAAAGCAATTATTGAAAAAATGCCATTTAATCTTCGTTAAAGTGCTCAGGAAGAAGTGTCAAGGCTCACTAATACTTTATGAACTGACTTGACAAATAACTGGGATTCTTACGTAGCAGAATATCTCCTTAGTATTGTGACTTCTCATTTACCAGCTTAGTGTTTTCAGACACGAGGATCACATTTTTGACTGTTTATGATTGATTTTGAGGTAGAAATAGAGTGTGCATTTAGTTTAAACAACTGAAATGCTTGTTTGGTAGTAATAGCTAAAGGATTAGCCTTTAAAAAAAGTGTGTGTGTGTGTGTGTGTGTGTGTGTATATATATATATATACACACACACACATATGTGAGAGATTTAAAGCTAGCTGTTCTTCCTGCATGGGATATTTTTATATGATAATTCTTACTTGGGTACTTTCAGCACAGTGCATGGCTCAGGCACCCCTCCTTCCAGGAAGCAGCTAAACTTAAATAGTGATCAATCAGCTGAACCTGTGCAGTGTGTGACTGTAATGAGAGCTGTGCTGCTGCCCTCAGCCCGAACTGACTCGTGCTGCCACTTCTCCTGAGCTTGGAAAAAATATATAGAAACATCTCTGGCCTTTTTGAACATAAAGACAGCTTTAGATTGATGTATTGTTTCCAAAATACATATTCAAACTAATTTATTTGGTGCAACTACTGCATCATTACCCAAAAGCTGCAGCTCCTGTTATGTTTCAGTGCCTTTTGGAATTGAAATTTTGATGATGTATTTAATTATATTTCTGGCCTTGTATTTTGTGTAAGAGTATGGCTGAAAGTAAAAGAGAGCACCCTAAGCCAGTGTGGTTCTTAAATGAAGATTCATTTGTGTAATCAGATTTATAGAATCAGTAATTGTTAATGTTGCAGAGAGGAAAGTAACCAAAACAGTGTCTGGAAAGGACATATCTCAGTTAGATGATGAAAAATGTGATTGTAGGAGTTGCAAATATTTTTCCATTTGGTTAGTGCTAGAAAGGTATTTTTTGGCATTTGATGGGTGGGGAGAGGGGGAACTTACTGTGTATGTTTGAGTAAAATTTACTTAATCGAAAACCCAAAAGGAGAGCGTACATCCTAAATAAATTCTTGATCTTAGAGTTGCAAAATAGAAACATTGCCATCTAGTGTCATAAACGCTAAAAGCGAGGTACGTATTCAGAAACTTCTGTGCACTGAGTCTGACTCTATTAGAAATCTGTGATGTGACAGAGGCTTTATAGGCATTCCCCTGGGTTCCTGGAATTTAGTGTCGTGTTTCTCCTTATACAGAATTTACAGTATTTGAATGTTAGGATCTTAGAACATGTATCAAGATGTTACAAATTTCTCATTTTCTAGGGTCGAGGTGGTAAGAAGTTTTATGTCGTGCTGAAAGAAATCATGGAAAGAGATCCCTTATCACAGCTGTGTGAAAACGAGATGGACCTAATCTGGACGCTGCGCTACGACTGCCGTGAAAGCTTTCCCCAATCCCTGCCCAAACTGCTGCTCTCCCTCAAGTGGAACAAGCTTGAAGATGTTGCCCAGGTAAGGGGAAGGATGAGGAGAATGGGAGAGGAATGCTGCTGTCAGTGTGAGGAAGGGTGTGTAATCTGTGTGTTTTATTTATTTATTCTTTCCTAGCCAATCAGAGTAATTTTTAAACGGTGCAATGAGTTTTGGCTTGTAAAATAAGACTGTATAATTTCTGTAGTTTGGACTCGTAAGCAGGAGCTTACTCCTAATAAAAATAAATAATGATAAATTTCAGAGATGCTCTGAATGATGTGATAAGCCTGTAAATTGCTCATACAGACTGATTTGAAAACCCTGACATAAAGTTGTGTTAAACTGCTGGGTTGGGCTGAGTAATTAAACCTCCTTGAGGCAGCTGATCTTGCAAGTGCTCCAGTGCTCTTGCACACTGGGGAGACCACAGACCTCATGCTCCTCAGGGAGGCAGTTGGACTGAGCAGGTTCCCGTTGAAGTGCCGCCTGTGCAAGTAATTAAAGGCTTTGGGTTAATTGTGAAATGAGGTTACATTTACAGTGTAACTCTGCTATGTAGCTGTGTGAGGTTATTTCTTTATGCTGTACAGTGTCTGCTCAGTCTGCATTTTTCTGCTTTGACCCAAGTAGAATCCAAAACTGAAATGCTTTTTGGGATTACTTGGAGAGTGGATATATCAAAAATATATGGAATTTGAGAAGCAGCTCCTGCTTGATAGATTGATTTTAAAGTAGGGTTTGTGTGTTTGCGCCAGAACTTTTCATTCTGTGCAGCAGCAAGTTGAGCAAAGCTATGAAAGTATGAATGGCACTAAGGGACACAGCGTGGCTGTCCTGGTAAATCTGGACACTGCTGCTTCTGCTCACCCTGCCACCACTGCCCTTGGGAATGGGCCCCAAGTTGGTGCAGGTTGTTAGACTGAGATCATAACTGTGGTGTGAGAAGCGATTTGGGCATTTTTAGAAGAATTGCTTCCACTGCTGCTTTGAAAGGAAAACTGTTCTGTAAAGTTCAAATTAAAAAGCAATTGCTGTGTAGGATTAAGGTTGGTAAAATACATCTGTGTTCTTGATCATTATTCTGACCTTTTTTGGAAGAAAAGGAAACCACTCTGTGAAAACTCCAACTTCCATCTATTCATCTCACAATCGTTGGGATTGCTCACTCACAGACTCGTAGTTTGCCTCCAGGATAGGGGCTCTTCTCTGCTGCCTCCTTCCCACCAGCTGGATACTCTGAGAACTAGCAAAATAACAGGATTTTCATCCTGGGTCGATGACTGTGCACGGAGCACCACACTAATGAAACACACATTTCTCTCTTGGGTTTTTCGTATGCAAGAATTCTCTTGTTCTTCATTAATTTCCATATGTGCTTCTGAATTTTTTGTTTATTATAAGTTAGATAACAGTATGAACTGTAAAAATATAAGCAGATATTTATTGTTGACAAGTGTTACATGTATACTGATCTGTTACTGGGACCTTCAAAGTACAGACTTTGAATGAAGTTTTTGAAAAATGATGTGAAATATAGATTAGTGGTCTACAGCTTAAAAGGTGCCTTAAATTTGGGAATACAGATAAAATTGTAACAAGAATTTCATCTAAATTAATTGCTGAAAACAGCCATGTTGTTTATTTGTGGGTGCTCTCTGTCAGACCTGTTGTTTTTTCCATTTCCTTGTAACCAGACAAGTGTGATGGGCTTGAATGTGATGATGGGCAGCAGGGAGTATATCTGAATCCTGAAACATCCCGAGTGCCCCGAGGCATTTAAGTACTTCCCATAATTTTTTCTAGTGAGGAAAGACAGCATTTTTCTTTATGGATTTCAAATTTGGTATTATTTGTGCTTTCTCCTGTTAATATTGAGTACTAGCTATACCTTGTGGTACTTGCACTACTATAATAAACACGTGTACCTTGTACTAAGAGTGTACTAGAAGCATACTGTTCAGAACAAGTATTACTGTGAAAGTCCACTAGTTAGGGCAAGATGTTTAAACTAGAGCTATTGTCAAGAAAAGTGAGGAAAAATAAACTACACTTCCTGTTACAGATGGAAAGCAGTATTTTGGGGGAGAGAAAATAAGAGCAAGTATTTGATGGTAAAGCATATATAATCAGTGTTTGTAAAGTATGAAAAGTTCAGTGGTCCATGAAGTTATATATGACTTAATACATATTATATGACTTAATGACTTGAAAACGTCATGCTTGTATCAGCTACCATGTATATTTTCTGCA
This sequence comes from Nothura maculosa, assembly GCA_032353885.1. NCBI lineage: Eukaryota > Metazoa > Chordata > Aves > Tinamiformes > Tinamidae > Nothura > Nothura maculosa. The sequence goes on along the minus strand of JAUBOD010000633.1, from coordinate 269,430 downwards.
ATTTCTTATTGTATTTCAGTGTTATAATGGAAAGTTGCACTTGCTTTTCAGTCATCCCAGCGGTAGGTCAGCAGAGCCTGTTGGCAGAATTACATACACAGCAGTTATTCTCAAAGCAGAAGCTGAATTTTCTTTTTTAAATTTGCTTTTGGTGAGGTGGCACCATCATTAACTGGGTAATAACCTAGTGAAAAGACAGCGGAGCAGAGAGCTGACTGGAAATGTTGGAAATAACTGGAATAAAAATTCCTGAGCTGTCCTGTGTTGTATTCTATTCAATAGTGAGCATGTTTTGTTAGGGAGGAATGCATGGCCTTTTATTTTCTGCCAAAAAAGTAGAAAACCAACTGAACTTGGGTTTTCTTGAGATCTCCAGCTTATTGCTGGAAAGGGAATTGATCAGGAGCTGCAGAGTGTGAGCAGGGCAACACAGGGAAATGTGTGGACTGTTAGAACCCATCTCATACAGCAGAGCACCCCACTGCCCTCCTCGGGTGCATGGCCTGTTGGGCTGAGCTTATCTCGTAATAAAACCTCCACAGCAGGATGTGCACGGAGCGGTGCAAGTTTGGGAAACTTTCCTAGCAGTCTCACAGGTCACACCCCGAAACGTTTCCTCCTTTTAATCATCTCTGACATAACTTTAGCACTTGAGTGAGGGTGCAGTCAGAATGAGATTTGTGCCTTCAGAGTTGCTTTGTGGTGAATGTTTCTGCTCTAGACCAACTTGCAAAACTCCTCGCCTAATTTGGGACCTGCTATGCCCTGAGAACCATGGAGTTAATTTTTACCATCCATCACTTTACAGAATGTTTCTGGGTTTTTTTCTGCACCTGATTTGAAATAAGTTGTCAAGGGCTCATGATATGTTTGCTTTGAAGTTTCTTATTCTGCCTCTGACAGGCACAGTTGCTGTTTGCATTTTTGGCATCTGTTTTATGGTGTTATTTGTCGAGGGGTTTTATGTTTTGATGACTAATATTTGTGATACTTAAGTGCTGATGGCTGTAGTACTTCTTGACATAAGGACTGGTGTCACTGATCCTTCCATTCTACAGATTAAATAGATTCTGTGTTTCTGTGGAAAAGGATATCTATATTCACGACCTCTTCTATATTTTTATGAATCCTGCCTGTGTTCCTTGAGTATTTGGTCATGAAAACAGTTGCACTGGTTCCTTTCTCCCCTTCTGGAATTTTATCATGGCTACTGGATTTGCAGTTTGATTCTTTTGTATCTTTATCTTGACTTCTGAAGTTCACAAAACTTCACAGATTAACCAGTTAGGAGTTTGGTCTCTTTAGTGTTTAAATGGTGTTACAAAGCTGGATAGTAAATACAAATTAATATTAAGAACTCATCCATGTTTCTCATACTTGAATATTAAATATTAGTGGTACTGTGACATATAGCAGAAATTGGGGGTTTTCACTCTGAGTGTAAAAGGCCTGCTAACTAGAGAGAAAACTCGAAAGGTTATTTTAATCATTCAGATTTTTAAATTTTGTCAGTTAAGTCTAAAATATAATCAAATTTGTAGGAAAGGGGGGTTTTATAATGAGTTGTGACTAGTTGGTAAAGGATATTGTTGCTGCTATGTTTGCACATGCAGACTTGTTTATTTTCATCTGTTATGTACTGCTTTCAGTCATATAACTATACTGCTAAATATGCATGACTACATGAGTATTTGTGTATGTATACACATGCATATGTACGTACATTAGTACAGATATCTCAGAAGTTTTATGAGACTTCTTTGCATTTTTATTCTTAGTACTCTTAAATAAGTACACGGGTGTTTTCCAGCACATCACTGTTTTAAGCGTTAGGATTTATTTCACATCTAACTCGCATCATCCTCCCTGCAGTTGAACCCAATGGCCATCCACAGTGCATGTGGGAAAGGCTGTACCAATTGGAGGCTAAATATTTTGGTAAAGACTTTTCTAAACAAAACCCTTTGATTTTTTTTTTTTCTGTAAAAAGTTTTTAACGTTACCAAAATGTTTACATATATTATGTATATTATGTATATTCATGAAAGCTTTAACAAAACATTCTTGAAATTTTATTTGAAACTGTTTATAAAACATTTGCGTGTGGGGTTACCTAATTGTTATTTACTGTGCATCATGTCTGTGTATGAAGAAATGGATGTTTCTGACTAAGTGTAAACAAGACCCATTGCCAAAAATAATATGGATAAATTTAAAGGGCAAGTAACTTGATCAGAAATTAGTGTTTTTTGTAAGTCCATAATGCCCTTCTCTTAGTGTGAGTGCATTGTCTAAAAGCAGCTATTCTTGCTGCTTTCTCAGTAGTTGCTCCATGTGTAACCTAATATTTTTCTTTTTATAAAAGCTTCAGGCCCTGCTTCAGATCTGGCCCAAGCTGCTGCCTAGAGAAGCTTTAGAACTGTTGGATTTCAATTACCCAGACCAGTATGTGAGAGAATATGCAGTGGGTTGTTTAAAGCAAATGAGGTGAGTATGTGTTTTAGTGAGGAATTGTTGGGGGAGGAAAAAGTAATTGGATTTGTCAACAAGAAGAAAAAGGACCCAAAGGAGAGAGCTTTCAACATGAGGCTACCTGCCACCCATAGGTGCTCAAGTAAAGCATCTTTGCTAGATAAAATGACAGCCAAATAAAACTGCATTATTCTGCTGTTCCATCCTGTTAGCAGGACACAAGCCATGTGTTTTTCCCCAGAGAGGGCACATGTGTTTTTGCCTGTTTGGGCCCAAGGGAAGGCAGGACCGTGGGTGCATTTTTTCCTAATCAAGGGACAAATTATTACAGGAATCAAATACTAGAACTGCCATCCGACCACCCCTTGCTCACTGCCAACCATTATCTGCATCACTTGATAGAAATGTGAGCTGTAACTTGCCATGATCAAATGAGAGAACTATTTGTTTGTTCTTTAGGGTAGGCTTTGCTATCTGCTCTTCTTACTTTATCATATATAATTTTGCTGTTCACTGTAACCTGAGGCAAGATTTGTTTAACCTTATCATTTGCAGCATTACTGCTCATTTCCTGTCCTTGAATTCTAGATTCCCCACGGTGAATAGTTTAATGATTAATTTTTTTAATGGTCAAGGCTAAATTTTCTTTGGGAAAAAAATATTTTGACTTCTTTAAAATGTAAACAAGTAATTTAGCTGTAGGGCTAGCTGAATAAAGTTGAATTGTTACATCTGGAATTAGTAGTCTTGGTTCTATCTCTGAAGCAAAATCATCTTCAACTGAATATCATAAAATAGATTTCCGAGTTCTTTAAAAAGTCCATTGAAGCCAACTGATAAAAATTGAAGCAACCTAAAGGTGACACTTTGAGGATCCTTTCCTTTAAGGTTTGGCCTCAAGGTTCTGTCAGATACATGACTGACCAGTTACTCAACCTGCATGGCAATTTTACACTCAGCTGTGCATTATTTTTCTTTTCCATGTGAGTGAAAGATTGTGACACTTCTGCTGTTGAAACTAGGTCTGTCATAGCAGAGCTTATGTGCCTGTGGGTTTCTATAAAATCATTCATGTGAGTCCCCTGTGATTAACTGGCTTTATGTACCTCGTTCTAGCGATGAGGAGCTCTCTCAATATCTTCTTCAACTTGTGCAAGTCCTGAAGTACGAACCCTTCCTGGATTGTGCTCTCTCCAGATTCCTGCTAGAGAGAGCACTCGCTAACAGGAGAATAGGGCAGATGTTGTTTTGGCATCTAAGGTAAGACTTCTCTCCATTCTGTCTTGCTAAACCTGTATGCTCTGTTGGAGATGCAGTCCATAAATCTTATATCATTTCTTACAAAATCTGCCTTTTATCTAGCTGACAATGAGGTGTTTTTGTTATTTTGTTGATATCTTACAGAGTACTGAGCTGTAAAATGTTGTGATCTACCTTGATAAATGAGTAGCTTTTCTCCTGTTTTGTTTCCTTGCAGGTCCGAGGTTCATATTCCTGCCGTTTCAGTGCAGTTTGGGTTGATACTTGAGGCTTACTGCCGAGGAAGCGTCGCACACATGAAGGTGCTTGCCAAGCAGGTAGGGACCTTGCCCTCTCCTTACAGGCTTGGCTTAGCCAAGCTTGTAACTCAGATAATGACCCTGTTCCTCCCGTTGGGCACATTGATTACCTCGAGAAAGTTTGGTGTGTTGAGAGCAAGAAAGAGAGAAGGAACTGGCTGCACGCAGAGAGGAGCCTGAGGCACACAAAGCAGTTGGCTCTGCTGGGCCCTGGAGAGCAGGAGTGATGCACAAGTAGCAAGGCTGTCTGCAGAACTTACTGAAGAAGGAACTTCAAAACTTTTTTCCTTTTCTCAAGAACAGCGTGCTTAATAGAAGATATTACTACTTAAATACAAATCTCAGCTAGGTGACTGCAGGATTACTCCCTACAGCTTTAGTTTTTGTTCCAAGGTAGTGATGCACACAAACTGCAATTGTGCTATACTGTAGTATTCCTTGGAAATAAAGGTGTTGAAGTAAACCAAATATTTATTTCAGTGCTAACATAGATGTGCTGGTAAAAAGAAAGAGGAGACTGGTTTACTTTTTCAATACACTCTAGTATGCACATGTATTGGCAGATCATTAATAAAGGCACTCAAAAATCTTATTCTGAAGACTCTAATAAAATTTTAACAAATTTAGATTGTTACAATAAAATCCATGAAAAGATCTCTCAAATTAATGTATTTCCTTTATCAGGTAAATTAAACCACAAAAAATAGCTATTGTGTGGTGTCTGACAGTTGTTGTTTATGGCAGTTCTGCTGCTGCCTGTATTGTAGCTGTGTCTCTGGGAGCAGAGGAGAGGAACGGGCCACTGTGCTCCTCGCTGCTGCAGCTCGCAGGGTGTTGGAGAGATGTCCCTTACACCAGTGTGCTTGTTAGCATTGTCAGAGTCATACAAAGATGAGGTGATGAAATGCTTTAAGTAATAGACCTGAGGTCACTGAAGTTTTTGTGCACTTCACAGGAAACAAATGTCACCAGAATCAAAGAAGGGGCAAAAAAATTCCCAACTGTGAAAACACGGAAGAAATTCAAAGTAGAAATACTTCAAAAAGTTCCTGTTTGCACAGCACAGGTTCCATTTTGTTCCCTTGCGAGCGCTGTTTGTACAGCTCCCAGCGCAGTGGAAGCGCCGGGCGCCTGGTTTGGACAGATGGCTGACCTGGCAGGGCTCCACTGCCTCCCTTTTGTCAGCAAACTGCATTCGGTTTCCCCAGCATCCTGCCTGGCAGGGCTCGCTCTGCCCGTCACGGCACTGGGTTTTGACTCAGCACCTTGCGAGTTAGGCTGAAGCTTCCTGGTAGAGAAATCAGTATTTGCAGGTATTAAATTGATGCTATCAGGTAGAGAACATGCATTCTACTGAGCATGTTAGCAGTGGTTCCTCTAAATATGGCTTATGTTCATAATCATTTTATAATTAGCTGACAACTATCTTGTATCTGGATGCAGTATAGAAGCAGTGTGTATTGTGTGTGCCCAAGGTTTGTTGCCAGAGGGCTTTGCTGTGTTGATGTTAGGTGTGTTTGTGTGTTTGCAACTAGTTTGCTTGTTTTCTTGCATGCTGTCTACCAAACAGAACTTGTCAAAACAGGAGAAAGAGAAAGAAAGGGCTAAACCCACCTGTATTACTGTAAATAATTGCCCTAGTATGTATTAAGAAAGTATTGCTTAGACAATATGTTATGGTTATGAATGGCCTAATTGATTAGAGTTTCTAAGCTTATGCTTAATTTCAGAAAGGTTGGCTTCAGTATGGATAGTAGCACCTATGTTAAGTGTTTTGTTGATTATTTGACCAAAAAGTGACTTTGTATTTTGAAGAAAGAACTTGTATGAATATTTTACATATGAAATTATTTCATATACTTTTGGAAAACATTGTCTCACTTTCAGAAATGATGTGAATTTATTAGACTTTCATTTGTGATTATTACTTGAGTGTAAGATATCTGGAGCACGAGTGCTTCAGGAAGATTATTTGATGCCTTGATTTAGCACTTTAAGATTTGTTTTAAAATGAAATTTTGTGTATCTTATTCTGTGGGATAACTTTTAAAGTATCTCTTTCAGGTGGAAGCCCTTAATAAAATGAAGACCTTAAATAGTCTAATTAAGCTGAATGCCATGAAACAAAGCAAAGCAAAAGGAAAAGATGCAATGCACACGTGTTTGAAACAAAACGCTTACAGGGAAGCACTTTCTGACCTCCAGTCTCCTCTGAATCCTTCTGTTATCCTTTCAGAACTACAGTAAGTTCAGAATAATTGCATGAATAAGTTCACTGTAGCTTTTTTTAGGGAAATAGTATGTCAGAATGTGCATATGCTGTAACTTCTCTTGAATATGTTGTTTAGCAGCTGTGTTAACAAGATGCCTTTTCCAGGGTGAGAGAAGTTTTATTGGTCATCCTCTCAGCTGACTCAGCAAACCTTCGGCTTATTAAGGCTAAGATATGGATTAAGCTTGAAGATTTTTGCAGTTTGCCTTAAAAAATAATGCTATTGATAGATAACCGTAATTAAAAACCTGAAGTGAGTTAGACTATGTTCTTGGCTTCCGTTTCTGCAACAATAAGGAGAAAAAATAAATAATAAAAATTACTTCATTTTAAAATGGGTGCAACAAGAAGTGAGGAAGATGATGTATTTTCACTGAAAATGTGCGTGCTTAATTTAGATGCAAGATGAATGGATGCCAGTTGCAGGATCTGTAATTCACTGGATATGTAACAAATATGTTTGTTACTTGATAAGCACTGCCAACATAGTAGCACAGTGAAAGCAGAAATAACATTGAAGTACTTCCCAACTGGAAGTGCTGTATTTTCTATTCTGCTTTGCACAATGTTTGATGCTGTTGAGTGGAAATATTTTTATTTGACTAAAATCCGTGTTGTCTTTTCTTCTAGTGTCGAAAAGTGTAAATACATGGATTCTAAAATGAAACCTCTATGGATAGTGTACAACAATAAAATGTTTGGGGGAGATCTTGTAGGAATCATCTTCAAAAATGGTGATGGTAAGAAATGTCAACAATTAAATAATTTTTCTTCCCTTTCATTCTCACACTTAAGCTATGTTCCCCTGTGTTACTGTAATTTAATCATGCATTACTCTAGCACTGTTGAGAAAAATTTCTCCTGTTTCACTTCCAAAGCATGGATTTGATTAGTCAGGTAGACCGATAAAGACAGTAGACAGTTTGTCTAGAGCACAATCAGAAATTGGTGTTGTGTTTTCAACTTTGAATTGCAGATCTCCGGCAGGACATGTTAACACTCCAAATACTGCGCTTGATGGATGTACTGTGGAAAGAAGCTGGTCTGGATCTCCGGTAAGGGTCTCTTCAGGGCTTGTTTATTTG
>JAUBOD010000633.1:149578-159802 GCA_032353885.1 Nothura maculosa | reverse complement strand
AGATATATTTTTAGTTGCCTTTCTGTTTATTGAGCTTTTTCCTACATGCAAGATGCAAAAAAATACATACCTTGCAGCTCATGTATGAACAGATTTTTTTTTTAACACAGAAGAATATTTGCAAGCCACAGTTACTTCAGGATAGTAAGCAACAAGGATGTTAAATAAATTTTGGCCAACTTCTCTGATTTCTAAGTTTTGTGCTGAAATAGAAGAGAATCTCCTTGCTGACCAGTGATATGGAGAGCACATACAGGTTTGATGCCTGGAAGAAGATATGCAACTGGCCTCTCTGCATTTGAATGTGGCTTAAAATGTTAGTTGCTGAAAAACACTGGAAGACACGTTGTGGTTTTTGTGTGTTTAATGTCAGCTTGGTTATCTTCTCTTTTGAGGCCTTCTGGAGTTTTTATACTCCTGGCTTAAAGCTGAGGAGTTCGAGTTAGGCCTCCTGAGTTTGCCTTCAGTAGTTATTGATTTCTGAAGTGAGGCAAGGCTGCAGACTGCTGAAATGGATGGAGGGCATGTGCTTTTTTGCCCATTCCCTTGTTTTACATGCTGATGGGTGGAAGAAGCAGGAGGAGAAAGTGCAGAGGTTTGAAGACTTCCATTTTCTGATTTGAGCACTAGAGTGAATTAGTGGGTGAGGGATAGTGCTCTAACCCACCTTGCTTCTCCTCAAGTTTAAGACGTACTTCAATGATTAGCATCCTCTAAGCATTCTTTTTAAGATAATTCTTTTGAATTTATTTTAGCAGGAAATAAGAACTGCTTTGGTTGTGAAGGGGCCAAGTGGTTCTTGTGAGCTGTACAAATTGAGGGTATTTTGGTACCCCAGTTCATGTGGAATTTGCCTGCAGGCTGGTTGCATTTTACAGCAGGCAGGTTTAGCACGTGTCCCATGTCCCCTCAAAGCAGCGTGAGCAGTTGCCTGGCTGAGGTCTGAAAGGCTTTTGCTTAACTAATCGTGCGGTGGAGAGATGGATCAACCCAGCTATTCATGTGCAGGGCTCCTGGATTTGCCATGTGCAGGGCAGCCGAGTGCCTCGGGACAGCAGTAAGTTACCAAGTAATGTTTCATACCTGACTTGTAGATGGAATAATTAAACCGCAAAGTGATGGGGTTTGGCTTGTTTTGTTTTGTTTTCTTGGTGCAGTTAGTTATGATTGTGAGGCTTCTCCAATTATAATTGTAGGCATATGAGTTAAATGATGCTTCAGACATTCGTATGTTCTTGCTCTGTGATCTCCCTTGGGGCAGCACCGAAGGTCCTGGTGTTTCAGGCTGCTCGAGCAGGGGCCCGCGGAGCTCCTGTCACCTCGGTAGCCCCTAGGTGTCACTGGAGCCCCGCGATGAAACCTGCCACTGCTGCAGCCTCTGTTCCTAAGCAATTCGGCTGCTTCTTCTTTCCTTGGGCTATTGAATTTGCTGCTACATTATTTGCTGTGGCTTGAATTTCGAGTAAGATAACAAGAAAACTTATATTCAAGACTTAAATGCAAAACAAAAACTTTCTGCTTGGAAAAGGGAAGCATTCTACTGAAAACCAGCAGGTTTCGGTTTGCTTACTGCTGCCGAGACTTTGGGAGAACAAAGGTCCTCCTTATTTTCCTTATTGTGTCTTAAGTAACAAACTAAGGGCTGCTAGAAGAAAAATGCTTGTAAGTGTAGCTTGATTTCCAGTGTTTGCTTGCTCGCAGGTGGCTGAGCTGTGTTAGAGGAGATGGGGAGCAGCTCCTCTTCCTCGCACTGTGGAAGAGGACAGTGTTGTGGTGTTGGCCCATGAGATGAGTAACGTTGTGAGGTGGCCCTTGTGGGTGCTACTTTGTGAAGGGGGAGAGGGGCACTTCTGGGAGGCCTCCAAAGGAGGAATAAGTATAAATATCTAGGTATAAATGGAGACATCTGAGGAGCCTTAAACTGTGTGTGTTCCCTCTGCAGGCCCTGAGATGGTGCGAGGAGCCTCCCTGCTGCTGTGTGCCGAAGGAGCGAGTGTGATGGAGCTCGCTGTGCAGGATCTCTAGGTTACACCCAGCCTTGGCAGGCACAAAGAAGCTGCTGGCAGCGCACAGACACCCTGACAAGCTCGAGGAGCAGTGCAAAGTTTGGAAACTCATGTCGTTCCCTCACACAGGACACGTGCATTGGCCGCAGAACACCCAGTGCCCGAGCAGCGTCACGTGTGTCCTGCAGTGTGACGTGTGGGACACGTCACGGGGCTGCAGAAACCCCCCTGGCCTCACCGAGGGCAGCGGGTGCCATGGCACAGCCTGCAAGGTGAGTGGTGTAGTGAGCGTGTTCACTGTTGCGTTGTCGCCTTAAGTTCTGCTGCTGCCCAAGGAAACATTGGCTATGGCTTTTTTCCATGTATTTGGTTTTCTTGAAGTTAACATCTGCTGCTTTCTCCTCTGTTATTACCGGTTGACTCCTTTTAGATTTCCTTTTTTTTTGTTTGGTTTTTCCATAGTGGAAGTGAAACAAAACCAAACACAGAAACCAGAAAACGAGGGAACGCGGTCACAAAGGTGCCAACAACTGGTTGGTTGAGTTAAGTTTGCCCACTGCATTTCTCCACTTGTCTTAAACTTCTGACAGTGTCTTAAACTTGGACAGGTGTTTTCCTTCCTTCCCCCACAAAAAACACTCTGTGTTGGTCCTTCTGCCTGTAGGGCCATGGAAATCGGCCTCCTGCTCCTGTTGGTTGCAGGAATGTGTAATCGTCCCTACTCGCAGTCCCTTTTAGGCAAAAACTGAACCATCACTGTGGCTTCTTTCTCTATCTTCTGTAGTAATTCCTAAGGAACCAGTCTCCCTGTATGGTAGGAAGTAAATATGAAGTAAAGGCTTCTTCATTGTCCTTTTAGTGTGTAACTTAAAAAAATATATATAAGGAGTAAGTGATGTGTGTGGTGGTAGAACTTGCTGATGAAGCTAATAGGGCAAGTGAAGCCTGAGTGGGGCTTAGGAGCCTTAGGTGGAGCAGCCGCAGCACTGGGACATCCAGAGTTATGTGTGTTTATAGCAGTAGTACCAGGTTCTTGGGAATGCCCTTGTGGCCAGGAAACGCATGTGACCCGTGTGTGACCATAGGAAACGGCAAGTGATGGCAGAAAACATGAGATTAAGAACGTGGTTGTTGGAGTTCATTGGTTCAGCGCTGTGCTGTCAATGCAGTGATGGGGCTGAATTATGAACACTCCTTAATGCTTAGCCTCTTGGGCTAGGTGCAACTTTACCCTGGGGATGCTCTTATGTTTTACTTTTTTCCACCCTTTTTCTGATTCCTCGCAGTGATAGAACGTGTTTCAAGCCACGCAATGCTGCAAGAGCCGAAATAAGAGCCATGTGGCCCGTGTTTTACCTCTATTCTCCGATTTGGACAATCTCAGGGAATGGGATGACTCAACTCCACGGAGGCTGGACAGGCCTGACTCAGTTCTTCCTACTCAGCAGGTAAGAGCCACATCCATAGCGTGGCTCATAAACAGACATTAATCCTCATGTTTTAACGTGGGCCATCTGTCTGCGCCTCGCGCTACGCCTGGATGCGTCTCCACAGCTCTTAGTCGTTGCAGTCGTGTTGAGACTTTATAGAGAGTTATTGGAGCATATTGCAATTGGAGCCTATATATTAATTGGGTTTAATGCTTTTCTTACACTCATGTTATAACTTCTCTCAGCCCTTTTAAATGAGTGTGGATTTTGAGTGTTGACAAAATCTGTCAAATATGAGTCGCTACCTTTTAGAACATGCTGTGGATCAGCTGCATTTTTAGATTTGGTAAAAGCAGAGGTTTATGATTCAAATGTTCAATTAGGCTGCAGAGCAACCTTGTACTAAACAATTAAGGGCAGCGAGGCCCTGCTATCGCTGCCCCGGGATGGGGGTTTCCCCCATCGTCTCCAAATGCATTTTTTGTTCCTTCAGTAATACTGGTTTTTAGGAAACAAAGCAGGGTGATGTTTTTCTGTGACAGGCACAGAACACGGGTATCTTAGGGTACCAACCAGCAATATTGGAGGTGTCTGTGTGAGCTTTACCATGTCTTATAGTGGAATGCAGTAGTGAGCTTTTAGAACTGTTTTTCTTCCTTCTTAGACTGGCTGATGTTTAAACTTAGTCCAGGAATTTCTGTCAAAATTGCATGACTACAATAGAGAAAATCCACCTAAAATAATAAAATAATAATAATAATGTTATGTTTTCTAATTGTGTGTCTAGGAAAGGATGGTTAGCAAACTACTTGGAGTGGAAGCTCCTTAAGCTTTGGATCTAGTTTGGTAGTGTGATTAATACTTTAATACTAATTGTCTTGCATAACACACGCTGTGAGTCTCAACTGCGGATAAGTATAAAGACCTGACTATGACAACAGTTATAAAAAGCCTGGTATGTATCAGTAGTGCCATCTAAAATCCACCTAAAATCTGTTCTGCACATGCTTTGTTGCTATGAGCCGATATTTAGATCTTCATTTTAAAGCACAGATTTGGCCAGAATGTATGGATTGGATTTTCAAGAAAAATCTATCCTTGATTAATAAATAAATAAATAATAAGTTTCCATCTGACAGACTATTAGTTAACAAATCAACAAATCAAGGATATCTATGTCCTAATCTACGTCCAGTGTTTTATAGTTTTCTGAATTTCACAGCAAAATGATAGGAAACTGAAGCGCCCCACATACTGTAAGTGGTTTTACAGATTAGTCTCGCTGACAATTAGTTGGATGAAGTGATATACGACGGCCTTTGTCACCTAATTTAGTGTTCATGGGCCTGTGAAGTTGATGGTGTCAGCTTTTACTCGTTGCTCTGACAAGGGTGGCTTTACAGGTAGAGCCTATTTGAATGTATTTGACAGGATCAAAGGGTCCAAATGCTCAGGAAGTTGTTGAACAGCAATGCTGCCCATACTGCCTGTCACGGGGACAAATTGGAGTAATGCAGAGGAAGGGGTATCTGGGCCAATATAATGTAAATGTAAAATGTGTCTGAAGGAGCCAGCAGTAAATCAGAGCCAGGAAACGCAGCGCTTTCCTTGCAGTGTCCTCCAGGAAAGCTCTATAAACGGAGGTGATGTTTGTCACCACATTGATGCATACGGACAGACTCGATTATTCCACAATTTCCAAGGAAATTTGAACCTTTCGGCTATAAAAACCCATGGGCTTTTTTTGAAGTAGTGCCTGTTTGTGCAAGGAAGAAATGTTATGGATTTTGCAGGGATGGAACGGCGCATGCTAACGGCCTCCCCGGCTCTGTGGGCCTTATCAAAGCCTGGAGCAGTTATTGAATCTGATTGCCCAGCCTTGCTGTGTGCAAATTGCTGCAATTAAAGGTGCACGCAAGTCCCCAGGCCTTGTGCATGGCCCTGCTCTGCGGCACGAGGACAGGACAAGGACTGAACGGTGCCGCGGGCTCCATGCGGGACGTGGCACTCGCTGCTGGGGAAGCGTTTGGGTGGTTGCGCTCTGATTTGTGGCTTCCTTGAAAGAATTGGAGGAAGAAGATAATAGCAGTTTGGATAAGAGTTTGGAAGTGCACGGCCCCTCTTTAAAATCACTTAGCAGTAAATCTTTACAAGTTGGTTATCTGCAACTAAATGTGATTTGATTTTCCTTTAGAAAGGACATAGCGGTTGAGTATCAAAAAGAGGTTTTGGGAAAGAGGGAGGACAAAGGCCTTTTAGTTCGTGTGGATATTAGAACTTTTAAGCTTGAGCTGCTAAAATGCAGACACGAAAGGAAGGTACGGGGTTAAATCTGTGCCTCTGTGGGCTGCAACCATAAAAAAATGAGGAAACTGTCGAAATGGGAAAGGCTGCAATTGCCCCACGTCTAGACAAAAAAGAAAGAAATGAGGGGGAGAGAAGAAGGAGCCGTTGGGAGCTTTTGGCAAAGGAAGCCTCAGTTGCAGAACGGGCCCCATGAGGTGACTCGCTTGGGTTCTAGGGCTAAATGAAATTTCCAGATACTGGAGCTGTCAGCATCTGAACTCTGAGGTAAAATAGGAAGCTAAGCTGAGTCTAAATAATTTCTGCGGCCCCTCCAGATGGATGCGTCTCGGAAACCTGAAACCGAGTAGCTACCTGCCAGTCGAATCCATCTCTAAGTGTACTTAGAGCAACATGTAAAATGCTTTTGTTTGAAGAGCTTCCTAGTGCATCAGGAAAATAATTTCATTTTATCTTTTAAACTTGAAAAATTCCAAATGTTAAAACAAGTGTCTGGGTGTTATTTCTTGTCCTCTGTGTAAAGGCAGTTGGGATGGGTAGCCTGGTGAAGAGGCGACTGTGCATTTTGCAGCCTGTCTCCATTACGGGGCCTTCCTCCTGCCTTGGAGCAGGGCTCTATGTTGCTGAACACAGAGTTGGTGACCTGTATTCCCAGGGGGAACAGCCGTGTGGACCTGTATTCCTGGGGGGAACAGCCGCGCGGGCCTGTATTCCCAGGGGGAACAGCCGTGTGGACCTGTATTCCTGGGGGGAACAGCGGCGCGGGCCTGTAGTGCCGGCTGTCTGCGACCCCAGGCCGCTGCTTGTGCGTGTCCGTGTGCAGGTGGGACCGCGTGTGACGTGGCAGGAACGGCGCCCCTGGCAGCTCCTTTGGGAACCAGCACCCTGGGGAATCGTGTTGCTTCCCAGGAAGCTCTCTGGCAAGGAGAGCGTCCTGGGCGCTCAGAGGTCTCCCAGAGCGGCCTGGGCTTAGGCGCGCGTCACCGCCAGCCTGTGTGGTGGTGACATGGGCTGTACTCTGAACACGTGGTGCCACGTCTGAAAAACGGCTAATTTAATGCAGGTTTTAATGGAGTGAGTGGCCTGGGAGGCTTCAAGTGCAGTGTTTGGTGGCACTATCCATTTAGATAAGGAAATTTGTATTAGGAGGTATGGAGAGCTCGGGGCACGCAGCAGAGGAAGGACATGGTTCTGGTTACACCAGCTGGCTCGTGTTGCTACGGGCTGGTTTTGGTCCTTGGGTTTTCCATGCGCCTCCCGGCCCTGCTCGGCCTCTGTCACCATCTGTGGAAGGAGATGGTCCTCTTCATCAGTGGGTCCTGTCACTAGAGGCTGTGTATGACAGAGGCCGAAGGGAGCAGGCCCAAGCCAGGCTTAGTGGGCCCCCCTCAACAGGGACATGCTGCTTGGTCCAGTTTTTCCTCTTGGAGAACAGGGGGATGTTCTGCTTGGGTCTTGGTGCATCCTGGAAGCTGGATGTGCCCTTAAACACTGGGTACCTGTGTGAGGAGAGGGGCTGGTACTTGGACACAGCCATGGAAGGGACAGTCCCACACCTAGGCCCAAATGGCTGGGGCTGCCAAGAATGGATCATTCCCGTGTCATAGGGATGGTGTCTGTGGAAAGCTTGCTGTGAAGTGGAGACTTGGATGCCAGGATGAACCAAAATCGTAGAAATGAGTTTCCTTTTGTGTGGTTTCTATGGTTTGTGTAAGCAACTTTCTGCTAGTGAGAGCATCGTGGATGCTCTCAGTGTTACAGACAATTGTCTGCTTAGGAAATTTGGTCATACATAAACATGTGTGTGTAAGTTGGCTGCTTCCTCCAACCGCGTTTGAGTGCTGGACTGAGCTTTATTTCCATTTTTAATTGAAATAGAGACAGAAGGGCTTTATCTGGAGATGAAAACTGCAGAGCACCTGTGTGATGGGAGGCAAAGGAGAGCGTGAGGTGATGTGCAGACCTGGGAAGCTTGACCTTCCATCCTGGCCCGGGGCCCAACAGAAGCTCTCGTGGGTGTTGCTGGTGGGGTCGGAGAAGGTTTGACCGTGTGGCCTCCCAGGCCTCCCAGTCTGAAAGGAAGAGCTTCCCCTGCAGCAGGTGTGGGTGACTGCCCAGCAAAGGGAGGCAGAACTGGCCCTTCCCCTCTCTTGTTCCTCAGGTGCATATCAAACGGGAGCCCCTCTCTTAAGTGCCTCCCTTTACAAAGCCGGATCAGATACTCTGTTTATATTACTTTGGAATGGAAAAGAACGAAGGCAGCTTCTATGGAGCAGGACTTGAAAAGGCTGCACTCGTTTTTCATGGGAGCTGCTGGAAACCTTCTCCCGCTCCTTCTCCTTGCCCCGTCCCACCCCGAAGCGCTCACCTCTTCCTTTGTCAGGGACCTGTCACATCTGACACCTTTGCAGTAAGGTACAGAAATGCAAATGGTGAAATCCTGCAGCACCTAATCAGAGGATGTAAACTTTCTGTGAACCTAATTTGTGGATTAAGAAAAAAGCCTTACTGCTCACACATTTCCAAGATGCTTTTGACACTCTTTAAAAAAACCACCAGCAGCTTTGTTTTGCCCTGGCTTCTCCTTTTGAAGGGATCAGGGAGGGATGCGGGAAGGCCGGCGCGGCTGCTGCGGTGCCTCCTGCATCCTGAGGCCACCGGGATGCACCAGCTCTCCTGGAAATGGATCCCATCCCATTCCAGCAGCTCCAGTGCTGGAGAGCAGGGTGCGGAACACGGCTCCCAGAGCTGCTTCCGCAGGTGTCCCCAGCCCTGCACAGGTTCTCACGTCCCTCCTGGGATGTGCTGGATGCTGCTGGATGCAGCAAGGGACTGGGAGAGCCCCGCAGAGCAAGGGTGGATGCTGGACAGGACGGGACTTGGTGCTGGCAGCAGGTATCGTGGTGCAGAGCGGAGAGTCTGCCCCACTGCTGTGGGGCACCGTCAGCTCAAAGACACGGAGATACCCAACGCTCCGTGCTGGCTGGGGGACCCAGAGGCTTTATAGGAACAAACCCAGCCCTGCGTGGGCACCAGGGAGTGGAACTTGCTCAGAAAGGTCATCGTGGGTGTGGGGTGTTACTTCTAGTGCAAGTGTCCCAGGGTGCCCCTTCATTTGCACCTCAAAGGGCTAAACTCCCTCCCTGGAGCAGAAAGGTCCTAACAGCAGATCTCACCTCCGCTGGCTGCGCTGCGTTTTGCCCTTCTCCCCAGTTCAAAGGGAATTTAGCACAAAAAGGGGCTGGAGAAGCTGCACAGCTGTGGGACCTCACCTCAGCTATGTCAAAGAAAATGACCATTATCTTCCGTTTTTATTCCGGAGGGTTGTCAGCCGAGTTACACATCCAGTCCTGGGGTATTTAGTTGCTTCCTTGTTGTGCGTTCAGGAACCTCCCTGTGTTTAGCAGCCCCACACTCAGTTGTTGTGTTTTACAGTCCCCTCTCGGTGATATTGGGGCATAAGGAACCTGTCTCTCCCAAAACTGGGAACAGGGAACGTGTTGATGCTACTGGAGCCCTACCAGCCCTGGCACTATCTCCAAAGCTGCTGCAGGGGCTGTAGCCAATTGTGCCAACTGCAGGGGACAAAAGGAAATAGAGAACTATGAAACAGATGCTGTTGACCCAGCCCTGCTGGAGGGAGGGCAGCAGCTCTATGGACAGCACTGCCCAGGACAGAGCCCATGAGGCAGGTTTGAGGCTGGCAGGGATAGGGGAGCAGGGAGAGCTGTGGCCTAAGCCCAAGCCTAGCCCGGAGTGGGTTCTCACCCCTAGCCTAAACACCTTCCTGTACTAAACACCATTTGAATCCCAATACTTGAGCTAACAAAGCTTAGCACGAGAATTAAGTGCTTAATCACCAGCATTGTTCCCCCCACACCTCGGTACCCTTGCTGCTAGATAACAATAGGCAAGTGCAAGTTCCCAAGGGAGAGGTGCAGCACACACACACTCACACACACACAGGCTCGGTGAAATCCAGCATTTTTTTATTAAAGATTAAAAATAAAACCATTTGCCACCCAAATATACAGAAAGTCCCAGGCACCTCCGAGGTGCCGCAAGCAGAATGTGCACTGGGAGCCTCCCTTCTCCCAGGCCCTGGCCCCGCTTCCACGGGCGCTCTCCATGCCGCCCCCTTCACTGAAGGGGGGACACGCGGCTGCTGCTGCCCCCATGTCCGTGCCCCCCACACGGGGACACCCCAACCTGCCCCTTGGGCGGGGCCTGGCGCCCTCCCGGGGTCCCGCGGGGGCAGAAACGCGCGGGGGCTGCTCCGTGGCGGGGCACGGCGGCGGCCCCGGGCCGTTCCTCGGGCCGTACGGCGGTGACGGGCTCGCTCGCAGGAGCTTGGCTTAGACCCGCCCGCGCCGGCCCCGCTAGGCCCAGCCCGCGCCACAAAGCGCCGCTCGCGGCTCAACCGCGTCGCTGTCGCCGCCGCCGCTACCAGGGTCTCCACATGGCCGGGCCGGGCGCCGTGTGTC
>JAUBOD010000633.1:106716-118300 GCA_032353885.1 Nothura maculosa | reverse complement strand
GATTTTTCTCTCATTTCTAAAACATATTTAGTCTGTAGCTATTGGAGAAAGACAGTGGTGCTTGTTGGGCTTCCCTCCTGTCCTAGATTTGCTCCAGGGGAGGGAGATTGGCATAATCTGAACCTGGGCTGATGCAGAGCCATTAACTCTTGGCCTGCTGTCATGGATGTGGAAAAGATGCTTCTCTCCACCAGCCTCTGATGTATTTGACGATTGTTATTGAGTTTCCCTACTTCCTGCACAGACTGAACAACCACGTTTTCCCCCTTTCCTTGCAGACCATGTGTTTTACGGTCCTTTGATCCTTCTTGTTGCTCCCTCTGCTCAGTTTCCAGATGGCTGTTCTGGAATTGCGTGTTGGATTTGCTTTTTAGGAAGGAGAGATCCAACCCAGGCTGTTTTGATTGGTGTCCCAGCCTCCCGGCACGACGTCGCTGGCGGGTAGGAAGAGCCTCGTGCCAAGCAGTGAAGAGTTAAGCCGTGGCTGATGGCAAGGTGCAGGTGGTGACTTACATCTGCACAAGGCTCGTCCTGTTTGGGAGCCTAAAACCTGCCAAGGCAGCAAACACGCTCCTAAATCAGAAGGGTTAGGCCAGCGTGGCTGGGAGGGCATCGCCGGGGTGGCCACTGTGACAGGCATGGGGGACAAGTCGGCCCTGGGGACCCTGCTCGGCCTCCCTGGGAACTGGGCTCCACGTCTGTGGTGCCGTGAGCAGGAGAGCACCGAGGGGAGGCTCTCTGCAAAGGGCTCGTCACGAGGACTGAAACGTTTTTGGCTTGGGGAATTTAGAGAAGCTTAGTTCTGGTTCAAACCTGAGGTTTAAAAATGAGGATTAAATCCCTTTATTAGAAGGTTTAAGCCTGAAGGTTTTTCCAAAGGCCATAGACCACAAGCAGACTGTGCTGAGGCCTAGGGGGTGATTGGCCTTCGAACTGCTGCAGCGAGGGCAGGATGCGACGGAGAAGGGCAGATGCCAGCAAGGGGACCGGCCCTGCCGGCTCCGGAGGGTGGTTGGTGCCTGGGAAAGTGGGATGGTGTCCAGTGCTGCCTTTCCTTGACAGGCTTCCTGATGCTCCCTCTAAGCTAAGTAGTCAGCACGTGCTGGGTCAGGACATGAAGGGTTCATGGTGTCCAACGACTTGTGCCTTGCGGGTGCCTGGCTCCTTCTCATCAGTTTTGTGCATATTCACTCCAAAAAAATTCCCCACAGGGCTCAACCTCCCGCTCAACTCCTGGGCTTCCCCCGGGTGAGAAGATCTGCAGTTCATCCATAGGCAGAGCAGCGCGGAGAGGCTGCAGCACTGGGAAATGCTGTTTTTCCAGCACAGCCTCCACCTCCCTGTGGCCTCCTCGGCCTTACGGAGAGCTCGTGGGGGCACATGTTTCCTGCAGGACTCTCGGACACCCCTTTCCTTTGGAGCGCTGCATTGCTGACATTCTTGGAGCAACCTCGACAGATGGTGGGTGACAGCATCTCAACAAGGTGACTGTTTTTAGCACATGGGTGAGAGGTGGCAGAGTTTTGTGAAGGTATGTGGCTAGAAGAGCACTGTGGGGAGAGAAGGAGGAAGAAGAAACCTGGGAGCTGAATGCTGCCTCTTCTGTTGTCACAGCACCACCACGGTGCCTTTTCTGGCTCTCCTTCCATCTTGAAGTCACCTGTGTTTGCTGAGGTGGAAGGACATTGGTTGCACTTGTGTCCACCTCAAGCTGCAGTGGGTCTTGGGGCAGACTGGACCCCAGACTAGGTGCTATGGAGCTGCTGCTTAGAGAGGGCATTGAGCTAGGGAATATGCTGTGGAAAATAGGGCTCCCAAACACCTTGTCCTTCATTTTCCTGTTGTTTTTCTGGCCTCTGCTTTGGAAGTGGCCTTGCTTACACCACAGAGTCCCTTGTCCTCACCCTTGTGTCAAGACTGAGAGCCCTTGTCCTCATTGCTGTCCGTGCTTGAGGGGCGGCATCTTGGAGCCATGTGTTGCCCAGCCCTTCATGGTAGAGGTAAGGGCAGGAGCACAGCCGCAAGCTCAGCTGCTCAAAGAGCACCTGCATAAGAAGTAAGTGACCATGTGGCATAGGATGATGCTACGCGTAGTTAGTCCATCATAAGTCTAGTGCTGAATGTGGTATTAGACATCTCCTGGAAATGCCATTCCCTGGAGGTAATAGGCTAATTACATCTCTCCATCCAGCTTCTTTGAGCACTCCCAAATTACCTGGAGCTTGCCTTAGATCCTCAGGTTGAATTGGCTGTAGCATCTTTAGGAGTGGACTCTTGGAGTAGGAAATAATTATGAGCATGGCAGCAGCTGAGTGAGTCTCAGCTCTTCTCTCACGCGCTCCTCTAGCCTTGGTGTTAAGGATCAGCTGATGTTCCTGCCATTGCTCAACGTGTCACCTGTCTAGCCAGTTAGCAGTGCTCTGGGCCTTGCAGGATGCCTTATCTGCTGCTTCTCATCCAGAAAACTCCTGGTTGCAACATGGGATCTTTGTCCAAGAGTGAGTTATAGGAAGAAAAGATCTGATAAGCTCTATGGGTGGTGACATGCTGGGCTGAAATGATGGTGAAGGAGGAAGTGAGCAAAGCCTGACAAATCAGCGAGTTCTGAGGGAGCCTTCAGAGCACTATGTCCTTGTTGGGTCCCCAGGATTTCCCTCTCAAGAGGGCAACTCTGGCCTTTCCCACACTCCCCGTGTGTGTAATGTGACCAGGCGTCACTGATAACATGTCTCATCCATACTGCAGCCAATAGCTTCACTTTCAGAGCAGCTTCTGCGCCGGTGAAACCGCAGAGCAGCCTCCTGTGCACGAGGCCCGGCCGCCCTTGGCCCCTCCATTGCTCAGGAGGAGCTGGAGTGAATTGCACTTCTTTGAGGCAAATCTCTCCTCTGCGACTAGGAGTAAACTCAGCTCTCATCCCGGCTTGGCCACGTGCCAAGAGCAGCTTTCTTTTTATAGTGCCTGTGCACACAGGCGCTGCCACCACATCCTGACCCCAGCGCACGGGGCACCTTGTCAGCATTAACTCCTTGTGTGCAGAGCCACCGGCAACGTCCGTGCCAGCCTCTTGTCCCTGCCCCCGTGCCACAGGGAGGGAATCACCAGCACGGATCCCTGGGCGCCGCTCGTCTCAGTTCTGCAGTGGCCAGAAGTGGTGAACCTCCCTGGTTCTCTTATTCCACACTTGTCAGCTGGCTCTTGGTGCAGCCCGGCTGGCTCCGGGACCGCGGAATCCGCAGGGCATTGCGGTGCGAGGGCACCAGCCCTGCACTCTGCAAGCCACATCTAGCCTGGATTGCACGTGCAATCACATCCCTCAGCTCTTCAACTTTCCTGTATCTGTATTAAAACTCTTTTTTAAACCAATTAATGTAAAAAGCAATGACCATTCTTATACTATTGCTTTATTAACATCATATTTTATGAACTCTGTCTGGTTTTAGCCTTAGCTTTTCCATCCCAAACTGTTTTTTTTTTTTCTTATCCAAATATATCCAGCAGACAGACTGCCTTTTTCTATAGGAATGAGCATTCGATATTACCATGGGTAAACAGAAGGATCTTAGGGACCCTGCCAGCCCTCACAGCCCTGGATGGGGGAACGGGAGCCCTCCGGGACCCATGGAGCAGTGAGGAGTCACCGGGACGGCTGCTGCTGCTCTGTATGATGCTCCAGGAACCTGTGCTCCTTCACCTCCTCAACAATGAGGTATTTATTATACTAGTAATAATAAAAACACTGTCACATTGCTGTTTTTCTTAATTGTTTATTTTAACATTAGGTGTTTTTGCTCACGGTTTATTCCTTTAGGAGATAAGAGAGGAGCAACACATGAACTTGCAAGGAGTATCAGGGACAGCAACGGTGATGGGATTTGTTGTCTGTGTGTGTGTGTGTGTCTGTGTGTGTGTGTGTGTCTGTGTGTTTGGAAGATAGTGGCCTGTTTCCACATCTCCTCTTCACTGGTGTCTGCCTATATATACATATACACACACATATAGTGCTATATACACATACAGGCAGCTGCTCTCCTGCACACCTGGGTATTTAAGGTTTTCAAAGACGCTCAGTTCTAAGGCCAAATGCACAAACCTCCTTCATACACAGCAGCCAGTTTCTAACTGAGCTGCTCAGCAGACCCAATCCAGCCCAACAGCAAACACAGCAGCCCTAATCCCATGCCATTCATTGCAGCTTTTTGCTGTGAGAGCTAATTAATTAGTTTCTGTAAATCCTTTGAAGGTGTAAAGTGCTAAGTAAGTGCGTGGCAGCATTATCCAGAGGGTGTGGGCTTCAAAGCTGAATGGGAGGTATTTAAATATGAACCTTGGTGAACTAAAGTTCGTATTTTCTTTAAAATGAAAAGGAACTTAAAGCAGGGGACTGCAAGGATAAAGGAAACCGAGAAGGTTAATGCTGTCCCTGCCTTCAAAAGTGTGAAATTAAAACAAGGAGATTGTTGTGATTTACTGACTCAGGGCGCCAGAGCTGCTCTTGCTCCCTCTCCACAAGGGCCACGGCGCTCGCCCTGAGGAGCAGAGTCCAGTGCTGTTTTCCATCATGTCTCTATCATGGTGAGGATGGGAAGAGGATGCATCTAGGAATTGCATGGAACAGCCTGGTCCCCCATGTCCAGGGCTGCGGCACCCCTGGGAATGGGGCTCGGCTCCCCCAGGATGTGTCACTGCGGCTGGATGCGCTCCCAGCCTGCCTGCCTTGCGGCTCCTCTGCCCCCTCCATGTTGGTTCATCTTTTTTGACTTCTTTTATTCTCCATTCCTACTCGGACCAAGTACAATCAGGTGACAGCTCAGCTATTTTTCAGAGCAGGTAAAATATCCTTTCCTTGCTCCGCTCGGCTTCCCAACTGACCTGTTCTACATCGGCATGTCGGGCAGAAGTGATGGGTCTGGCAGCGGAGACCCCAGGGAAGAGGCTGCTGAAACAAGTCAGTATCCAAGAGGATGAGGAAGCAGCCTCAAGTCCTTGCTCTTCATGTACTGACAGCTCCTTGGCAGGAACTGCCTTTATCTTTTAATAATATTCTATATTAACATGAAAAGTGGGCGAGGAAAGAGGCATTAGGAGAGCAGAGCAAGGCCGTGGTGGCTGCAGAGGGGCCCCGGGCCTTTGCCTGCACGTGCAGCACATCCAGACCCTGCCCCAGTGTTGCTGCTCGTAAAGGGATGAAAACTGCAGCTACAACCTGGAATACTGCATATATTTTAATCACATCACCAGTTTTCACATCCTCATTTTTTTCTCACATGGCTTCAAATGGACAGATATATTTGCTTGCAGTTTTCTTAAATTAGTCATCTATTTAACTCATTTTTTTTTCTTTTGTTACTCAGGAAATACATTCTTCTAGATGCTGTTTTTTTTTTAAGAAGGGATTGTGTTCTTCATGTTTACCAAGCTGATGGAAATCTCTTCTGGTTTTAATCTAGCAGATTCCCACTGCAAAGGATGCTGTGCTTCATAGATGGATTTTCAATTGTTGCACAGTAATAAAATGCTTATTAAAATTATATGCTTCTAGTAAATGACACTCTGGTCTTCTTGCTCTCCAGGAAATGAACAGATTTTTTTCTCATTGCTTCTCATTTACCCGTGAGCTTTGCCTGCCACCTTTTAATTCTTGAGGTCTGTGATAATATTTTTGCAATGGGCTTTAATTCTGAAATGGCAGCTTGAATTGAGGATACATCATAGTATCCCTGCAAGAAAAAATTCTAGCCCTGCAAGAAAATTCTGCCCAATGGGGGTGACACTAGGTTTACTGGTGCTGTTCTACTGTAAGTTTTTGAAGGGTGAATTTGTTACATGTTAATGGAGTGAAGTGGAAGTTAATGAAATGCTCATTGGCAGGTGAGGTGTTTCTTGGAGGGAAGCTCCCAGAGCCCGGCCTGAGCACACGCAGCCCAGCAGAGACGTGGGGCGGTCTCAGGCCAAGTCACACGCACTTGCGAAACCCCAGGGATTAAATATAGCTGCTTTTTGGCTCACTCGAAAGCCCGGGAAAGGCTTGGGATTCTCTGTCTTCCAAACATTAAGGAGAAGATATTTAGCCTAGTTGAAGTAGCTCCTAGCACTATTATCTTCCCCGCGTGCTTTCCTGCCGCGCTTGTCAGGAGCACTAGCCTGGGCTTTGCTCTCTGAATCATAGCAAGGCATGCCCATGCCCAAGCACTCTGGAATTAAAGCATAGCGTAGGGGCTTGGCTTGCGTTATTCATCCTCGGTGTATTTGTCGAGGCGAGCTGGAAGGGAGGCCTAATTTATTATTTTAAATGGACTGTGTCACGTTTGCTCAGCTGACGGCCATGACGGCCGCGTAGGGAGCAGGGACTAACTCCGTGCACCAGGCCCCGGTAAGCGCTGCTCCTCTGTCTTGGGGCTTCTTTTCCCAGCTTCCTGCTGTGGGATGAGTGTTTTGGTGGGGTTGTGTGTGTGTGTGTCTGTGACATTCCCATTTCTGGGCAGTTCCAAGCCTGCAGGTTTGGGCACACGCTGAGCAGTAACTTGCCGAGCGCGTGGCAGGCACCGAGGGCACGGGGTGACGCGGTGGGCACTGAGGCAGGAGCTTCTGCCACTACCTCTTCCTCCTCCTCTTCCCAAGTCTCTTTTTGCCTTTAAAACAGTAAAGGAGACTGTGTGTGTATAGATCATTGGGCTAAAATGCATGTGAATAGAGTGACAGCTCTGCTCCATACCTCGTGGAAGGGAAATAGAAATACTGAGAGGTGCTCAGTGCTGCAGGAAACCCCAGCCATCCATGTGAGTGCTGTCACTGGCACCCACGCTTTGTGTTTTTTTTTCTTTTTTTTTTCTAATTGGGAAAAGGAAATCAAACTTTGGCTCCTGCTTGCTGGGTTCCCTGGGGCTGGCTGTGTTCCTTTAAAACCCTGTTTTGGAGGCTATGGTGCTGATCCCTTCAGGAGCCCCACGGCAGCTAAGCAAGGTCCTGCAGGTGTGACACTCATGTGGGACTGCATGGGGATCTTGGTTGAGTGTCCCCAGCCCACGCTGCTCTCTGCAGGGCACCCACTTTCCTCAGGGGCTCTGCTTGAGGCATAGGGTGAGGAAGAAATGAGGTGAGCAAAGCAGAGGCGCTGGGAAGAGAACCAATTTGCACCATTTCACGAGGTGGAGATATTTTTTTCCCAAGTGTTTTCACTGTTGAGTGGTGCAGGATGATAGCCAGGGGAGCTAGCGCTGAATTGCAGGGCTCCCTGGGACCTCGAACCTGCAGCAAAAAGCTTTAATATTGCATCCCACCGAGCAAAGCATCTGTATATTTGCCTTTATAGCTGCTCTTTTTCAACAAAGCTTCTGTTTTTTTTTCTTTCTCTTTCTTTTTAAAACCATGTTTATTCACATCCCGATTTTTAAGAATTCAGTAATTCACAATGCCTGTCTCGGCTGTGGCTGTGAATTAGTGAACTGCTATTGTACCGAGAGGTCTTTCACGTGTTGAATTCAATTTCTGCTTCAAAGAACCTGGAAAAAAATAGTTTTTTCTCTGCAGCTGGATTTTCCTGCAGTATGTCAGAAGTGTGTGGTTGGTTACTGTGCAGGTTGGCAGCGTGGCCTCTCTCCCAGACCTTGTTGGAAAAGCAGCAGTATGTGCTCGGTTGAATCACTATGCTGAGGCCTGCCTCTAATACTTACTTGTCTCTGTTCCGTGCCCCAAATACTATCTGTTTGAACTTGAAGCTTTTAGCATAATTACAGGTTGAGGATGTGTGCTCAGACACACCCGCCCGGCCGCCGCTGCCCTGGGAATGGCGCCTCCCGCCTCGCGGGCGGCCTGGCCGCGCCGTGGGCCCTGGCGAGCGCGGCAGGGGCACCCAACGGCCGTGTCGCCCACACGGGCAGCGTGTCCCCCTCCTGCGGCACCCTCGGCACTGGCACCACAGGTTGTTAGGTGCTTATGGCGTTATGCTGAGTGTGAGCTGTAACGCAGGCTGATTCACAGGGCAGGGACGCGCGTGGGGGCCTGTTTGCCGGGTGCCTCGCAGGTCCCGTAGCATCTCTCCATATTAGAGATGTCCCCATGAATATCGTTTGGTTTAATCAGTCTGTTTGCCTGGAAACACCACAGCTTCTGCTCAGGGAGGGGGCATGGTGTTGTCCCAGGCTTCTTCCCCCTTAGCCCACAGGAATATTCTGCTTTATCTGTGTTTAGGCCTATGTTGTGAAGAGCGTTTATCACAGAACCACAGGGTGGTTGAGGTTGGAAGGGACCTCTAAAGATCATCTAGTCCAACCTTCCTGCTCCAGCAGAGACACCCAGGGCATGGGGCACAGGGTGGCATCCAGGGGGGTTTTAGAGACCTCCAGAGAAAGAGACTCCACAGCCTCCCTGGGCAGCCTGTGCCAGTGCTCTGGCACAGTGAAGTTTTTCCTCACATGCAGGTGAAACCTCATGTGTTTCAACTCGTACCCATTGCCCTTGTCTTGTCACTGGTCACCACTGAGAAGAGCTTGGCCGCTTCCTCCCTACATTCTCCCCGCAGGTACTTGTACATGTTGATCACATCCCCTCTCAGTCTTCTCTTCTCCCAGGAGCCGTGCGGCGAGACAGCCGGCCGTCGGGTTTGTTGTCTGCGTAGGGAGAGCGTGTTTGTGCTTATGCTTGTATTTTTTGCTTTTAATTTATTTAGTAAATTTTCTAATTATGGGAAGAGCAGGTCTGCCAGGTATCAGGGAAGAGCGGTGTTTGGAGGATGACTCTCCAGGCCTCAAGAGGAGTGTGTAGGCCCATGTGTAAATCCCATGGCGCTCATTCGTTCAGGTGTCTTGAGGACATTCCCTTTTGCTTTTCACTGCCTCGTGATCTCAGGGCATCTAGAGTAAATCCTTATTCCATGCTGAGAGTTTTCAATGGGCCAAACCCTCCCATTGCCACCCCTTTCATAGAGAGCTCTGGGGCTGCCGCACTCATGATTGAGGAGCAAAATGGGCCCTCAAGCTTCCCTTCCTTGGGCTCGACCACCACAGAGGGCCCATGGTGTGACAGGGAGACTAGGAGCAAGTAATGTGGAGACCTATAACACAGCAGACGTAATTAAAAAGAAACCCAAGATAGAAGCTGTCAGCTGAAGATGTACAGTGCAGCAGAGCTTGAGGTGTTTAAGGACTTCTCTAAAAAACCAGGCCACTAAGTCCCAAATTGCTCTACAGCAGTAATATATCAGACCTGCAGGTGTGAGTTTTCCTCCCAGATCAAGACTTGTAAGAAATTAATGACTTGTTCCATTAAAAAATATGCTTCTACTTTAAAATATATTATGTACTATGCTGTACTAATGGGCAGTATCAACTTGAGAGATATGTATGCATATGTTTGGAAATACATATATATACACATACTTTGAGTTCAGGCTAATTTGTATTTGACACAGCAAGAAGAATTATATTAGTTACCTGTCTGGGACATAGAAATAGCCTGAACCTGTTCCACGTGGTGGTCAGAACTAGCAGAAAACCTTAGGACTGTAATTCATCAGCAGTCCGATGCAAGGCATCGTCTAAAGTCCAAGCACGATACGCAACACCGTGTCAGCACCCGATGTCTCAATACCACTGCTACCCAAGATTAGAGACACAGGAAAAGGTATTTTGTCAGTAAAAGGTACAAATTCCCTTCAGAGAATTAAGTTGGAGGATAGTGCTCAGGATGTAGCTGGACAGGGGTATTCTGGTAATATACCAGAAGTGACCATGCAGAAGTTTCCCTAAAATGGTGCCCTGGTTGTGCTCCCCTGTGCCACAGGGGCTTGCAGAGGTCTCTGGAGAGTGCAGGGACCCTTGGATTGCCCTCTACTTTGCTCCTCTGTGGATAATCTCCAGCGTGCGAGCACCTCCAGTGTGGCCTCCATCACTGGAGCTCGTCAGCGTGGTGGTGCCCAAGCTACGTGTGGAGCCTGGGTCCCTTGCCCTGCGCCTTGCCCACATGGAGCGGCTGGCGGCCTTGGCCAAGCAGCTTGGGCTGGTGCCTTCATGGCGCGTCCTCTTCCCAATTCAGGTACCTTGGTCAGGGGAGGAAGGTCTGCAGTCTCTACCCCTGCGTTTCATGACTTAGCAGAGCAAATGAGGAAGGCAGCCCGGGATGAGGGGCACGCATCCAAAGAGCAGCTGCAGTCCCTGTGTGCCCTTTTTGCAGAGATTGTGCCACTGAGGCGCCCATTGCTCCCTTGTGAGAACTCAGGTTGGATCTCAGATCGGTTGCCGGTCGTGCTGGCCGCTGGGTTAGCCCAGCTGGTGCCTCTTATCCCAGGTAGCTACGTGTTTTGCCCAGTGGTTTATGGATTGGTGTTTTGAAGTTTTAACCTCAAGTTTCCAGACGTTTTGGGAGCCGTTACGGCTTCCCCCGCTCAGCGTTGGTGTTTCCACGGGGAAGAAGGTGCCCTCGGGGAAGTGGTGCTGTGCAGCCGGGGCCCTTTCAAGGCCAGGGAGATGTTATTTGTCCTGTGGTCACGAAGCTGGGGAGTGGAGGGTGATAGAGGTGTGAATCATGCTTTCATTCAGATTTAATATTTGATCATACAGAGCTTAGTAGCCCAGGGAGAACGTGTTGCTTTGCATGACAGAACACAAGAAATGTATGGTGTTTTTTTTTCCTGGGTGAAAAGGGGAGGAATTAGCCTGGCTCTGCTGAAGGTGAGCAACACACGGAGTGTCCATTTGCCACTTGTGGATATGGGGAATTCTTGGGTCATTTGCCTCCTTGATAAAAGCAGCATTTTCTATGTGGGTCAGCCTTCCCGTGCCAGGGGATTTGCAGGCTTAGGGGGAGGCTCGTGCACGGCGTTAGCTGTGGCGTGAAGGAGCTTTTCTTCACAGCAGCCCTCGTGTGGCCACAGGCCCCTGGGGTCAAGCAGGGCACATCCCTAGGTGCTGCTCTGGGGCCCCCCTTCTGAGGTGTCCTGTGGGCAAGGGGCTCAGTGCTCCTGGGCACTTGCTCAGGGGCCTTTGGGACATGGCCACAGAGCTCCTTGGGGATCTGCTGGAGGCTCCCCTGGGGCTACCTGCCTCCTTCAGGACCTGCTTCAGGGACTTTCTGGGGTGCCACCTCTGGGACACTTTGAGGCCACCTCAGGAGTCCTTCAAGACCTGCTTCAGGGTCCCTTAGGGGCACATCCTCAAGGGGCCTCCCACACTTGGGAGCTGCTTCATTGGCTTCTTGGGGGCCCCTTTGTAAATCACCATAGGGTCCTTTAGGGCCACGTCAGGGATCCCTCAGGACCTGCTTCAGGTCTGGGGGTACCACCTCAAGGTGCTGTTAGGTGCCACTTCGGGGACCTTCAGCACCTGTTGAGGGACCTTTCAGCCTCGGAGGTCCCTGGGCACCTGCTCAGGGGTCCCCTGGGGGCCGGTGCGAGCGGCTATTCAGGACCTGCTGCTGCGACAGTGGGGCTCCCCCCTCAGGGTCCCTGAGGGCCGCGGGGTCCTGAGGGACCCTCGGGGACTTCCTGGGGCGTCACCTCGGGAGCTCTTAGCGCCCCCCCCCCCTTGGGTGGTTCGGGGCCACCTCGGCGCTCCCCTCAGGGCACCGTTGGGCGCCCGGGCGCTGCCCG
>JAUBOD010000633.1:66428-102707 GCA_032353885.1 Nothura maculosa | reverse complement strand
CCTGGGGAGTCTCTCCCACACGGTTGATGAAGGCCTCGTCCTCCTAACCTGCAGCACCTGCTCTTCAGGTCCTAGGTGTCTTCTGAGCAGTGATGGAGAAACGTCGTGGGGGAATTCTGAGGTACCTTTCAGGGGAAACAGTTGGGACAAACTTCTTGATGGAGTCCTTGTGTTTGCTCAGAATTACATTAGAAAAATGTTGGGAATGCAGAATTAATCTTTCAAAAATTAGCATGTAAGAGACCTTCAGTTTGCTTTGCTTACACAGCAGTACAAAAGCTGCAATTACCCAATTGTTTACGGTTCTGTTTCTGTAGGACCTTTTGTTCAGTCGGGAAACAAGAGGATGCTCAGTGGACGAGCGTCCTCTCAATGAGTTTGTTTCATCACGATACAATATTTGATGACCTCAATCAGATACTTTTGTGAAGGAAAAGGATGTACTTCCTTGTGGACTTTAATTGGTTTGCAAAGGCTACTGAAATTGGTTTTCACGGTGAGTTTGTGGAGTCTGGTGCTTCTCTTGATTTTTCAGATAATGACTGTAAACATAGAGAATTTTCTGTTACATTTCAAGGCTTGACATATTGTGTAGAGGGACACTCAGGAGCTTGGGTTTCCATGTCATTTTTCCAGTAGCTTCCTTTCCTGGTGCAAGTGCCTAAACACAGGTATCCCATGTGCTTTTTAGGCGCTCTTGAGCACCTGCCCGGGACAGGTAGGAGGCTTGTGCTGTGCTGAAGTCAGAGACCAGCTGAGCTCTTCTAGGCACCTGAAGCACCATTAGAAATTTGGGCACCTGAATCACTGCCATGGTGTTAGTTGGCAGTCTCCAAACCCCATTTTGAGCTCTCAGAAGAACACGACTACTTAGGTAGGAGCCGTGTGTTAGACACTTGGGCTCTGTCTTGCTTGATGAGAAAGGCAGAGTGAGCGTAGAGCTCTGCTGTCGTGGGCAGTGCTCCAGGGTGCTGGCTGCCTTGCTCGTTGGATACTTCCTAATTTCAAAGGAGGATAAGGAGAAGATCATATGGAGAATCCTTTTCAGTAGCTTGGTATGGATTGTCTGTGAAATGAATGAGGGCTTCTTTTAGAGAAATGCACTGAAGAAAACTAAGAGAGTCGGGATAATTAGAAAACCTTAAATCTGGTGCCCCGAGAGTGTTCCTGCTTACAGGAGCAGGACTGGCGCTTTCCATCCATTCCTGGGGAGCTGCCAGTGCCCTGGGAGCGATGACCTGTCACCATGAGGGGCAGCTGGGTCCTGCCAGCTCCAGAGGAAGTCTGCATTTTCCAGGGATTTCACGGAGAGTGATTGGCAACAAAGGAATCCTCTTGATCCTAAGCTTTCTAAACAAGTGCTTTTCTGGCCATGATTATTTGGATTTATAATCTCGAAGAAAGCAATCCATTGACTCATCAGTATTGACTAATATATTTCCGTTTTCCATCTATAATTGACGTTGAGCAATATTTAAACTCCACTCTGTAACAGGGTGGAGCTGGAATCAACAGCCCTTTTCATAGAAACTGTGTCCATTGACAGAGCATTCTGTGTGAGCCCTGGGGTGGCTCTGCTCTCTGGCTGCTGTAGGTCTGACACACCGTCATGGGAAGGGGTTAAGGTCCTTGGGTCCAAGCACGCCCCTTGATTCCTCTATTTTTAGTATTTTTGGAAAATTTCTTCCCAAAACTTAAGTACATTTGTGCGTGATCAGGCTATGTCAGTAGGGAGAAAAGCTTAAGAATATATTGAGGTTTTCAAATCTGAGAACCAGTTGCATGGCAATTTTCATGGTGCTTTTAAAAAGAAAAAAAAAACCTACTAACTTTTGGCTTTGTGCTTGAAATTCTTTCTTTTGCATACATATTTTTATCAAGCTTAAAGAGGAATGAACTCTATTTAGTGAGCCTGCAAGTTTGGAAACTTAAAGGCACATACATGTGTGTACAGTTATGATTTCTAGATTATTTTTTAATTCAATATAACCATAGATTTATAATGTAGCAGCAGTGGGAGATGGATTATTCTTGACCTTTGAGACTGACCATGCAAGGGTTTTTGCTCCCCTTGTTGCTGCAGGTTGGTGTTGTAGGAGTGGAGCTGCTGAAGGGACTCAGAGGGGCCACTCTGCCCCTCGCTCCAGTGCTGCTCCCCGCTCCGTGGGGGAAACACCATTCCTCTGTGGAATGGTATATCCACGACTTGAGGGCTTGACAGAAGCAAACCTCAGGACCCATCAAATCTGGGCCCACTTGGGACCCTGTTCTGGGCAGTTCTGGGCTCCCCAGGACAAGAGGGACGTGGAGCTTCTAGAGAGGGTCCAGTGGAGGACAACAAAGATGATTAACGGACTGGAGCATCTATGAGGAGAGACTGAGCGAGCTGGACCTGTTTAGCCTGGAGAAGAGAAGGCTGGGAGGGGATCTGATCAATATGTGTAAGTTCATGAAGTGAGAATATAGGGAGGAGGGGGCCAAGCTCTTCTCAGTGGTGGCCAGTGACAGGACAAGGGGCAATAGGTGGAAGTTTAAACCCAGGCAGTTCCATCTCCATGTGAGGAGGAACTTCTTCACTGTGAGGGTGCCAGCGCCCTGGCACAGGCTGCCCGGGGAGGCTGTGGAGTCTCCTGCTCCAGAGGTCTTCCAAGCCCACCTGGATGCCACCCTGTTCTCTGGGTGTCCCTGCTGGAGCAGGAGGTAGGACTAGGTGATCTCTAGAGGTCTCTTCCAACCTCAACTATCCTGTGATTCTGTGTCATTCAGTATAATGCTTTTTGGCTGAAGTTAATGTTAAGTCTCATTCAGCTTAGCAGTGCCATTAATAAATGCCTTAATTGTGTGAAACGATCTGTTTTGCTTCTGTATCTATTGAATAGAGGGTCAGATTCTGAAATTACCATTTCAGATCTTTTTTTGATTTCAGAAAATTTCATTTTGGAATTAAAAGTATTAGAGATTGTCTAGCAAAATTTATAAACAATAGTGCATTTTGACTGCAGTGTTTTTGGGCTATACTCTTAAATCAATGTTTTAAAAGCATAACCGTACCCAGTCCCTTAGGACTGAGGAATGTTATTGTCACTGAAAATGGAACTACGATATAGAAAACCTTTGAGAAAATATGGTTTTTTGATGACTAGGTTTCATGATTACCAATCATTTAGTGTAGAAAAGAATTTAAGAATTTAAGCTCTATAGAAAATCTGAGTTTACCAAGGTTGTGAAATTTGACAGCCAACAATTTTTAGATCATTTATCATTTGATTAACGGACTAATTGAAATCTCTTGGTGATGTAGAAAGCAATGTAGCTGTATTGTTTTAAGCTTCTTTCTGAGTCCTTTTTTATAACATTTTATTTAAGCAGTTGTTTTTAAGCCAATTCATTTATTTTCTCTGAAAGGATTTTTTCTTTCAGATAGCCCTAGGGAAAAAAGATGGATTAACAAGATAGTGGCATGGCTGAAATCATTAAGAATACATGATGTGGAGGTATAAATATCAGCTAAATAACTATTTCCATATGAGCTTGGTGTCAATCCCTTGGAAGATCTGCTGCCCTTTAAGAGGAATGGTGTTTTCTAGTAGTTAACCAAAAGCTGCACAGTGGCTTTTGGGGCAAATTTCTAGAGATTTTAGGGTTTTATGATAGGGTTTATTTCCTCCTAGCAGTGTTACATGGTATCTGCATGAGAGGACTGAAATTGGGAGCTCTTATTTGAGTGTTGTGAAACCATTTGTTAGTTCCCTTTTCCAGCCCTCACTCCTCCTAGCAGATCGGATAGGGGAACTCGGTCCCGTGAAGACGCTTCAGCTTTTCCACGGGCCTCTTGGTTGCTCTAAGATTAGTTGCTTCTCGTTACAAGCCTCGCTTTCCACCTACTGCTGTGGACTGGGGGCTCCCAAACATTTATGATTTGTACACCTCTAGCTGTGTATGGTTCTATTTATTTATTTTTTTCAGAAAAGCTGCTGACTCTTATATACATAATTTTGGCTATAACCAGTCCTCATTGGGCTTTTGTGAACCCCGTTGGCTGTTCTGGCCTTGGAGAATCACATCCCGAGCAGTTATTTACTTGAAAACAGCTAGTAACCACTTGGGGAGCATTTATTTTGCAGAGGTATCTTTCTGCAGCAGTGTTTTCTGCCTCTGCACACAGCATTTTTAAATATTATAATACTTTCTGAAACTAGTAGAGCTACCTTAGTTCTTGCAAGTTGGAGCTGTATGTGTTGACTGACATAAAGGAGGATTTTAGGCAGTTTCTGTGAGGACCTTCTGCCCTCACAGGGCTTTTGTTTAGTTTTCTTTGTTGCTGCTCTGCCGAGGTAGAGAAGTTCATGTCCAGTGATGGAGGGAGGCTGCCCACGAGGACACCCAGGTGTCCTCAAAGAAAGAAGGCACCTGTGATAGACTATGGAGGTGTATGCAACATATGGGCTACATGGGTAAAAACCTTAAGGGTCGCAGCAGAAATGTGTAACTTGGTTTCTTTTCTATTTCCATTGAAGGTAACATTTCAGAAACTGAAATGGGCAGTGTCAGGAAAGGGACTTTCTGGTGTGTTTTTTTGTGGGGGAATATCTGGCTTTTCAGTATGTTTATGCTGACATACTGTGGTGTTTCTTGGATGTTTCTGCGAGCACCTTGCAGTTCATTGGAACAAGTCTTCCTGAGATTGATGTGGCAAAAGCCTGGATGTGTTTTGAGGGGACAGTCTGCATTTTGCTTCCTGCTTAACTCACAAATTTTCCTAGCACGAAGTGGAGTCAGGATTTAAGCCGGAGCTTCCTTCCTGCCTCCCAAAATATTTGCTGCAAAAGAAAAATGCAGTGGCATCATCATGAAGCTCTGGCTCTCAAGTAATCTCTCCTGAAGGCTTCTTCCATAGGTCCCTCTAACCACGGTATGCACCATCCCAGCCCTTAAATATACCTTTCTGGGCTCTGTGATCTGCCTTGGCCCTAAGGGAACACACCTTTTTAGCCATTTACATACAATGTTGTTTATGCACCAGTAATTGAATCCATTGATGACTTTAAAGATGTAGATGGAGCGCTGGAGCTGGTATGGGAACTGTTTGAGGGAACTGGATAGAGGAGACTTCCTGGAGCAGCTTTGGATATAAATACTTTCAAGATGACAATATGTGGAATTTCTGCGTCACCATGGATGGATTCTTCCCTGGGAGAAAGGAGTGGACTGTCTTTAATTTTGTGTGTAAATATATATATATATATATATATATATATATATACACACACACACACACACATTTTTTAAACCTGGCATGCATTTTGGTAATCAGTAATGAATCTGAGATTTTTGTCAGAAAGGAAAATAATATTGTCAATGTACTTTCCTCTTGCTGAACCCATGCCGGTTTTGGTTAGGCTGTGTTTAAGCCAAGTACACTTTGGAAGTTTATTTTTTATAAACACGGTGACATTTTGGTAGCGTCACTTTGGAAAATTAGATATACATCTGAATGTCATAGGTGTGTTTTTGCCTTGAAGGTATTTGGATTTCTTGTTGTTGCCAGTGCTGCCTCGTTATGAATTTCAGTATTTAAGGGGGGAAAAAAAGAGGTTTCTCCTGGCCAGCCTTGGGTTTTGCTGATCTTGGTGCTGTTTTCCCATATGTCACATAGTCGTGGGAACCCCTTTTCTCTTCCTTGTGTAATTCCATTTACTGGGGACACAGTAGTGCTTTCCATCCAAGGATAGGCAGAGATGAAGCTCCTTACTAAAACATGTGTCTCATAGCTAGTCTGAGAGTGTTAGACACTGCACTGATGATGGGGGCTGTGTTGGTTAGAGGTGGGAGGAAAGGAGCATTGTTCATAAATGTACAGTAGGAAATCCTAATGCTGATACATTGGCCAGAGGTGATTTTGACACTGACAGGCTTGACTGGCAGAGCTGGATCAGGAAAGCCTGGGTAGAGTGATCTATACCCCGTGTTTTAAGTGCCAGGAACCATGGCAAACAATAAAAGTTTGAGAGAAAGCAAGTCTGTGAAATGAATAATCATCTTGGGGATCGGCTCAAATACTGTCTCTATAACTGTTCTTACTACTGGATAATATAAGGAATAAATACAGTAAGTCAAGAACTCTTCTGCTGTGACTAAATGAGGCTCTGGTGAACTAGAAGGAAAGGACCCAAAATAATGTGTGAGTTTGTGGCTGCTGACCGAGATCCTGAGCTTGGACATTGATCCCCCTCTCCCGCTCCATCCGTGACGCGGGACGTAGCTCCCGGAGGCTTTGGGCCAGGAACTCCCTTTCACACAGGAGCTGTGTAATCACCGAGTCAAGTGCCAAGTTCTCTTGGGTAAGAATCAGCTCGGATTGATGAAAGTTGCTCTCGGAATAATTTACATTTCAGTATTTGTGCTGTGCCCGTGGGATTTCTCAACAGAGCTGACAACAGTGCAAGGGAGGAGTCATCCATGGCTCCCTTTTCCCGGAGCTTGCGCCCCTTGATGTGACACCTTTGGGTGGCCCAGTCTGCTGCGCACCTTGTGCTGGGGCTTCTGCCCTGGCTGGCCAAGCTAGTGCATGGGGTGAACCTCAAAACTGAAGCTGTGCTTGAGTGTGCCTCATCTCAGCCACCTTCTGAAGGGCTCCTGGGAGTGAGGAGCAGCACTCTGACCGAAATAGCATCTTATTATGAGCTCCCAAATCCCTCATTTTGGAAGAGAGGCCTTATATGTTGAGTTAGATTTATGATGTTTATTATGTTTTCCCTGCAACAGTGATCAGTAGTAACAGTTTTAGGAAAATATATCTGCCTAGCATTGAAGTAGCTCCAAAATATCCTTAAAACCAGACAGTGAATCATTATTTAGTAGCCCATTAACTTCAGGCTTTTGCTTAGTTATTCCTTAATGTGAGCTTGTACCAATAGAGCTTGTGCTTATTAAGGATGCTTTTTGTTCTTTAGATATTAAATGAAGAGCTGCGTTGCAGTGAATGGAGTTAAACTTAGACTGGGGTTTAGAATTTTATAGCAGGTGAAACAATTTGGTCTCCAAAGGAAGTGAAGGAAGCATGGGAAAAATAATTTTAAAAATTGTTATTAAAAGTGGTACTATCACAAAAATACATTATTATTTATCCAAATGTAGTTTAAATATCTTATACTCCTTTTAACTTTTGCTTTTATTTAACTTGATGGTTTTTAATTTGACTATATCCAAAATATGACTTTATTGAGTACAGCTTTTTCATCTATTGGTGTTGTCCCTTGAAGAAGATGGCACCTTAGAGCACTGCACCATCAGCAGACACCGCGTTACCCTTGCAGTTTGACTGCTCTCATCTTTACTTCAATATGAAATCCCCAAAAGCACACATGCAGTTACCTTCTTGTGATGCTCAGCCTCCTTTCTCATGTAATTAATTCCTGTTTTTAAAAATCTGCCTTTCTTGTTTCTTTTGCATTGGCTTTTTGTCCTAAAACGTACATGCTGCTGAGGGCCCGGGGAAGCTGCCTGTGCTTCGTCTGTGCAGTTAACACATTAACTACAAACTGTGTCCCAGCTTGAAATGAGCTCAGGACTTGAACTGCACTGTATTTTCCGCCCCCTCTTTTGCTACTTCTCCATCCTTATGTATATCCTAAAGTATGCTACAATGGAAGACCTATGGGAAGAAACAGGCCTAGCATATGCAGTGGAATAGGAATAGGTAAATAGGAGACTCTTGCTGTGTTCCTGCTTCCAGGGGCGAGCGGAATGGCATGTACGGAGCTGCAGTGCATTTTATCATGTAACAAATATTCTGTGTTTTGTGATGAGGCGGTCATGGGGGGCTTGCCATTAATGGCAGGTTATTAGAAAATTATTTGCCCTTCAACCTGGCTGGAATCAAACAAACTGCCTAGTGGCATTTGTTAAAGAGCGAAACAAGCTATTTTTGTGCAGTATGCTAGAGGTACTAATAATTCCTTCCTCCAGTGATGAAACTGGTGATTTTTTTTTTTCCCCCCTATATATTTACCAAGGACTGGGTGAGGCATTTACATGCTTCTTCGTATGCCATATTACAGTATAGCACTAAGGTCTGTGCAAGTGAAATGAATGGGTGGGGTGAAGCTCAACTGCACACCAGGGAAGAAGCTGAGTCATAAGATTCCCTTCAGCGTGCAGAAAACCAGGCCCTCACACACTGAGGAGCAGTGCGGACAAGCTGGTTGCACTCAGCAACTTGAGTGAAGCCCCTTGAATGAAGCACTCTTCATAAAAACCATTTTTACCCAAGTTTCTGTAGAAGATCTGTGGCTGTGGTTTAAATTGCAAAGCAGGAGCAGTGCGTGAGTCCCCGAGGATAACGTGTGTGCCTCTAGGAAGCAGCCCTTTTAGGAGGCTCTGCTGGAAAAGGGGGGACTCCAAGAGTTAGTTCTAAGTCCTTGAACGGCAAGAGAGATACCTGGACAGAGGAAGGAATCAACAGGCATTTGGTGCTGAAGAAACAAGCAGGGCTATGAGTGGCTGGGCCCTTAATTTGCTAGAGCATGCCAGAGGGTGAAGCTGTTTTGCATGGTGGTGTTTCATTTTACTTAGAGATTTATTTTTGAATTTTCCATCTTTTCTGAATCCACCAAGTCCGTCTTTTCTGTTCCCTTCCTACCCATGTTGTAGTAGAGAAAATTCCATCTCAATGACTTTCAGTTATCCGTGAAGTAAGGTATCATATGTAGATGGAAAGGGGAATTTTCTTCTCCCTGTGCTCTTTAAATGGGCCATGCAGCAAATAATGCTGTGATACAGAGTTGTGAAACTGTTCTGAATCTGCCTGAAGCTTCTGCACCAAAGACCTCCTGGAATAAACGGCGAGTTTCAAGGAAGATGGGAGTATTGAATGATGTGTCAGGTATGAGGTGAAAGGGCTTAAATTAAAAAAAAAGTATAAAATTATATTCCTTGTGCATTACTACAGCAGATCGGCAGTGATCTTGTAGCCAACCCTTGGTTGTTCCATATGTTTTGCGTGGCTCAAGTGGTGCTTGTCGTGCGGGCAGCGGCTGGCGGCTGCTGCGTGTGCAGTTGGGCCCCTGTTGCAGCTCCAGCTTGAAAGCAGCCCTGAGCAGAGATGCAGAAGTATCTTGGAGGGAGCAAAAATGCCTTGGAGCTCAAGTGCTTCTGTTTTACCAGCTGCTGTTGACAGCAATAATTATGATTTCCTACTGCAGCCATTGTGTTACTGGCCTGTTTTGGTGGGTGAAGGCAGGGCTGTCCTCTACTGCCTGTGCTGGAATGGACTGAGCTGTGGCTTGTGCTCTTTATCGGTCCCATTCCCTGAGTTTGGACTAGAAGATCTCTAAAGGTCCCTTCTAACCTTTATGATTCTGTGAATGATAGGCAGATTTTCCACTGGAGATTATAGTAAGAAATTCTGCTACTTAGATGTGAATTTTGGTGGAACAGGTGGATTTTCCAGCCTATCCTTGATCCTGTGGGAATGCAGGTATTTTGCCTTCACAGAGGCATTCTTTTTGCAGTCTAGAACGTGCTTGTCTTGTGCTGTGGTTCCCCATTCCACCATCACCACCTTGCACCCGGGCTCGGGCTCACGTAGGGCACTGCCTTGAGCTGCTTCATCTTGAGCACCTTCTCACAATGCCTTTCCTTCCTCGTTCCTGTCCCCGGGCCTGTTTTGTGTCACTTTAGTGACCCGAATGAGCCCGGGGTGGCTCAGAGGGCTCCCTGCCTGCTCGGGCAGAGCCCTGGGCCCTTTGCGGCTGCCCCTGCGCCCCGGGTGAAGCCGGGCGGGTGACGCAGGGACTTGCTGATAAAGGGATGACTTCTCCACCCTCCCCATGCTCCTGGCTGCCCCTTTCCTGGGGCATGCGAGTCATCCCACAGCTGAGGCCGTGCACCAAAGCTGAGGAGAACAGGCCTCCTCTTTGGCACTAGCAGCCTCTCAGATTGGCCCGGTCATCTCTGGCAACCTCACCGTTAATTGCTTGGACTTACTTAAATTATGCTCAGTTGGTTTGATCTGTGGTAGTTTTATCTCTCTGCTTATCTGCCAGCGGGTGTTTTCTGTGCAGTTTTACTGCTCTGAAATCCTTTAGCATGGGCAATAGTAGCCAGACAGCAGCTCCGGGTGTTTTTTGTCCCCTCTCTTGGCTCCTTAACAGCTTACTGAAAGTGTTGGCCTTCAACTCTTCGCCTGCAAACAAGTCAACAGCATCTAGCTGAGGGCTTGATACGATGCTGTTTGCTCCACGTGAAGCAAAAGAAGGGCTGTCGTGTTGTATCATGAGGTCTCCAAGAGAAGGGCAAAAAAGGGTGAACCGTATGTAGTTTCACAAAACTGGAACCTTTTCTTGCTTGTTTTTGCAGTGTTTAGGGGGCATTTTGGAGGCAGAAGAGGCGAACACTTGCTCTCCTGAGGCGGAATGATGGGAATCTTCATTTGAGGTTTTATTGGTGAATTCTATAGGGAAAAAAATGAAGCCTGATGAGTTTTGCATTGCAGTAGCTGGTATCTGGTAAGCAGCAGGTCTGGGGGTGCTGTGTGTCTGGAAGCTCTGTCCCTTCCTTACAGCTTTGGAGACTGCCCCACTGAGGCTGCGATGTC
The DNA here is from genome assembly GCA_032353885.1 of Nothura maculosa. NCBI lineage: Eukaryota > Metazoa > Chordata > Aves > Tinamiformes > Tinamidae > Nothura > Nothura maculosa. The sequence continues at coordinate 92,110 of JAUBOD010000633.1, read as the reverse complement.
TGCAGCCCGTGTGTCTTTGCATAGATAGGCATTTCTGAGCTACTTCTGGTACTGGTATTTTTCTTCTTAGTAGTCATGCAAGAATTTTACTTAGAATATGGTTTATTTAAAGGAAAAAAACCCAGAAACCTGCTGTTTTCTAGGTTTTCATTGTTGATTTGTATTATTTCAGAGGTAGCATGTTTTCCCATCCGTCAAATACTAAAAAGATGACAATTAAAAGAGAATGCACTTTAGTGAATCAATTATTTAGATAATTAAAATAGATTAAAAGGCATCGTTGTACACAATGTAGGGATGTACATCATGCTTCTCCATTTGTCCCTGCAACAGGTTTTTTGGAAGAGGGTTGTCCTTAGAGAAATGCTCTTAAGCATTATCTGATTACTTTAAAAAGCAGGGCTGTCTATGAAACATCTATTGGCTTTAAATCAAAGGTTAATTGATTTTTGTGGGCAGTGTAGTCAAAATTAAAAGAAAGCTTATAAATAAAGCCCAGTGTGTGTGGGTATGTGCTGCACTGGCACAGCTGGAAACTAGATGGTGGAACCTCTGTCCCTTTTTATGATGAAGTCCGAGTGTCCCAACGTGACTCTGTGTGTTGGTTGTGCTTAACACTGTGGGCATCTGGCTCTGCGTCGTGGGTTTGCTTCACAGTCCAGCTGGATTTATGAAGTTACTTCAGATTCTAAATTCGGCCATGACACCAGCACTTAGTGGACGTAATATTTGGTTAGGTTTGGCCTGTTGGGTCTCGGTAAAACGCGTGCCTACGTAAGCCTGAGGTTTGGTACAAGTTTCTTTATAGCCTCTCTTAAAAATAGTGAGATTTCTAGGAATGTAGGATGGAAAGAGGAGTGCAGCAGAGACATCTGTGTGCCCGTGGTTTGAGTCTTGGGAAGTCCCTCGGTCACTTCTTACAGCTGGCCAGAACTTTGCAGTGAGTTTGTAAGGAGCACATGCTTGTGCTGCAAAGGGAGGTTTTGTCCCTTCTGTTTGATATTAGCTATGAAATAACCCGATATATTCCTGCTTCCTTTTGGTGGCCACAGACACGGCCTGAAGGCAGCAAATAACCGGCTGGGAGGGTGACTCCCTGCCGTGCGGTGCCAGGGCCGGCTCTGCCCCGCAGCCTCTGCCCCTGCCCTGGCGGCAGCAGCAGGAGCGGGGCAGCGATTCGGGTGCAGGCTGGAGGCTGAGCTCAGCTCTGGGGCAGCCCTTTGTAAGAAGCTGGTGTTGCTGTTTGCATGGGCATGTATGTGTGTGCTTCCTAGGCAAAGCTTTTGTGTGCCCATTCATATCAATGAAGTATTTTCCTGCATCGTAGTAAGTGTATATATGTAAATACACAAAGGAATTTGTATCTGCCAAACAGTTTAGAAAAGTGCTTCCGTAAGACCAGCTTCATCTTTTTGAAAAAAAAAGTATCTGATGTTATTTTAGTGTTTCTAGATGCCCTATGTACATCCTTATTATTATTATTATTTCATAACAAAATTTATTCTCCCATAAAATGAGTGGGGGACCATTCAGAGGAGGTTATATTTCAGTACTGAGCCATAGCAATGCAGATGCAGAAAAACAAGCCAGGAGATACCAAGAGTTTGGAGGTGGGAATAAGCAGCTTCAGCAGGCTCATCTGCATCACTCTCCCAGCTCCTGCTCTACGCAGAAGGCTTTACTGTCTGTTTTAGATTTATTAAGAGGTGAATGTGGGTAAGAGCCTGTATGTGAACAGTCATTGCAGAGCAACTGAGATGTGCTGACTTGCATGTCACTATGCATTAATATAAAAAATGTAAATTTGAATATTTCATACATGTTGGTCTTGCCCACATTTGCTTGCACAATACTAGGATTATTATTAATCTACTTTTCATCGATTGCTATAAAACAACATAATGGTCTTAATTCAAGTCCTAAAACTCTGTCTTTTGTAAGAATCAATAACACAGACAGGTTTATGATGGCCATTTCTCATTTGACTTTCAAGGGTGGCTCTTCCTTTACCAACACAATACTACTGCACTTGCTTGATCTCCCTGTGCCCTGTTATGGTGGCGTTTTACTCTCTGTTTGACGTGCCTTCTTCTTGCCCCTGTTCCTTTCGCAGGTGAAGCTCTAGGAGGAGGCCCCGCGTGCTCGCCACCATGCCGTTCCCCTTCGGCAAGTCCCACAAGTCTCCTGCAGACATCGTCAAGAACCTCAAGGAAAGCATGGCAGTTCTCGAAAAGCAAGATATCTCCGACAAAAAGGCAGAAAAGGTACAGCTGGGATTTTCCAGGGGCTCAACAGCAATGACAAATAAGAAGAAAAAAGCAGTTAATGAAGTTTATAGCTTAAACTGAACCAATTAGTACTATTTATGTTTTCTGCACTCTTATCATAAGTATATACCTTTGAACAACCTGTTTCACATTGGGTTTGTTTTGTGTTATTATGCCATGTGCAGCTGATATTTGAAGTTAATTTGCTTTGGAGCTCTTTGATCTCTTCTCCTGGCCAGCTCCTAGCCGTACAGCTTTCCAGGATTACTTGTGTCCACTGTAATGATTTCACCATCGTACAGTCGTCCTGTTTCTGCGAGCCCAGGTGATTGCTCACAGAGCAGAATGACTCTGTCAATATTGAAACCAAAGAGCTTGGAGGTTTTTTGGCTAGAGGATGTGCTCATCCCCTCTCCTGCCTTTTGTTCAGCCCTTGTTAAGGTGTGGTGAAGAGGGCCTGTGTTACTGCAGTTTCCTTTAGATAAGATGGGTTGCTGCTTCAGGTCCTGCCCTCTGTGCCTTGTGCCAGTTATTTACTTCTCATTTGATATCTTCACTGAAAACTACCTTGAAGTTGAGCCTGTGTGCAGATACTGTCCACCTACTGAGCACCAGGGCATAGATGGCAATACTGAAAAAACAAAACAAACCACAGCAAAAAAGCACAATAAATATCCTGAAAACCTTTCCTGAAAAACAGCCTTTGAAGTAGGCCGTGATACCCTCCTCACATCCTCTTACAGCACCATTTAACTGTCCTGTGACTTACTTGGCATCTGTACAGATGACAGAATGGTAGAATCTAATTGTGTAGAACAAGGAAAGGGTAAGTATAAATGCTTTTTGAGGAAGTCAGGCTTTATATCCTCTTCTTTCTTTGACTTCCTGCTTTGGTTTGAATGTTACGAAACCCTCTGTCCTTTTCAGGCAGTGATCTTTGTTCCCTTAACACCACACTCTTCATCTAGAGCTCTCTTGCCTTCATCTAAAGCAAAAGCCACGTGTACGAGTTAAGCCTGATCTTTTCTGTGCTCACCATTAATTTTCATCCAGATTTGGCCTTGTTGTTTTAAGTGTAGGGAGAGCTGGGTCTTGACTAAATTAAAGCAACATCTCCTCCCTGGAGTAGATTAAACATGAGGAGAGTTCAAGGCTTTCATGACACAGACTTGGCTCTGACAATATTGGCCCCTGCCCTCTTGGTTATTCACAGAGGAGCCCAAATGATGAGTCTGGCCACTGCAGACACCAGGCCTCACATCTCAGCAGGGAGTTTCCGTGGGAAATACTTGTTTTGTGGGCATTCTGAGACCTCCATCAAGGTGACCGTGCTTGTAGCAGTTTATCTTGGGTTCTCTGAGTGTTTGCTGGTTTGATAAAGCTCTTATATGTCTTGCAGACCAGTCATGGTGTGTTTGAGGGTCCACCTCTGATTGAACACCTTGAATTCATGGCCTGTTTCTCTCCTGTCAGGAGAAATCACTGAAGTGACTTCTTAGCAATAAGGGAATTCTTAGCAATATTCTGACAGTGGTACAGAAATAGAAAACTTCCCTGCACATAAACACAAATAACACTCTTTAAGGAAAGGGAAAAGAAATGTCACTTTTCTCTCTCTCAATCTCTCTCGCTTGCTTTTTTTTTTTTTTTTTTTTTTTTTCTCCTAATAATACTATCTTAAATCATACCCTGGCTTTTAAAATTTTATTATTATTATTAAAATTTCTACTGCACTGTTATAGTTTCACCCAAAGGTGTGCTTTTGATAGGTAACAGTAGCTTTCAGGGCTGAGTTTGAAGCCTTGTAGAGGATGCTCTCTAGCAATTCCCTGATGACTTTGGAGATAGAGTAAGAAAGGGACAATTTCCCATAGAAACTGAATGTGCAATTAATCCATCCTCTGCACTACCACTCGGGTGCTTTGTGAACGCCGACTTTAAGTCAGGCCTGGGGAGTAGTTTGCTGTCTTTTATTATTACAGAGCATTATTTCAGAAACTTGAATTGACAGCTTAGAACTGAAGGCCTTTTGTCTCATGCTCTTAGTTTTCTTTGCTCATATCTTTAGAGAAAGGGGACTAAAGAAGAGAGAAAGGGAAGGAAAAGTCCTTTCCTACAGATGGGACATGCCCTGAGCTAGCACATTTGCGTTTTATTTCCATCTCTACGTCCTCTTTGGCCTGCGTCAGCATTTATTTTTATCCTGCGAGCTCACTTGATTTGTGGCACACATGTTTACTGTCGTGAAGGTAAATATTTACCCATGTAATATACTTGTGCTTCCCTGCCTTCTGACCTTGGGCTAACCTGCTCCAAACTGCTCCGTTTGGGCTCCCTGGTAGCTGTTTCAGCCCTACTGTTGGCCTATGCAGGTGGTTATTGAAGAACAAGTCAAACTTTGGGCCAAGATGAAAATCTACAAGTCATGATGTCTCCCTGCCCCTTCCTTCAGTTGCCAGCTCTGTACAGTGGCCAGGATAGTCTCTCTAATGAACAAGTGCTATAGGCTGTTTGATGTGATTCAGCCCGAGTTGAATATTATGTCATATTGCCCTAGCCATAAATGAGATCTCAGGGCATTAACTTTGTAATTGACAAAGCAGTAAAACTGTAAAGACGTTGTGCACATGTATAAAACCTGTGCATGGTTGAATGGAAGTTAAGGGCTGGGTCATCTGCCTTGCCTCCTGCGTGGGGCGGGTCCCCAGTTAAGTTAGGGATTTTGTGTCATAGAGAAACAAAACGTTTCTGTGGTTCCTGAACCTAGCCCTTTGTCTTGATGACAGATACTGCTATCTGGAAAATAACTTTGTTTTTGCCTTTATGATAAACTAATAACATCAGTATAGATAGATGATTGTATGCTGTCCAGAATTGAACTTTTAGTAAGGTTCCAAATCCAAGCAAGGTAAATAACAATTACCATTTTAATAATTCCGTTTAAGAGAGATTGTTCTGTAATGAGGGGGAAAAAACCCCGCTGCATAGAGGCATCAAACCGTAGGTAATTTACCTATTTTTTTCTTTTTTTTTCTTTTTCTCCTCCTAATATTATCTTTATTACAGGTGTAGTTAGAATCTGCAGCCATAGACCAGAAGCCCGTTGAGCACAAATAACATTCTCCTCAACTTAAATACCATATTCCTATAAATTTCTGTAAATAAAAGCAGTGTTTACTTCAAAACCCCAAATTCTCCAGCCCCGCTGCTGAGGGAGGTGCTTGGTATTTGCACCGCTGAGTCCTTGAGGACAACCAGTAGTTTTCAGAGTGTCTCAGAAATTTCCTAGAGTGGGAAATATCCCTCAGGGCTGGTGGCTCTCAAGACATAGAGCTGACTCTGGTGTGACCGTCATTATGGGTGACTTCACAATGTCTATTTTTAAATACAGCCTTACTGCCCATGATAAAAATAGAGAAATAAGTATTTTATTTATTTTCCTTTCTTTACATTTTAGTTAGCATTTGATCATCTGACTTGTGCCTTAACATCCTAGATGATCTGATGCTTTTGAACTTCAGCTTTGGTCCATTCCCTAAAGCTCAGATAACTTCGTGGTTACCCCTTTTCAGTGTTGCACCAAAGGAGTGTAATATAGTGTCATATATGATTACACATATCTAGTGTCTGATGGTTTTATCTTGGATTTTTTGACCAGTTTCACTGTGTGTTTGGATTTTCTTTAGAGGCTTTTTTTGTCAAAAGAGGTGGCCAACAAATTTAGACTTTATTACTGTAGGAAATCATGCAAATGATGCTTTTGTAGTTAGCCTTTTCTTTCTTTTTTCTTTTTGACTGATTTTTCACTTAACTCCTATTGATATTTAATATGGCATTATATTTTTAGGTGTCATAAAGTGCATAAATTCCATTCTATCTGTAACATAATCCAGAATGGCAAAAATAGCTTTGCACATCCAATGTTTGCCATATATTACAGAATTCAGGGAATGGAATAGAGAGAGATTCCCTAGTGAGTTTGTAAGCATTTTTCTGGTCCTTTTGATAAAGTAGAAGAGAGGATTTAAAAATGTAATATTTTATGGAAGTTTAATATATCAAAAGCCTTTGGTTAGGCTTAAAATATTTTCTTAAAAAAATGTATTTGGAATGTATATCTAGAAATAATGCCCTGGCCTGAGTTGCAGGTGATGCAAGCAGGTCGTGTTCCTCGCACAATGAGGGCAGTCAGGTTTGGGAGCAGATTTGCCCAGAGAAGATGCACGTTGTCCATCCATGGAGCTGCTGAGAGCTCGGCCAGGGGGGATCTTGAGGAAGCACCTGCTCTGACATGGAGGTTGGCTGGGCCTTGAGCGGAGCCTGGGCCTTGGTGGCCTCCAGAGCTCCCTCCCAACCCGAGTGGTTCTGTGATGCTGTCTGCACTGGTTGTCATTGAAATGGAGCGTACGTCCACGTTCGCATGAAGCACGTTCAGGTGGTCTTCAGTTCTTGGTCTCTTTTTGAAGTAATTGACCCCTATGTTTGTATTAGGCCAGAGTTGATGATTTTAAACACATTCCATGTTTGGAACATTGGATTTTTGTGTTTAGTTTGGAAGAAATTAAATGACACTTCCGCTCTTCCTTGGGGTGGTGGTGAGTGAGGGCCTTTGAGTGATTAATAAGGGTCAGAGGGGGGTTGTTCTCCAGCAGCCCGGACCACAAGTGTAGGCTGCTCTTCAAAATTGCCCCGCTCTTGCTAAAAGTAGATGGTTTCTTGAAGCTCTGGGCTTCTTCCTCTTTCATCTTTTTTCTAAATTAGTGTGCGGAGACTCCAAGAGAATTTCCATTACTTCTGCTTTCCCTGGTAGCAGTAGCTGTGTTTCAAAGGCATCTCTTTGTATCTCCTGGTTTGACGAGCGCTTCTGTTCTTTTCCAAGTAAAGATACAATTCTTCCAAATTCTCAAGAAATAAAGCAGCTGTGTAGAGTAATACTGTTATGATATCATGAGCTGGCATTCCCATGTTAGGTCTTCAGGAGCTAAACAGTCACATTGAGCACCTGCTTCTTGCTGTCTCACCAACAGCGCCCAGAAAACCCTTTGGAATTTCAATTAAGGAGGAGACGACTGGGAATAGGAGCTGGAAACGGAGAGAAAGAGGAGGCAGAAGGGAGTGGAAAGTTGTGGAGGAGCTAAAAATGATCCAGAGCCTCCTTAAAGGTCACGGAGTCCTTGCTAGCATACCCAGCAAAGCTGGAATGGCTTCGTCTCTAATAGAACATGTGTCATGGCTGGTTTTAGGCCTCTAGAGATACACCCTGCAAATGAGGAATGTTTTTCCTCTTCATTAGGTGGCAGATAATATTCACAAAGCGATTGCTCTTCCTCTTCATTAATTTTTCCACGTGCTGCCCATCATAAATCATGTGCATTAAAGTGTATGCATACATATCTATTTGGTTCAAGGAATTGCTAAGAATTGTGCACTACTCTAATATAATGTACAGTATAATGAAATGTTATATATATTATGTGTTATATATCATGTATAATGCAAATAATATACTTATTACTTCATAATAATACTTGGGTTTTAGAGAAATGACAGAAATATAACATGACTAGACCAGTTATTTGTGGTGATTATTTTCAGCGTTTTACTCCTGAGCTATGCAGAATTAAATATCTAAAGTAATGATTTTTTTCCCGGGAAGAAAACTGCACTTTAAGATCCGGAGATGGGTGTTTAGAAGTGTTCTTGTTGGTTTACCTCTTAGTTTTACTCCTGAGATATTGAGCTCCTCGCTCCGGGAGCGGTTGGACCTGTCGCTCCTCTGCAGGAGGAACTCGCATGGGAAGCTCCCGAGCCCCTTTGCTGGTCCCCTGTCCTGGGGTGTCCTTGATGACAGCTCTTCCCGGGTCTATTTGCCCCTTTGTTTTGTGTAATGAGATAATGTGAAAATTAAGAGGTTCTCCTCAGGCTTTGATCAGATGGAAAGGAAGATTCTGCAGACTGGGATGGGACCTTCCATGGGGCAGACAAGTGCCACCACTGCGGAGTTTGCTGCGTGTCCTGGAGCAGCTCCCAGGGGACGGGCTCTGTGTCACGTTTTTCCAGTGTGATCCCGTGTCCCTCTGTGCTACCCAATGGAAAATGTGTCTGCTTCTTGCCTCTGTGCCACTGTCTTTAGGGGATTTTTGAATAGGAAGTTCAGAGGCAGTGGAAGAAAAAGAGATTTTTATTTTTGATAACTTTTTTGGCAACCAAATTGCTTATGTCTAGCAGCTGATTCATTTTTTTCTTTTCTTTTTTAGTAACATGGTCTTATTTGCAGAGTAAGTATTTTTTAACAGGGCCTCATTTCCTGATTTTTTTCTAAGTAGCAATTTGCTGATGGTAAGAATTGATAGGATGTACAGTTAAAGACAAATGACATTGCCTGTCCTCTAGCTATGTCTCTAACTATGAGTTTTTCTTTTCCCCATTTTCTTTAGGCCACTGAAGAGGTTTCCAAAAATCTTGTTGCCATGAAAGAAATCCTCTATGGCACGAACGAAAAAGAGCCACAGACAGAAGCTGTGGCTCAGCTTGCTCAAGAGCTGTACAACAGTGGGCTTCTAAGTACCCTTGTTGCTGACTTGCAGCTAATTGACTTTGAGGTAAGAAAATAAGTTTGACATATTTATATGCTGTATGATGTGCTGCTCAAGTGGATTTGTCTTACTACTTTGATTGAAAAAAAGCAGGTTTAATCTCCTTTTTTTTTTTTTCCCCAATCTATGGGTCTGTGACAAAGTCACTGGGAAGTGTGCTCATTATTACAAATGACATAGTAACTTAAGTAAATATAGAATGCAAAAATATGTGAATTTATGCAAAATCTGTGAATTTATACAAAATCAAAAATTGAGCAAAACTGAGGGAGAAAACTCTACAGATACAAATCTGTTAAAATTTTGGAATAATCTTTAGTTGTGTTGGCAAAAGCATTAATCTCTTACTAGTAATACTGTAATGAAAAGTCACTTAAACACTTTAGCTATAATACTAAAAGCTATGTGTCTGATCTCATTTTGTTAAATAAGTTGAAACAGTACGTGAATTATTGAGACATTGAAAATATGTAGTTAAAGCTTTTTATTTTCAAAATTATCTTTAATTTTCCCTTTCCTTTGGTATCAAGTGGGTCAGCATTTTTCTTCTACCTCATCCTTTTTTCTGTTTGGACAAAACTCACAAAATTTTACAGTATACTCTCGAATAATAATACTTGATATCTCTATACAAACCTCTGGCTGGAACTTGACACCTCATTGTATTGAATTATATAGCCTCTCAGTGTCAGAGTGAAAAATCACACTATTACTTACAAGGAACTGCAGTACAATTGAATTTTCCCCTTTTCCCTGAGGTCCTGCAAGTCTGTGGTTGTCTAGGAAAGGAGCCAAGAGCCTTTGTCTTTCCCTCTGCAGCCTTGGCCATGCAGACCCTCCTGCTTGTTAAGCTTGTTGGAAAGTGGTGTCGTTCATAAACCTATTGGTCATGCAGCTGATACAATCATTTCAAGACCTGTTGTAATACAACATTTAATAAATATTGGATTTTTTCTCGATGCCCCCCCGAGAACCCTCTCCAATTTGTGTTTTGCTAAATATAGAGGTATTTTTTCTGACCCGCACAATATTTGCCCCAAGTGCACAGAACATTCTGGCTGTTAAATAAGCAAGGAGACTTGAGAAAGCTGAAAGTCACTCTGAAATAGGCTGGCCTTTAATTGCAGAGCGAAGGAAGCGTGCGGCGTCATCTGGATTTTGCTGACCTCGAGATTCTTATCAGCGGGGTGTTTACGCAGCCCGCTTATTAGCAAAGGAAACCTTCATTATCTTCTGCTAATGAAGAATGATAACAATTTACATGGGCTTACTCTCATTAAAAGAACTAATCATTTTATTCTAAGGGGACGTGAAGGGCTGTGAGCAGCTTCCTGCTTTTGGGCTTTGGGTTGCACCGCTCCCTGGGGATGTGGCCTTGCCCGGGACAGGGAACAAGTCATTCCCGTTGCTTTCCAGGCTGTGCAGCAGCTGCTCTCCAAGGATGGGACCTGTCCCACAGTCCTGCTGCTCCCCAGGGTTAACAGCAGCACAACCCCATGTTCCAGACCTGCCCTAGCCTCCTATTTTCTATAAAATACTGGCTTTAGCATCCCAAACCTCTGCCATTGGGTTGTCTGATAGTCTCTCTGCGGATGGAGATACGAGCTTGATTTCCTGTTGGTTCTTAAACTTAAAAGCCAGCTTTAGTATTTATTCCTTCTGGTGCCCCTGCAAAATGTGAGCTCATTCAGGGGTTGAGTAAATGTCTGTGAAGAAATTTATTCTTATTTATGAATGCTTCTTTATAATGTTTGGAAATAATGTATTGTTTACTCTTAAGCTATCTCAAAAGTATTTGCAGATGAATACCATGGTAGACAACAGAAAAATTGTAATGAAATGCTTTGTTTTTATTAAGAACCTGTGTAAACTGCCCAAGGCTTGCAGAATGCAAAGGCTCGTTTAAGATGGTATCTTTATCTGTAAGCTTTTTTTCCAAGTAAAGCAGTCAACGAAACTATCTGCTGAACTTGAGCAGTCATCTCCCTGCTGATTTGTGGCAATGTGACTGTAGGAGAGAAGGTATCCCTTGTGAAATGGCATTTTGTTCCTTTTCTTTTTGTTCTTTATTTTTATTTTTATGAAGAAAACCAGAAAACAAAACGGCCTTTTGCACCCGGGCGCCCGCATCCTTCGCTGTGGAAGACAATGCCAGCCCAGTGTTGCTGTTACCTCTTGCGGTCGTGACTCTTGGCACAAGGTTCAGTGCCTGGTTGCCCTTGCTAGGCCATGACATCGCTTAGTAATACGTGTTTTTAACAACATTTGGCATCACTGCGTGCCACTATCAGTTCAATTGTGAGAATAATACCAAAATGTTGCTGAATTCCAAGCCCACAGCTCAATCCAAGGCAAAATTGGCAATATTAGTGAATGAGAGCTGATGACTGGATTAGTGGCGTTGGAATAAAGCCGTTTCTGGGAACACTGCTCCACTCATGAGCAGAACAAAGAGTTCTGGTGTTGCTTGTGGCCGCCTTTCCATGGAATTGTAATTGAGAAAACAAGCGTTTACAAACAAGCGCTTCTGTGCGGAAAACAACCCTGTTTAACAAACAGCCCTTGCTCATTCACCAGAGATGCCATTTTAAAGCTACACTTCCCCTACATGCCTAGATACACGCGTATTTTATTATTATTAGGCAGCGTACTCACTCATATTTTGCTTTCAAAGACTTTACTTTTGGATAATCACTGTTATTTTTTAAAAATGCTTGCTAGAAAAGTCCGGCTTACAGTTTATTTGAAGGCTTGCTGATCCTGCCAGGAGTTTTTCAGGGAGAGCTGCAGTTTCTTAAGAAAAATGCTCCACTGGTGACTCTTACATCTCAAGCCCAGGGAGTCTTTAGGTAGGATTGCTTAGCAAGCTTTGATTCTGCACACTTTGCACTAGTTGCTTGTTTTTTCCTGAATCACATCTGATAACAAATAGTTTTGACGATAACGTGACAATCCCAAATGGAAAGCTCATTTCAGAAATCTGCCTTTTAAATGCTAGATGTGAGTGACAATAAAAAGTGTTTATACTTCTGGTGAGCGTTTTGTTAATGTCCTTTCCAATTTGTTAACTGTTAGATGTGTCCCGAGAGAAACAAATGGTAGGTGTATTGATAAGCAGCAAAGAGAACATTCCCAGCACCTTTCATGCTGTCTGGTGCCTTTTTTTGTGTATAAGTGTGTGTGCACGAGCACACGTGTAATTGGTGCTGGGTTACAGCACATCTGTTTTCCTTGGACTCTTTTTGTCTGTTAGAAAATAAGAGACTCCTGTTTTGAGTCAGTGGATGATTGTCCTTCAGTTTTTATTAATTAGTCCCATAAGATAAAAAAAATAAGTTGGATGTTAACACTAGAGTCACAAGTGCTCTGCAGACTTGTGTTCCTAGAGAAGGTGAGAGAATTACAGAATATTAAATAATGCTCAAGCAAGAACATCAATTAAAAACTATTATATCAACAATAACATCTATAGAACAAGCCTTGGAGGTAGATGCTACATGGAAATCCTAGGGGAGCTGTGAAGTGGCTCTGTTTTTAATGGAAGGCAACCCAGTGGTCTGAGCAAAACATGGTAGTGGGTTTTGTGCTCAGCTGTGACACATTTGATCTGATGAAGGGAGGGTACCGAGCTGCAGACCTTCCTAGGTGTGAGGGCAGGAGATAGTGATGGTAACAATTAATTCTACTTGCATAGTGGGCTTCAATATTACATATTTAACTGCTTATGTCTTTGACAGGGCAAAAAAGATGTTGCTCAAATTTTCAACAACATCCTGCGAAGGCAAATTGGTACCAGGACTCCTACAGTTGAATATATCTGCACTCAACAAAATATATTGTTCATGCTATTAAAAGGGTAAGTACCCTGCAAACATGCCTTTTTATGAAGTCCAGAGTTTTAAATTTCATGGCAAAACAGTGAATGGTGATTTTTTTTTTTCTTCCTTTCCAATACATTTATTTTTTTTTTCTTAAAAGTTGTAATTTCCCTAGGAAAAAGAGAGGCAATCTTCTTTGTCAGGACACCAAGAATATTCTTTTGTGTGATATGTCACTGCAAAAGGAGCACTGATAGCTACCTAGGAAAATTCCTCCCGAGTTACAGCAGATATTCTCCTTTCAGTATGCTCTCTGCTGCAGTTGGGCTGTTTCCTGGTGAACTTCCTCATTTATGAAGTGCTGGTGTCTAGGTGGTGCTTTTCTTGTTTGTGCTTTACAAAAGCCGGAGTTTCCCTTTCTCTCCCCTGCCCGCTGACCTCAGTTTGTGGCTCTTTGTTCAGAGTGATTCATATTCCTATAGTAACACGAAGGCAGCAGCTCCAATCGGTGCAAACAGAGGATGATTCAGGGCCCCTTGGTGCCGGAGGGCTCTGTCCTGCTCTGTTCTCTCCTCTCATCTGTGCTGGACGTTGCAGGGCCCTCATACCAAATGCACGGCTGTGTGTGCAGAGCTGTGCGAGCTGAGCATGAGATCCTGCTCTGTGGAGAAGGCAGCTGGTTTGCATCTTGCCATTCCTTGCTCATATAAAAGCTTAGCCCCAGAAGCAGTACTGAGGGCTTCCATTCTCAGAAGATACCTAGTCTGCCAGGGGTCCTTCCTTTTTTGCCTATGTTTAAGTTATCAATTCAAAAGGAAGTGGGATTTAAATGTTAGGACAAGAGGATTATTAATTATGGCATAAAATAAATGTGAAGGTCCTGATCCAGGCCTTTTGAAAACAGCTTGCAAAGAAATTCAAGGTACAGAGGAAAACTATGTTCACAACATATATCTTTGTTTATATATGACAGAGGGTTTGTAACCCAATTGTCCTAATTTTCTAACAGCATTTGCTGAAACGTATTGATGAGTGAGAGTGCTTGAAGTGAGCATTTAGTTAGCTAAAGGTACTTAAGTGGCATCTTCTGAGTCAACTCTCAGTACAATTAAAATATGGGCTGAATTGCAAAAGAATTAGTAGAATTCAGATCTCCCTGAAAGGTTGAACGTCGAAGACGTGGCATTTAATGTGAAAATTATTGCAAGAGAGAACTTTCAGTAAGACAGTATAGTTTGTGCTCAGTAAACACAACAGTGCTTTGCCCCAGGATCCCCCTGGGGAGTTTAAATGAGGACTCAATGTTTTAGGACCAAGATCTTTGCAGCTGAAAGGTGAGGAGATGTATGAGGGCCTTTGGCTTGCCCAAGTTTACGTGGCTAGCTTGTGCAGTGTAGTTGCAGTGCTAACTTGTGAATGCCTTTCTTTTTAGGTACGAATCTCCAGAAATTGCTCTAAATTGTGGAATAATGCTCCGAGAATGCATCAGACATGAACCATTGGCTAAAATCATCTTGTGGTCAGAACAATTCTATGATTTCTTCAGATACGTGGAAATGTCGACATTTGACATTGCTTCAGATGCATTTGCCACATTCAAGGTAATTTATGTTCCCTATTTCAATCATTAATATTTCTGTAGTTCTTTATTTGAACTTACTTTCTTGAGCAAAATAAGCATTTTTTATGAGGAGAGAGGAAAAAATGTGGTCAGGTGCATATTGGTAAGCTGAACACTGTTCTTATTTCTCAGAATGCAAGAGATCCCTTCAGTATACATAGTGCACTCCCAAAAATATTCATTCCAGAAATCCAGATTTAAATGGCTGTGTATTTGTTGAATGCACGTGTGCTTTCTTGTGTCAGTACCTTCCATTTTCTGTCTTCAACTATATGGCTGTTTAACAAGTGATCTCCTGGTCATTTTGTTGCAGTTATTGGATGGTAACTTTGGAGAATTTTTTTTTGTTGGCCCCAAACAACTGTTCCTGGGCCTATCACCATAATAGCAATGGGTATGAACTGCTGAGTCGAGACCTCACTTGTGTGTAGTTCTGTGCTCTGATCCCTAAATGAAGCTCTTAGTGATGATAATAATACTACAGGGTACTGTAATTTACTGGGGTAAATTGCCTTTCCTAAGTAATACCACGTTTATTAGCAATTTCCAAATATCAGCTTTCATGTCCCAGGCTTCTTGGTTTAATAAAATAGCTACATGATCTGTTGGTTGCCTTGGGTTTTTGCTAGCTATTCTGAATGAACTTGTCCTATTTGAATATTTTAGTGAAAATCTTGCTTTTGTGCTGTTTTTGCAGGACTTGCTTACAAGACACAAGTTGCTAAGCGCAGAATTTTTGGAACAGCATTATGATAGGGTGAGCAAATATGTTTCAATATTCACTATTTATTTTTGGTGTGCAATGTCATGTTTTTGAGGAGCCTGAGTAAGACTTGTCATTGCTTTGTAGCTTCCTTTTTGAAAGCTGCAATACACACTGAACCAATGGAGCTGACAGTAGTTAGTGCCAAAACAAACAAACAAAAAGATTAAAACCTTATTGTTCGCTGTAAAAGAAAACCAACAAAAAACAGGCTAAGGTGAAAGCAAGAGAGCAAAAAGGTGGCTATCTAGTTCTGTGGCCATGTATTTTCTTTCCGCTAGAGGGAACCCCTTCCCAGTTTTTTCCTTTGCCTGTCTCAGGCCACAACAACAAGACCATAAAAGTTGGGCTCCCTTCTCGCAAAGCTGGCGAGCAAACAGCCTGCAAGAGCTGGCTTAAACCTTAACCAGGTTTAAGATATAACCAAGTGGCTGAATATGAATCTAAATATCAAAGGCTCCTAAAAGAGGGATTTTTCCAGTTGCTTTTATTTTTAAGTCCATACGATGCTTCAGCAGTACAGACTTACAAGACTACTGAGATTTTATTGACATTTTTTACAATTTTGTTAGGGATTCCTCCTTCATACATATATATAGTATATATACATATGTATAATTATAAATCAAACTATAATAATAAAATATAATACAACTATAAATCTCTGGAAGGGGCCCTGTGATGCTTGGAAAGGTTCTAACTCTTCTGTTTATTCCCTGTGTAGTTCTTCAGTGAGTATGAGAAGCTCCTTCATTCAGAAAATTATGTGACAAAAAGACAGTCGCTTAAGGTAAAGGCAATTGCGTTTTCTTCTGAAATGCAAAACTAGAGATCTTGGATTTACTTGAATTGGCTTCAATAACTGCCTTTTAGTTACAAGGATTAAACAAGTTGTGAAGAAAAAAGTGACAAATTGTTCTTATCTTTAAATTCTTTGAATGCATTAGTTTTCTTTATTCTAGTTCTTTCACTTGCCATGTTGAGCATATTCTGGGTCTTTTCACCTGCGGAAATGTCTATATACAAGTATATTTTTCCCAAAATAAATTAAGGAACACTCACATAACATGACTAGGGCAAACAGATTCAAGTTAAAAATGTTGGACATAAATATAATAACTAGGTTAGCTCATGGCAAGAGTGGTGCTTACTGGATTGCTCCAGCATCAGAACGCCCAGCAGGAAGAGGCTTTGTGTCCTACTGAGAGCTTTGCTGCATTTTATTTACTAGCCAAAATTCCTTGGAGCTGAGAAAATGTGTATATATAATTACTGATGTTTCTGTCTTAATTTTGTCTACCTTATGTACAAAGAAGGTAGCAAAAGAAGTAGGAATAGAGAGAGTCACTATTTTTATCCCATTCTTATCGGTAATGAGTGATTAATGCATGTTGAACGGAAAAGATCATGAAATTGTGGTTGGGGAGGGGAAGTGAGGCAGGCTTTTCTTAACAATTCAGTTCACGCTAAGATGGGGAGGAGAAGGTGACTTTTCAGTTGTGGTGTTGAGGAGGAGGAGTAACTTCATCACTGGAAAGGAGAAAAATGTGCCTCGTGCATCGGTATTTGGGAGCTTTGAGTTTAAATCTTGCAGACTGGTACCGGTTCCTAAGCGCGCTTAAAAGCACTTATGAAAAGATGTTTCGTATTCAAATGTCAGTAATTTTTCACTCGGTTTTGCTTCCTGCTTTAGCTTCTTGGTGAATTGTTACTGGATAGGCACAACTTCACAATTATGACAAAATACATCAGTAAACCTGAAAATCTCAAGCTAATGATGAACCTTCTACGAGACAAGAGTCGTAACATTCAGTTTGAGGCCTTTCATGTGTTTAAGGTATGCTGCTAAAAATTAATCACCAACTCCCCTGCCCAAGTTGTTTGGCTGAGTAAGATTCTCCACTGAGCCCCAATGGAACTCATCTGAACATGTGCCAAGCAGTTAAATAAATAGCTAATGTTTGTCATTATTATGGGCTGTCTTTATGAATAGTTACATTTCTGTCTTTTTAAAAATAGTTTATAAACTGCTTATGAACTGTGTGACCATCAGGGTAATCTTAACAAAAATTTTGGAATTAAGGAAGATGAAGTGCAGTCAGATCAGGGGAAATGCATGATTTTATGTGGAAGAAGCATCTTGAGATTCAGAGTATTTTCAGGGGAGGATAGCTGTATTTTGATCAAATCACCTGAACTTCAATGCCTAAATTGAAGTTTGCATATTAAAACAGATTTGGATTTAAGAGTAAAACAAGCAAATGACTAATAATAGTTTGGAGATACAGCTTGAGGTATAGATGTTTTTGGTGTACCTTAATATATTTGTCTGATGCTCTGTATAATCTGATACCATGCATTGGCTACAGAAAGGAACCAAGGGCTATTTTGAGCAAGTCTTGAGGGCATACGGGCTGATCAGCTTCTGTAGATATGGGTTGACTTTGGAACTCGTGTTTGGTTGCTGTTCTAATAAACGTAAAATAATTTTAATTTATTTACCTTTTATCCCCTCTTTTTTTCTGTGGGGATATTAGAATATTCAGTAATTAAAATATCACTTTAAGCTACTGTTATCACTGTCTTATTTGCTAAGCTTGTTTTTAAGTGAGCCTCGTGTTTCCTCCTCTTATGCCAAATTGCTTTCATTTCTTGCAGGTGTTTGTAGCCAATCCTAACAAGACGCAGCCTATATTAGACATCCTCCTAAAGAACCAGACCAAACTTATTGAGTTCCTCAGCAAGTTTCAGAATGACAGGACCGAGGATGAACAATTTAATGATGAGAAGACCTATTTAGTTAAACAGATCAGGGATTTGAAGAGACCAGCACAGCAAGAAGCTTAATCTCCAATAAACCCCTAAAATATTAAACCCCAAATCAGCATTTGCTGTTAGATATTCAGCATCAGGCACTCTTATCGATTCATGAGGAACATTACTGCTAATCTGCTGTTCAGTGAACGGTTTTTGTTTTTCTCTTTTCTTTTTTAGTCCAAGTTGAAAAACATAGCTGCTGCTTTCTTGCACAATGTGGACTTTATTGATATTTGTGTCATTTCAGAATTCAAAGACACTGCTTGTTTTAGGAGTCCTGAAAAGAAAGATCCTAGGTTCATGAAAGCAAACATATAGATACTAGTTTGGTTTAGGAGAGAAGGTATTAATGTAGTTAAGCAACAGGTTGCATGCTTGCAAATCTGAATAAACCTGTACGTTTGCACTTACCTTGTTTGAGATATGAGCACAACGTGACCTGTGCATACCTGGCACCATACTATAAGATTATATGCCTTGATTTAAAAAAAAATAAAAATAAAAATGTGCAGTGCTTTATTTGTAATCAAAGGGGAAATGTATCTAAGATATGAGCTTATTGGGATAAACAGTTGTCTTGCAAATAAACCAATACTGAAACTTAGCAAGAGTGAAATCTCAAAGTTCATAAGGAAAATGTATATATGCCTTTCACTGCTTTATAGATTTTTTTTGACATGATTTGATTTTGTTTTCTGAGAATTGACTTGTAAACTTGGAAATATGTTTTAAGGGTTTTTGTTAATTTTACTTTAAAGGTCTTTCAGACAGTAGAGCTAGCAGTGACATTTTGCATTTCATTTCAACAATGCTTGCTGGTTTCTTTTGTATATAACTCCTAGGCTGCTCATTTCTTTAAAGTATGATTTAATTTGTACAGCAGAGGAATGTTATTGTATTAGTCTGTAACTATTACCTAATATTGAGTTTTGCAAAATGAATGCTCATATGTAATTGAATACTTCAGATCACATGAAAATGCTGATTTAACTATCCTAAGTACTGCAGCATTAAAAGAAAAAAAAGACACAATTTCTTTGTATTCACTTATCTATTGGGGTGCCATCAATTAGAGTAGGCTGAAATAGAGAACTGGAACCCTTTAAATTATATTCTTGCCTAATCTTGGCCTTACCCAATTAAACTAGTGTGCTCACCAGTTCTACAAAGGGCAAAGATTATACTGAATTCGTATTGATTTCTTTTGCTCCTGGGGAGCCTACAGTGCACCCTTTTCTCTTGCAGTGAAGTCAGTACCATAGTTGTGAAAGTGAATACTTCAATTCCCTCTGCCTTCAGGAAATGTGATTTTTAGATGTCCTAGTGGTAACCAGATGATTTGAATTTTGTTGATTTTTGTTCTTTAATGCTGCAAGCTATCAGTATTTATGAAAACACCAACAAAACTGATTTTGCACCATGTTTTTGTTACTGTGACCATACAAGAAGAATTTACTAAATATAGCTAAACAATGTTATTAAAATTGTATCTAGCCATCATATAGTAATGCTAAGATCCAAACCAACCAAACGTATGGATTGGAGTCTGAAAGTTGAAATTCTGCATGGCTGAACCTGATTGAGACTGCTATAGAAAATGTTTGTTGCTTCCTGTCCTCCTCCTGATTAAAATATTTTGCAATCAGCAAAGTGAAACTCATTAGTGGCATTTAAGCTGATTTTAAAGCCTTCAGAAGGGAAGTCAGATATAAGCTCCAGAAAACTCAGTGTTTTCACCCTATAATTGAAAATTGATCTTAATACTATAATTGGTTTCTTAAAGGTTCTTAATGCCTACTTTGCATACAGACTCATTTTGCCTACTGGAAGTAAAATAGCTTAATCTGACTGAAGATCACTTATACAGGCAGGCAGAATTGGCCAAGATAGGGTATTATAGTTCAGTACTAACAGTCTCTTATATTTTGGTTTATCATAGCTGAGCAGAGGAAAACATTATTTGCCAAGTTACTCACCATACCATATAAGGCTTCCTCTTTAGAAAACTATAGAAGTGCTAAAGATTTATGTGTGTGAAGTGAAAACATTTGGAGCGGGATGTAGGTTAATCTTTATCAGGCCTGGGAGACGATGTCTAGGGTAACTTTTTTAATATGTGAAAACATTTGAATGTTGGCTTTGGAAAAGAAGTTGTATTTAAACTAAGCTCATTTGATGTGCTCTTCGTATTAAAAAAAATATTGTTCTGGAAGTGGTTTATTATCTGCTTGAAGGCTTAAAGATATTAGTTATTTAAATGTGAGGGGTTTTTGGTTTTGCGCCTTTTTTTTTCTTTCTTTTTTTTTTTTTAAGAGATGTATACAATTGTAATTCTACTTCCATAGTAGCATTTCATTTCTCCTGAGGAAAATGCGTTTCTTATCAGAAAAATCTGGCTGGCCCCATAATTTAAATTGAAATAAAATTTTGAAGAAAAACGTGTGTGCTTTGCTGTGTTTCTGAAGACGGTGAGTTCGTGGATGCGAATTTTTCTTCCTTGACGTTGTCTTAGAAGGATCAACTGTCTTCCATTTAAAAGGCAAAGTAATTCTAAATCACAAAAATCCCTGTATGGCTTAAACGTTTAAGCAAAGTGGTGTATTAGAGACACTGATTTTGGTTCATTGCTGACCTGCTATTATTTTGCTTGTACGTAGTCTGTTTTTGCTGATGCTTTTCCTTTCCTTGCATGTTCAAAGGCAGTGATAGTAGCTGCCTTTTCCTGCTCGCTGTCCAGGATGGTTGAGCTTAGTGGAAGTGGAGCCTCCCTAGTCCTTTTTCATTCTCTTCTTTACTGATTTCTGGAGCATAAGTTGGTAGAACTGGTAATTCCCTCTTTAACAAGTACTGTAGCTTTTTGCCTTTGAAGTTATTTGACCCTGTTTTTCCTTACACTTCAAGTCACTCAAGGGTGACAATGTCAAGGGAAGCTTTAGCAGTTGTTGATTCGGATTCTTCAAGTTTGATTTAGCAAAAGGTAATGGAACATCCGGGGTTTTTGTTTATTTTTTTCCTTCAAACCATACTACAGACAGAAGTATTTGTTACACTGTAGGTCTCACTGGAGGCTACAGCTGTTTGAGTCTTTATCTAAAATGTTAGTATTCTTTCCCTTACAGTAAGTAAAACCCATGTAATTCAAAGGGAAGGAATAGATTATATAATATTAGTCAAATTGTGCATTGTAATTAAAAGCTAACCGAATAATTGAATGGATATTTGGATGAAGCCGTTTGGGGGAGAGGCATGGGAGACATGGAGATGTTGACTTTTAAAACTTTATTTTCTCTGCAGAGTTTATCAGATAGACCTGCCTTGGGAGCTGACGTCTCAGGACCAGAGCCACTGCTGCCCTGGGCGCTGGTGCAAGTTTGTTGCACACCAGGCTGGTTTCAGTAAGTTGTCTCTTTGTGGCTTGCCAAGGATTTATCACAGCTTTATCTGTGTTTTCCTTTTTTTCTTATTTTTTTTTCTTTTTGAAGCTGAGCTGCAATTTATTCTTTCCCTTTCCCCCTTATTTTAGTTGTTCTAGACCTTCCCTGTCTTGTTACGTGAATAATTTTCCTATCTGTATTGCTTTCCTGTAGATGTCTGTCCACTCGAGCCAGAGACCTGTCTCATTGGATGCAGAGCTTTACTTTTCTCTTGCCATTTAACTTGTTTCTCATGATATATCACCATTTTTGCCCCAAACACTTTGGCTCTTGCAGGGCTATTCAAAGTGCTGTTTCTTTTAGCTCTTCATATTGTAATTTGAGATGGTATTAGTGCCACTAGTGAGAAAATATTTGCCCTATTCTTTTGCTTGGTATATCTTTAAATCAAGGTTCAGTTTAAACTGAGCAAATGTAACTGCTTAAGAGTTATTGCCCAACAACATATGAAATCTGTATTTCCAAGTGGACCTGGTTGGATCCAGTTGAAATTCCGTGTGACTGGAGGCAGGAATCCAACATAGAGTGAAGTAGCAGGGAGAGCAACACTTCAGTGTGTTGCCTTGTTGGAAGGAAATTGCTAGTTTTGGAGTAAAGACCCACTCTGTATCTCAGTTAAAACTAGCATCTTCTGACTCATCTCTCTTTAAAAAAGCCTGAGGTATGCAGGCCATTTAGAATATAGATTTTGTTAAATGTGTGTATCCACATCAAATTTTAATGCCAAGCTCTTTTTTTAGAGCGTTTGTCTGGAGATGCTGGTGTATTCAGCTGACCTAAGCATATCTTGGCTTCTTGCTCAGCAAATGCCCTAGCCAGAACTATTTCTGTCACTTTTCATAAGTGGAACTTCTATGCCAAAGGTTTCCACCCTGTGTAATGCAGGAGAGTTTTCCAGCCATGTGCTTGGTAGGCTAAGCGTAGCTCTGGCTTGCAGGATTATGGCTTTGGAATCATCGTAGGGCTGCACAGGATACAAGTCTTGGTGCTGTGGGGCCATAATAATGTTAAAACTAACATTAACTGAGCTGTGTCAGGGGGGTATGTCAGGAGGATAAAGAATACGCTCATTAAGATGAATTTCAGATTTTTCCTCAGAGGGATGTCTCTTGGGAAAACCAAAAGTCATAAAAGCTTATGGTACTTCTTAAGTCAATGAGAACAGCTTGGTGTGCACCACTGGAGATAAACGGTTGTGACTGGAGTTGTCCTTTCCCAAAGCTGAGGCAATGCTATGTGTTTTTCCATTTCTTCCACAGCAAGCTCCGTGTCCTGAGTTGTCCTGGAAGGTGCCGTTGTAGTTTCTTCTGTGTGCTCATTGTGGTGGCCTTCAGAAACACCTTACTGCCTCCCATGAACAAGCTCGGGCTCGTCAAAAATGTGAGTGTTGGTATATTCTTGAGGTAAGAAGTTATATTTTTGAGGTAAATCTTGAGGCTGTTGGAAACTTGAAGGAGATGATTCATTTTGTTTCTGGTTTGGACAACAGCCAAGAATAAGAGCTTAACAAGTTTTAGGCCTCTTTCGTCAAATTTAAGGATTTTCTGTAGTCTGTCACTTGATAAATGTGTACACGTTCATAATTAATTCAAGGCACCTAAAGAATGTAAACAATGTAGTACAGTACTTGAGATGTGAGCAAGCCAGTTTCTAGTTTCTGCCTTTAAATAACCTCTAAAAATTACAGAGAAATCAAGGAAAACAGGGCTCTAAGATAAATCAGAATGTATTACAGAGCTTTAAACTCTGTGAGTTTGGGAAATAGAGATGAGAAGCTGCAAAATATTCACTTGAATGTAAGATTTCAGTTGTGACTACTGAATTTCCTCATCTTTTCCAATCTCAGCAATGATAGAGCGCTGGATTTTGTCGCTGAATACACAGATAATTAAGTACAGGATTTAAGGATTTGTGATAAACTTCTGTTTTTAGGTAAAACTTGATTGCTGTGGAAAGTTCCTTACAAAAGTAGAAGAATCTCACCAGCTTGAACAGTATTTTGGCTAAGCTAGATTTTTTTCTTTTAATTGTTTCTTCAGGCTATTAGAACAATGGGGAATTCTAATCAGACCTGTGTGTTGTGCGTGTTTAATGTTTAAGGGGCCTTAAGGATATGCAGAAATACAGATTAGGGTTAAATCTTATCTGTAAATCTCCTCAGAGCAAGGCTCTAGAAGGCAAGCAAGCCCAGGTACAGCTAACCAGGAGGAACGTGCTGTAGGAATCGCAGACCTACAGAAAAGCAAAGGATGAATACCTGGTTCAGAAAAAGGAGATTATGAACAGCTTGTAAATATACTTGCTGTTCAACTCCACAGACGAAATGGTTTGCCTTGTAAGGTGGTAGGCCTCTGGGGTGCAATATATGTAATTTGGTACACACTATATACTTGTGATGGGAGTTTTGGCTTCAGGCTATCTGCTGGACGAAATGGGTATTTTAGGGAGAACGAACGAGTGAAAGAGCCAAAACACACAGTGGCCCGAAGTGTCCCTGCCTCTCGAGGTTATTTGGGAAGCTGGAAGCCAACTCCCAGATTGGAAATGCTGATATCCCCCATTCACCTGGTTTGGATAAAATCTGCAGGCAGAAGGAGATAGGGATAGTGATAAAAAGAAAATGATTAAAATATCAGAGAAAAACACATGCTGAGGGGACCTCTCCTCCCAGGGATCAAAAGGACACTGGACTTGGCTGCATCCCAGTGTGAGCTGTGGTTATCCTGTTACTTGGAGGTGATTATTCCTATCTTGTCTAAATTGATGCTCTTTCGCATTGCAGCTCTCCCTCTCTGGCTTCTCTCATAGTGACTGCTTCTTTCTCTTTAATTGCACTTCTCTCTCCCTCTCTCTTTCTCTGCCATTGATTATCTCAACTTTGAAGCTATAGGGAATATAAAATTCTGGTTCTTGGCACCCACTTTTTTCCAGGCTCTTCACGTGCCAGGTGATCAGCTAGGATACAGTCATTACAAACGTGCTTCCCAGCCATCTTGACCCCTGACAAGCCTCTGGAGCCGTCTGGGTCTGCTTTCACAATGCTTCAGCAAGTCAAACAGGGTGTAAAAAGAGGTACCCAGGGGAGGGAAGGAGCATTTGGCCATCTGTGCTTAGTCACCAAAAACACATGCATGTGCAATATAATGCTAGGGTTTGATTCTCTTGGATGGCCTTCAACACCATGAGAAGGGTTGGCTTTTGCAGCACTATTGAGAGAAATAATTCCTAGTTCTTAACAAATACTACAAAGAGATTCACTGTCATAGTAAGTATGATCAGGAAGGTTTGCTTTTGCATGATGAGAGAGAATAGCTGGCTTGTCTAGGTAAATCAGATGAGATAGTCTGGCTGTGGCTGCTGTAATTCACCACTGCTGCAGTAATCAACTGCATTATTTATTTAGTCATTTATTTAGTTCATGCATTGGGGTCTTTTCACTTATATTTTCTTACAACCTCAACATATTTTTCCCTTTCTGTCTCTGAAACAAGAGAATAATCTCAAAACTAGCATGGGGTAGTTTAAACTTTGCACAAAAACTTGGAAGGGCAGTAAGCTACAGATTTACTTCTTTTGGCTGAATGTTCCTTCTGAGCTATATTTTGTCTTTTAGCCTTTGGTGGTATAAATTAAATTTCCCACAACCACCTATTGCACTTTTGGTAATTAGCAACACCAGATAGTTTTGCAGCAGTGGTTTTAGTGTTTGCAGTACATGCTGTTAGTTGGAAATTTATATGAAGCAATGAGATAGCTAAGACAACACTGAGTTTGAGAGTTTTTGACAGGCTTAAAGTCCCTGTTCCAAAAGTAAAATAATCCATTTTATTTTGTTAAAATAGCTTTGCAAAAGCTAGGAGTTACTGATAAGTGAATTAATATTTATTTTGGCTCATTGCTCTTCAGATTGAACCACAATCTATTTTGGCAAAGATCTGCTGAGGAAGTAATGCCAGCCCAAGGCGCAGTACTGTTGTGTGGCTTGTGGCTTCAGCTTGCTTCCACCCGGCATCTGCAGCTCCACGTGCGCCAGGTAATCCACCAAAAACACTCATGCAGAAAAGAGAGACCCTGTCGTGATCATTTTTCAATTTCCTACCAAAAATAAATTGGTAAAGTGTGCTCGGATGCTTCCAAATCTTGCGCCTTTCACATCCGAAGTGCTTGCTTTAAAAATCAAAACGTGTATCTTTCTTAACAGATAATTTCAGCAGCAATCAGTCTGAGAGAAGAGTTCATTTTTCTCTTGTAATAATTGTGATGCGGAGAGAGTTCCCAGGCGTTTCTACAGGCTCAACAGACATGGATGTCCAAATTGATTATGTCGATGCCCAGTAAATAATATTGTGCAGCCCCTCTCCCATAG
>JAUBOD010000633.1:38219-48873 GCA_032353885.1 Nothura maculosa | reverse complement strand
AGCGCTGCCTCAGAGAGCTGAGGGGATGTTTGGTACTTTCCAGGGCTAGGAAGAATATAAGAAATGTCAGTCTGAGCATATATTTCATAGGAAGCATTTGCTGAGAGGCTGCAGGTGGTCCTGGGATCATCCTGTCCGTGTGTATTAGTAGCTTTGCCCGTGGCGAGGAGGAGCAGGCAGTGATTTATGTGGATTGTTTCCTGACATATTTTGTTTCGACTTACTGCTGTCAGTGCTCTGATTGATTGTACATTGCTCAGGCCTATGCTAGGCTCAGGCTCCGTAAAGCTCTCTGGAGAGGAGGAGGTTTAAGGGTCCATGTCAGCATTCAGTTCTGCTCTGCATGGATTTACACTCTCCGTCCTTTGTGAATGAGCTTCTAGAGCACATGCACCCCGTCAAATTGTGGATATCACCTTTAATCACCTGGAAAAATTTCAGTACCTGATGCCTCCTAAGAGCCTTGTCCTAGAGATGCTGCTGGCTGCAGAGCTAAGTTGTGGATGATGTTGCTGATATGTGAGATGTTGCTCCCCATCAGGGCTGCCTAGAAGGGCAGTAGCTTGGCCCCTGCATCGCTGCCCTGAGCCCTCCCAGGGGCTCTGCAACCTCAAATCTCCCCCAAAGCTGGGCTTAGTGGCAGGGGGCTTGGGACCAGCTGGTCCTCTTCTAGAGTGGGTGTGGTGGAACCAAAACCCAGCCCAACCATGTTAGCACCCGCTCCTAAAGAACTAAAGTGCCACCATTTAAAACCTTTGTTACAGTGACAGTTGTCTGAAATTGTGCCCAAGCCTGGGTGACTCCTGCCCAGGTGTTTCTGATCTCTGGGAACCTGTAGAATTCTCCTAAGATCATGGTGTGTTCTTCACTTTCCAGCCAAACTGAACAAGGGAAGAGCAGACTGCTCATTTTTCAGGGGAAAAAATGGAAAAAAAATGAGAACTTGAAGCCTAGACTATTAATGGTGAGTGCTTGTCTTGATGCTAACTCTGCCACGGACCAGAATTTCTGCCATGCAGAGCTCTAGTGTCTTTGCAAATAAATTCAGGGTTAGATGTTGAGAAGGGTCTCTGGGTGAGCTGGATGCAGCCAGGATGGGAAGATTATTTGGCCACGGTGCTCAGGTTGTGCAGGGGCAGCCTAGGAAGCAGAGTGCAGCAGAAAGGAGGAAACAGCTTAAAAGCAGGAGACCAAAACCCCACAGCTGTGTGAGTGGGGCAGAGCGGTATAAAGGGTAGAAAGCTGGTGGAGAGGTTCAATTGCAGACCAAGGGTAAGGCAGAAATTCCTTGCTGCTCTGGGAGACATGTACTAGGAGAACTCTGTATGTTCTTTGTGAAAAAAAATATGTATTAAATCTCGTCAGCTTGTCACGGGGGAGAAGTCTTGCTGGCTTGTTTGCTGGAGCTGACAAATGTAAAATTCTGTCCTAAACATCAACCCGAGCAGCGTTTTTGCATAGCAGACCTAGCGCTTGGTCACAGCCAGAGGATCCTCAAGTGCTTTTATTTCACAGTGAGACTTTATCACTGCTTTTCTTACCCTGCCTGCACCATTGAGCCGACACGAGGGCGATTCCCGCTGAGTTCAACTGAAACCTGCAAGCGATGGTGCTCGGAGCCCTCAGCCGTGCTCCCGATGGCTGCTGTGTAATGGAGTGGGCTTTTCCTTCCTAGCATGGTGCGAGGGGTGGTGCACACTGCTTCTCATGTCTGCAGCCCCTGCTCCCTCTTGCCTTTGCATATTCCCAAAAAACAGCCCTTAGACCAAGTTGTGTGGAGCGTAGCCAACATGTAATGTGTTTGACTGGGATGCGTAAATAAGTGTGATCCAGCTGAATTCCCCACTGTTAATTTCTCACAGTGGAAATCAGAGGAGGAGAGAGAACTTTTGCTGTGCACATCAGGGAAATGTGATTTTGATACATCTAGAGAAGCAGGTGACTCAAAATGAATCGCGCTGTCGACCTTTCAGAAAAGATTTAATTCTCACGGTGCCTGTGTTTCCACTACAAAAACCTAAAGAGAAGCTGGTTTAGGAAGAGGTACTTTATGTGATACTTCACTATTTCTCGTAAGGTTAGTGCTTGCTATTTTATTCAAAAGCAAACAAGCAAACACACTTTCCACAGTTTTATTTTTGATAATTGAAGCAGTTGAGCAATCTCCTGAAGTTTCAATGCAATCCAGCCACTGGGGCTCTGTTTTGCAGTAATATCATTTTGGTAAGTTAGAAGCAGGGAGCTGGAGATGGGAGTAGGTCTCTGATTTTACTGGAATTGTGCTGCACGAGGCATGCTTAAGAACATACATGGAAAGGGAGGAAAAGCTTTGGAAGAATTCAGTGTAATTATATTGAAGGATTTTGGTGGTATTTTTATTGGGAATCTGTAGGTTCTTGAGGTTGATGTTTCACAGCAGGGGGAAAAAATCCTGTGTTTTTAAAACTTTTCTGCCCCTAATGCCTTATAGGGAGCAGCCTTTTTCCTGCTGTGCTTCCATGTGCGCCCATGGGCTTCCAGGCTGGAGTGGTGCTGGGATACGGCTGGTGCATCCGCACCCATGGGTGTTCGGGCTTCAGCCTTGTTGCAGAGAGGTGCTGGGCCTGCTGCAAAGGGCCCTTGCAGGAGCTCCTGGAGGCTTTGCAGGATGCAGGAATTGCTGGGTTTTCCCACCCCGGAGTGATGTTCCAGGCTCCTGCTTTTTGCTGCCCAGGGCTGTGGAGCAGCGGCCGTGTGTGCCCAGGTGCAGCGAGGGCCGAGAGGCTGCACAAGCCGGGGCTGCTCCTCGCCTCGCGGCGCCTGCGTGCGAAGTCCAGGGCAGGGGAGCACCAGGGCTTAGCTGCTCTTCAACTACTGCTTTTCCTGCCCGCTTTGTGCAGTCTTTTGAGGTCTACACTCGAGTCTCTTGAGGTCTAGGACTCGAGAGACTTCACTCGCCTCCTCCTTGAGCTGTCTCTGAAGGGTTTTGAAGGGCTTCTGTATAGGCACGTGGAGCATCTAAAAGCAACCTGCATGATGTGGGGGCAGTGCCAGGTGCTGGGTAAGTCTTTTGAAGCGAAGGGTCTCGGAGAGCAGCCCAGGCCTTGGGTGCCGTCCCGCTGCCCACATCCTGGCGCTGCCGGGCAGGCTGCGCTGCAGCTCGGGCTGCCTTTGAAGCCGCACACGATGCAGCGGCGCCGTGTTCGCTCCAGAGACGAGTCCCAGGGCAGAGGTGCAGCTGCAGCCTGCCCTAAGCCGCATCAGCAAGGGCGAAATGGCAGGGATTTAAAAAAGAAAAGAAAAAATCCTGCATGGATCTGTCCTTGGTGATGCCTTGGCCATGTGGCATGCTGCAGTGAGAGCTCCCATATAATTTTATAAGCATTTTCACGTGAGCCACATATGAACAAAATTTCCAATGGAGGCCCTTTAATCTGCTCCAGGAGTGCAGAATCTCCTTGTAAGGCCTCCTGCAATACAGTGTCTAGTGTTTTGCTCCCTAATTTACCTTTTTGCTTGCCATTTTTTTGACTTAGTTGAAGAGCAGTGTACACACCAGAAATTATGCTTCTCCTCTTCAGGCACTCTCGGTTCCTCAGATGAAAGACACTCTAGAAATACAGCTGTTCTGAGTCTGGTGATGTGTGTTGCTCTGCTAACACTTTAATGTCTGTTTTTGCCAGATGTAACAAGATAAACAGAAGATTGTTTGTGTGGGCTTGTTATGTACCTGCTGGAGGGCTATGTTTTGTATCTCTGCAGCTTTCTGGCTAGCACCGAGGAAAGAGAACTGCAAAAGCTCATTGCATAGTGATATTTTGTGGCAATCAGTTCCTAAGAATCCTATTCTCATGTAAGTAGCTCTCTTAGCAACAGAAAGTCATTTCAGATCTGATTTTAGAAGCAGCGCAGGGTTCCCCACACGTATTTACAGGTTAAATATTTTTAGCCGTTTCGAAACCGCTAACTGTAGCAGAAGGACATGGCAAATCTGTGTGGAGCGCTGCCTTGGTGTCCATCCTGCTGCGTCTGTGGGTGGCAAGCAGGGCACAGGGGCTTGCCCCATCCACAGAGGCACTATTCTCTCCCTAGACTGCAAACAGGGCCTTGCTGTCTCTCGTGTGTTTATTCCAAGAGCAGATTTGGGTCTTCATTGGCAGATTTGGACCGAAGCTGCTTCAGGTGGCTTCCCATGTCAAACTGCAGCAGTCTCAGATCTCCCTTGATGACAGCCACTTTTCCACCACATGTCGCAGCATCCTCTTTCCCTCTTCCTCCAGGTTTCCTTCCCCTCTACAGAGAGAGCAGGCTGGTGTTGAGAAGAAGGTTCTCCCCTTTATTCTGGTGGCTGTGGCGCTTGAAGCAGTTCTCCTCCTCTGCTGTGTACTGGTAATGGTGGTAATGGAGAGCTGCTGGAGCGGATACCGTGTCTGTGTAGCTCGTCTCAGTGTCACTCTGTGCTTAGTAAACACACCAAATAGTGATCTAACCAGCCCTGTGTGGCATTCTCGTTCTTGCTCTTGGGTAGATAACAAAGTCACGTAGATTTCTCCTTGATTTGCTCTGCGAGAGTGCGTTTCTGCCCCGTTTTGCTGTGATATTTCTCCCTTTCCTTGAGAACCACCTCTTGGGAAAACCGGAGTCCTTTTTGGTGTGTTGTGGCCGACATCCCTGTGTCCTCCAGGTGTGAACCCAAGTGGTGTCCCTGCTGCTCCCACACACTGTGTGAGTGTGAATGTGTCCATGGCAGCACGACCACGTGCAGCATCATGTGAGGAGACAACAGGTTTGTGCATAGTGCTGTTGGAGCAGGCCCTGCTCGGGTAGAAAGGCTTCGTGGAGCTCTGATGTGCTCGTGTGTTCTCTCCCTTTCTGCTAGGGCCTCTCAGTGGATACTGTCTCGCTCCAGCTCCTCCGCTCTGGTCTTGGACACCTCAGTCCTTGCACCCAAATTTGTGGGAAGGAATCAGTCTATGGTGACAAGCTAGGGGGAAAAATTTCCAAGTCATTTTGATGCAAGCCTCGCAAAGCCGTGTCCTTCTCGGAACACCCTCAGCCTGGTTTCTCTTTCATTCATTTGCGTGCGTGTTGGACACACTAAGTTGTGGTGTTGGAGAATAACCTTTAAGTAAGATATTGTTTAGAGCAGCCCACAAAGATTGAGATTTAGTAAAGATATCTCTCTGAAGATCAGTTTCAGTGTGTCAACCTGTTCTGACTTTGTCTTGTGATCTGCAGCTGTCTTAGGTAGCGAGTCGGCTGGTCTTCTCATGAGATGCTAAAGCAGCATTTAATTTACACTCCTTGGGTTTTTTTGAAGGAAATTTGAAAGGAATGGCTGTTGATCATTCTCTCATGGATGGAGATTCCAACCTACTTAATGAGGTTGAAATGCTGCAAAATTGGGCCAGAAGAGCATGTTCCAGCTCTGCTCACTCCAGCCGGTCGAAATGGTCCCTCAGAGGCTGTTTCAGCCTCTGAATCACACAGTATCTCCAAGGCAGTTATGTGAAGGCTGTAGGAAGTTGTCTTCTTTTTAAGATCTTCTGCTTGCTACTAAACTGGCTGAATTCACAGCATTTTAGGGGAGAGTTAAAAATCATTCAGATTAGTTCAAAATGGCTTTCAGGGCAATGTTACCCTTTTTTCTTTTTTCGTAGCATCAAGAGGCTGTGCAAAAGCTACAAGGTGGCACATGCCAAGCTCGGCCCAGCACATGGGACCCCAGAGCCACGACGATGGGTCAGGGTGGTACCTCCTCAACAACTGCCCGCACACGCTTCCCTCGTGGACCTCAGAGCATCAATAGGATCCACAGAGGTTTGTGGAAGGAGAAACAAATTCCAAGCAAGGCAAGTGCTAAAGCACTGTGGAAAAGTGTGGGAGAACTGGAGCGAGTGTAGAAGTAGTAGCAGAGCCCATGGTGGGCTCTGCTGAAACCTCGAGCCTACTGAGTAAAAGGAAGTGCGACTTCTTTTTGTTATTATTATTAACATTATTTTAGTTTTTAGGCTAATGGTGATTGCCTGTTTGTGTAGCTTGCTAAGTTTCAGAGAGGGTTCACTTAAGCAGATAAAAATCCTAGATCAGGAATGAATTCCAGTCTCTAAGGAGTTTCATCATTAAACCAGGATTTCTGTCAAGATTCAGGTCTCATTACTGGGGATGCAAGTTCAGGGATTTTTAACCAACGTTAAATGATAAGTAACCCTAGATATTTCCTTAGTTCGTCTTTAGTATCTGTCCATGTCTCTACTGGAGCATGAGATTGGGTACAAATGAAACAGCTTTTTATGTGTATACTCAGCTGAGTGTTCCGAAATGTTCTTTTCCAGAAGACTTCAGATTAAATTCACCCACTCTTGAAAATCTGTGGTTAATTTCATCAGCTTTTCTTTAATACAGCAAAAGCAAGCAGGATGGAAAAAAATATATGTTTTTTAAAACTAGGACAGTCCTTGTTGGACACTGTAGTACAGGTGATTCCCTGGAAGGAGAGCTGGATACTTGAGGGGTTCCCAGTTAGGTTCGCCCTATCTTTACACATATTACAGCTAACATGGAGAGAAAAGCGAGCGTCAGTTTTCAGACTGCACAACAGAAGTTGTGAACTTGTATTGACTCAGAAAGGCTTTTGTTGTTGTTTTTAAAATGTCAGCTCCTTTTCGGTTTGATTCAGCATCAAAAGTGTGCGTCTTCTCAAGCTGCATGGAATTTTTGTACTCGTTTTGGTCACTCCTCTAGAGACAAAACCAGCCAGAGGTTCTCCCAAGTTAAGAGCATCTTTCCTTAGGGAAGCCTGCATGGAAAATCCTGTTTTCAGAACAGCTGTAATCTTAGCTGTAAGTCAGGGACAGAATTTAAGTGTATTATTCAAATGAGTGTGCATCTTGAAAAGCAGTGGCTTGAAAGTGACATCCTCTTAATCGAAAGATCTGCTTTTCTATGATAAAAATTTGACTATTGTAATAGCACCGTAAAACCCACATAGCTGGACTCCTTCCTTCTTTCTCTTCCTTCATTGTCAGAAAGTTAAAGTATGTTTAGCCAGGCTGCTCTCATTTACATATATGAGGCAAAATTTGAGACAAATGGTGTGATATATAAAGTTATATATACATAGATTATGGTGGTAATGATAAATAGGAGAGAAGAATTAACTTTTGGAATCGGTGACTGAGTTTTCTGTGGTGTATGGGCTGAGTAGGCTGAGTCTGGGATACTTATTTGACTGGGGTACTTAGTGGTCTCATCTCTCCCTGTTCTTAACAGCTACATTTTACAGGCAGGTCCTGGTGCCCTTCACTGAGAACGAAAACCTTGGGTTTCTTTCTGAGAGTGGCAATCCCATCCAGAGAGGGCAGCTCCCCGAGGAGCTCCTGTCTCCCTGCCCATGCACACCGGGTCTGTGCTGCCAGGCAATCTCTGCTATAAACACTGGTTTAGCTAAAACTTGGTCCCCAGGGCCTGGGCACCAGACTTCTCCCATAGCCAACTGGGAGAGCCTGAAACATTTCTCTCTACCTGCTAGATCTTGCACTTATTCTTGTTCCAAATATGAAATGTTCTTTTCCACATGCTCTTCCATGTAATAAGTGCAGCCTCAGTAATATAGGGACGTGTATGTGTGTATATGTGTGCAATACAAGTAGACACAGTAAAAACTCTCCTATATTTGTTGTATGTGTTCCTATATCCTGTATTTAATCCAGCCCAGTGTCCGTTCTCCCTCCATCACGAGTGGTACCCGACTGGCTCATGTCAAGCCAGGTAGAAGTCTGTCATGAATCAGGTAAGAATAACACACTGCCATGCCATTGAGGAATTACAATATATTTTAAAATCACACAGCTCGTGCATACAATTTGTTTGGGAGAACATGTTCTCTCTCCCACATAGCTTTCAGATGCAAATTAATATCAAAGGTGCAAAAAGGCGGGCTAACTCATATCGAAAAGGCTGCAGTTTCTGAATGATTGAGACAGTAATAAATAATACTTTGAGAACCCACTGTTTTGGAAAGCTGTTCCTCTTGCTACTCTGCAAATAATGCTGGAGATGATAAAAACCTTGATTTTCCTCTGAGCTCCTTCATTCCTCAGCTGTTGTCATGCTTTTAGTACTAACAAGCTTTAAAACGTTCACACGGTAGATGCGTGCAGCTTTCTACTTCCACAATCAGTAATTTGTACAGAAATCAGTTGGCTGCAAATTTTATTTTCTGAACTAGCAAATTAGCCCCTTCCCCTTTGCTGTTTTTGTCTAGACAGAAGCAAATTTCTTTTCACATTTTGAATGAACATCCACGCTGGAGCAAAGACCTGCTTCTGAGCAGCCTAATACTATTGCTTTATGTGAAAGTGTTCCCACTGAGGCAACGTGAATCACACCAACATCACAGTTGAAGAAATGGCAGGCTTAAGTTGCAACAAGAGAGTCTTTAGTTTAAATTCGGGTCTAAATGGGGCATTGGGGTGGTGAAATGGCAGCAGAGCTGACAGAGAAAGGTCATGAGACGTGTGGATCCAGGGGTTTGTAAAGCAGAATGGGGAAGGCTTCCCCTATTTTTGTTATCCTTGCTTCCATAATTCCTGTCCTCCAAGAAAGCATGAGAAAGCAGGCAGAAAACTTTAATGCATATGTCATATATATCTTTGGCCTAAGTTTAGTGATGATTACTTACTATCATGTCAGATCAGTCACTAAGCGCAATAAAGCTGTTCTTTTATTTTCCATGTGCAAAGCTAGTTTAGAAAATGCCAGAAAGAACAAGTGCTGATTTCTCAGCGTAGATAATCCCAGATGCACAGGGCTCAGCACCCTGTACCTGGCACTCTGTCCTCTGCCTGCAGAACGGGGCTGCTGGGCTTGGTAGTGGCCCAGGTCGGTGTTTGTTGTGCCCAAGGCGCTACGGTTCAAGGTGACAACAGGTCGGCCAAGCTTCTTACACCACATTCTGATGTCTGTGTTGGGATGGCAGCCCTGTGTAGAGCTTACAGACACCGAGAGCAGAGCCAGGGTGCTGCCCCTGTAGTGCTTGGCTGCCTTCAAAGCTAGGAAGAAGCTTTGAAATGATTGTTTCTGTTTTTGACTGGTCCTAGCAAGAGTCTGAGCACGTTGGCAAAAGAGAAACTGGGGCAGTGATTGCGAAGGCTGATTCTAAGTGGCATTCGGATGATTCTGTGGTGCTCTGCTCTGGCAAGTGTTTCCATCAAGATACCATCAGCAGTTGCCATTAAGGTGAAGGACGTAATGCTATGACATTAAATATATATTTTTTCCCCCACTACTTTCTCCCTTTCCCCATTAATGGAAAAGTCTCACATTCAGCAGGAAAACGTTGTCTTTTCTCCTCCTCCACCTACCTGGCTACGGTGACCCTGCTGCTGTGTCAGGGATGGGTGACCTTCAGAGTCCTGCGAGGCAGGTGGGAGCCGAGGAAGAGAAGTTCTTCCACTGCAGGCAATCCCGTCTCGAAGCACAAGGCTTAAAGGCAGGACATAGTTCAATAACCTTCTTCACGCTCTTTTTCTCACAGAATTCCTTCACGGCAAAGTAATAAAAGATGGCATCCAGGCAGCAGTTCAGATTGGCAAATATCATAGACATCTGGATGAAGAAGCTGATGTTTTGTTTCAGGCTGCAGTCTTGTATGACATGCTGTCGCACCAGGCACTGGAGGCAGATCCCAAGATGGACTGGTGTGAAGCACACCAAAAACACCACCAGGTTAATGGTAATGACTCGTAAGGAGCCGCTGTCTTCTTCGTGCTTTTTCCCCCTGCTTTTCTGATTCAGAAGAATAAAGATGTTTTGAACAGAGCAGAAAACCATGGCTGAGAGTGGGATCAGGAATCCAAAGATCTCCACCGAAACAATGAGGGGGATGCTCCAGGCCTGCTCTGACATGTTGTGAAAGCACTTCAGGTTCTCATTCTTGTGAAACGCGTACATGGGGCTGCTGCAAAGCCAGACCATTGCCCAAATGAGGCAGCAAATCAGGATTGCCCACTTGGGGGACTGGTTAGCCCGGCCTTCGAAGGGGTGCCGTATGCAGATGTATCTGTCCACCGTGATGCAGACGATGATGAAGATGCTGCCGTACATGTTGACGAAGTAGAGGGACTCGATGAAGGCGCACAAGAGCCCCGGCGCCTCTGTGACCGAGTAGTACAGCTTGAGCGGCAGCGAGAGCAGCAGCAGCACGTCCGCGAGGGCGAGGTTGATCATGTAGATGGAGGTCTTGGTCTGCTTCTTCCAAAAGCAGCAGAACATGGAGAGCGCCAGGGTGTTGAGAACCAAGCCGAGAATGAAGGTGGGAATGGAGATGCCCAACTGGAGGGTCTTGGCTAAGCTGTCGATGGTGCTAAAGTCGCAATCTTCGCTACTGTTGCTCATGTCTCCCTAAACCACATGGAGAAGAGGTTGGGAAGATGCAAGGCCCAAGGTTAGTCTCTGGATGTATCGGAACAGAATAGGTTTGGATATATCTATTTGTTCTCCCCTCTCTTTTCCTGCCCTTCCCTCCTCCATCCCAGTCTGAATTGGGCACTTGATTTGTCTAAGTATGAAAGCAAAGCTGCGTTTTTAAGCATAGATCTTTCAATTTCCATTCTGAATGCCTTAATGTGCCCTAAAGGAGCCTGCTCCTTGCAGGCAGGTGGTCAGCATCCAC
>JAUBOD010000633.1:0-12213 GCA_032353885.1 Nothura maculosa | reverse complement strand
AGCACCAATTTGCTCATATAGAGATTGGGTCATTGTTAGCACTCTTTTTTTCTAAGGGACGGGGAGATTGTATCTGTCTTCAATGTTAACGGAGAACACAGTGGTTTTGTGGCTTTTGTCTTGAAACAGCTAGTTTAATGCTTCTGTTATAAAGGTGTTTAGGTATAGCCAGTTCAAAACAATCTGTGGAATGATTCATGAATGCAATATCCTGGAAAACCACTGGATCCTAAGTGAATGGGGCTGAGAATCCTAAATATCCCTAGGAATTCAGATGGCAGAATTAGTGGCCATGGATAAATAGGAGGTTCTGGGTAAACTGGGAGCCCTTGGCTGTGCGGACAGGATTCCAAGCTCGCTGTGGGGCCGGAGCAGCCTGAACACAGTAGGACATGGGCAGAGATGGTCAGGAATTGGCAACTGCAGCCACCCAAAGGCCCCTTCTTCCCCACCCTGCCTCCATTTGGGTTCTTGTGGCTGTTCATGTCTTATTTTGACTCCTTTTCCAGGTTTTGCCAGGCATAGTAGCCTCTTGGGAATGAGAGAGCAAGGCAGCAGTCCAGAAGCATCATGGAGGGCAGTGCGGACCCATGCATTTTTCAAAGAGGTTTTCAAGTTCAATTAAGTGGTGTGTGATCTCCTGGGCCCCACTTATATACAAAGTACTACACGTGACACTGTGATAAGGAGCAGAATATCCACAAATGAGGTCAAGAGTCCTTCCTCAGTGACACTTGGTGCAAAAAGAGCAGTTTACATGCATTTTTTCTACTGCTTTTATTGTGTCTTGTGTTTTGTTTTCAGGCAAAAGAACATTTACCTTATGCACAAAAGTAGTGTCTAGTTATAAGCATCTGTTCACTTTGTTTTTTTACAAAATCAGGTTTAACATAAAGTGCAAGCTCTTTATGTTGGGGGA
This sequence comes from Nothura maculosa, assembly GCA_032353885.1. NCBI lineage: Eukaryota > Metazoa > Chordata > Aves > Tinamiformes > Tinamidae > Nothura > Nothura maculosa. The sequence continues at coordinate 11,294 of JAUBOD010000633.1, read as the reverse complement.
CGCAGACAGACCCAGGGCTACTGCTCAGCAATATCCTTAGCTGGAATCGAGGGCTGGGGAATGGGAAGGTGTGTGGGTGATGAAGTGGTTATCCCCATGGATCGCTATTCCAGGGCTCTAGGGTGACTGGTAGTTTATTATGGTCCAAATGCCCTCCCAGTTAGTGGGAGCACTCGGAGAGTTGAGGTAAAATTCAGATTGAAGAAAGATGTCAGAGTTTTGCTTTTATGTTGGCTTTCGTAGCATTTAGTACAAATGTCAAAAATTATGGCAAGGGCAAGGAAGTAACCAACTTTCCCCTTTACAACAAGCAGAAGGAACAATTAACTTTTTCTAGCTTGGAACATGAATGCTGGACGACTCTAGGATACTTCCTGCAAGCAAAACCCAATAATTTCATAGCGCTCTAAAGGCCGGAAACATGGTTATATGGAATAATGTTAGCTATGGATTATCACAGTTTATTTTAATACAGTACCTGGCCTGTGATCCTTCCTTAATTGGAAAAAGAAAAGGAAAAAAAAAAAAAAGGTAGAGACTTGAGTAATGGAAAAAGGCTCTGAAATTGTGAAATTCCTTGGACATAAAGCAGTGTAAATGCCATAAATGGCATCCAAGGGGCAGTTAGTGTTTCCCATCAAGTGGCCACACGCCTAAGTGTGTTGGGGATCTGCTCCTTGCTGGAGTGTCCTGTGAATGGGCCAAGCTGCCCATTCACAAGAAGAAGAAAACATTATAAACACAACCAGGCTTTGGAATCCACATCCTTAGCTTTCCTTGCTAACTGTGAACACACCATCCTCTTTTTCACAAGCTTCATAGTAACCCGTGTGGCATGAGAACTCAGAGTAACCAATGGGATAAAAAAGTTCAGAAGGGGATCCCAGGACCAGTCATATTTTTGATGGCCCTTTGAACTGCTTTCACAAAGGGAGGTCCTTTATTCCTAGTGAGCATCGGGAGTGTCTTGTCACCAGTCTTGGAGCATGGTACAAACAAGATGAGAGGCTAATGGGGACATGAAGGCTTTTGCTTTCACGACCTAGTTAAATGCAAAATATTTGCTAACAGCCATGTGGTTGACAACTTGTGACTTTGCTGAAGTGATAGATGGTTTTTAAAGTGGTGCTTTTTTTTTTTTTAATCTTTTACTGTCTTTGTAAAGAGACTTAGAGGGACAAAGCCAAGAGCAAACAATAGTCTGTAAGGGTTAAGCTGGTCGTGGACACTCTTGTCTTTGTCCATCTGCTCTGCTTGAAGTGAAATGCCCATAAAGCCAGAATACTAAACAATAGTCTGAAAAGGAAAACTGGGGCCAAAATGATTCACTTAGTGACTATCTGTTGTGTGCTGCTGTTGCTCCTTGCAGCTTCCACTGCGATGGCACTTCTGCAAAAGGAAAGTCACATGAAGCCAGTCTCCAGAGGGAGATCTCAAAGTTCCTTGGCTGGTGAGTAGTTTCTGTGATGGGGAATTGCCTTTTCTTACGTTGTTGGCAGGTGGCTGTACTGTGATCCGCAGCACGTTGCAGACAGCAAATGGTTAGAAAGACACTTTTAAGCATAGGCCCTGGTTAGGATGCAGCCATCCCTTGCCCCAGTATCTTGCACATAATAATGCTTAGAGAAGTTCAGAAAGCAACTGAAAGAATGAAAAGTAAAGAAAAAAAAAACAGAGAAAAATGTAAAGAGGAAAAACCTGAAATGCCTTCCCTGACTCCAGAGGTCCCTGAGCTACAAGGCCCCGAAGGCCAGGAACACATTCAGAGGCAGCATCACCTCATGCCTGCTGCTTTCTCTGCCTTACCTGGAGACACAAGAGCTCAGGGTTTGTCACTGGAAGCAGTTTATAGACCTTTGAGTTGGCCTCTGTGGCTTGTCCAAGGACTTCTCTTTAGAGAGCTGGATTTCAGCATTTATATCGAGTCGAGTAACAGGTTGGCTGTGATTATGTCTGATACTGATTTGACTGTCTATATCCTGCTTGGATTTGCAGGGCTAAAATTCTAACTTCCTGAGACACTGGTTCAGATTTGTGATTGGCTACTGACAGAGGAGAAAGGTATTTTTTAACCTCTGATACACTTAATGCAGCCTGGGTGCTCTGTAAAGCTGGTGATTTCGTGGAAGGATTTGCGGTAGCACCTGGAGAGTCCATCTAAATCTGATGCATTATTTGTACTTGATGTTTCCCTGCCTGTTAGAGCTGAAAATCCTGGTTTCTATTTTATTTCTAAGCTGTTCTCATCACTATTGGGCAAAGCCACAAAATCTTTTTGTACTTCATTATTTAGAACTTTGCTGCCTATACACCTGGAATGAACAGTGCATCCCCTAACAGCCATCCTGAAGGGTCAATATGTGCTACTAGAAGGATATTTTATATATTTAAACCCCCTGAATCACAGAGTGAGTCTAGTGATTGTCCCGTGTTACTGTTTTTTCAGTGTTTGACCATTGCCTCTTGGGGTTGGCTTGTGTCCTAACCCAGGTTGTGCTTTTACTCATGCGTCCTCACGCTTGTCATCTGCTGCTGGACTGTGAAGTAAAGGACTGCCAGGCCCAGTCTCCATAGGTAAAGGTACATATATGTAGGTATATATGTGCAAGCTGTATGTAGCTTGCGTAACGTGACCCCAGCTTTTGTGTCCTTGCTGCCTGGCAGTGCTGCCCAGCCAGGTTCAGTGGATGCTCTGGGATTACAGCGAGCGCCCTGCACCAGCCCTGGCAGGGAAGTTCTCAGTAATTGAGTTTGGGCAGAAGTCACACATAAGTGGTCTGTAAATGAGCTTCTCTGACCTTCCAGTCTGTCTACACCTGAATTTGGGAAGAATTTGGCAGGTAATGGAGGAAATTTGGAGGTTTCCCTGGAGCTGAGCTGGTGCTGCCAACAAGGAACCTCCGCTGGACTCCTGACCTGGAAAAGGGTCCAGCCCCAGGAGCAGAGGGCGGAAGTGGAAGATTCATAGTGCTCAAAACAGAATGACAGGGGAAAGCTGGAGCTGGCAGGATTATTTTTATCTTTTTCATTATTTTGGTAAAGCTGCTCCTTGCCCTCTTCCTGAGATCTGGGTCTCTCGTGTGCTGGTGTTTCGTGGCTTTGGAGCACTCTGAGTAAACGCAGCCCTCTTTCACAGGCCACATGGGCAGCCCAAGGCTTTGTGTTGCTTTTCCAAGCCCGTCTGCAGTTTCTTACTAATTTCAACTAGAAATTCACCCTGGCAGTGGTGGGAGAGTAAACCTGGTTTAAACACACCAGAAGAGTGGTGCTGACTCCTAATGCCCTGACAAGCAGGAGGACCTGGGGTTTGGGAAAAGCAGGCGTGGAAAGCCAAGCTTATGGCTGCAATGCGCCGTGGCTGGGACACTTGCAGACCTGCAAACACGGGGTGGCTGCAGCTGCTCCAGCAGCCTCCGCTGTGCTGGGGTGTCCCCTCGTGGGCGCGGGAGGGCTGGCGGATCCCTGCAGGCAGCAGCGTGCGTCAAGCACACGGGTGCGTGGCCACTATCTCTAGACTCCATCAATTCAAAATCCGGTATCTGACTTTCCGCTTTACGCTCAGTTTAGCCTAGAAGTATCAGTAGAAGTGGAAGTGAATGTAGATCTGTCTCTGTATGTGCTCTCTGAGGTGAATAAACGCTGCCCAAGAGGAGGGAAAATGGCCTTGCAGCAGCACAGCAGTTGGTGAAACCAGAGCATAAACAAATGCAAGTGTTACCTGCCAGCCTGTTCTCACCCAATATCCCCTTCCTTCGCATGGTGCTCCACGGCACTCGCAGCAAGCATCCAGCAGGCTGATAACTCCTCAGCATTAGAGATTAGATGCTAATTCTTGCCTCGAACTAGGTTTCTATTTAGGTTACTTCCTCCTGCTGCATCGGGAGCTCGCTTTGTGTTGCCTGTGGCTTAACAGTTTTGCTGCTCTGCTGGCACCTCCCTGCAGGGAGGGAAGGGATTCCCTGTGCACAGAGGCCGCAAGCACAGGGGTTACAGAGATTTTAGATGCTCGGGAAGAAAGAGGTATTAAAAAAGCTGTCTGATCTGGGGGCTGCCTGTTTTGTGGATCGATGCTCCCTGCGTGATGGATGAAAGGAGGTAAATGCCTCCAAGTGAGCAATAGGGCCCTTCCTCTGCCACGAGCCCCACGTGCTCAGAGGGGCAGCAAGGCTGGGGGTTGCGGGGGACACCGTGTCCTGCCAGGACATGGAGCCTCGTATCCCCACTCAGGGAAACATCTGGGAAGCTGCTCTGGGCAATGGGAGCAGTCATAATGCAGATCATCTGCAATGTCCGTGCTGTCCTGACGAGCATCCAAACGCTCCATCACACAAGGTGGCTCCAGGACACCTCAGCTGCGAATCTGCCCCGTCTCTGCCTGCACATCCTAGAGCAACTGCCCCGGGCACCGCTCATACACAGCCAGGGGGACTGGGGATGCCTCGAATTCCATCGCCAGCCCAGCTCTGCTTGTCCCCTTCCTGGGACAGCATGGGCAGAAACACCACCCGTCACCAGCCATGCCACGAGTGCAACCCCCTGCACAGCCTGTACCTGCTAGGTGCAATGCTGCGTGCTGCTGCTGAATGCTCTGTGGACAATAACACTGGGCAACTCGTTTCTATTTATTTATTTATTTTTAAATACTTTTATTTATGACTTTGTCATCTCCACTCCTTTATGACTTCAGTCTTACAACTGTCACAACATTGCTGCAGGTTAATACAAATGTTACAGGGCAGGAACCAGCAATGCTCTCATGCCGTTTCCTGACTCATGCAGGAATAGCTAATTCTGATGGCCCAAACACATATTAGGTGTCAGGAAACTACCCCTGCACAGACAAATCTTTTACTGTAAGCAATACAGATATATTAGGCGTTGAACTGTAATACTGTGCTTTTGGTTTTTTTAATGACGATATGTACTAAAAATGGAGTTGTGCATTGATGAAAGGGAGCTTGGTTACTCTTGTTCAGCTGCATGCGTATGTTATAAATGAGTACACGACCCCACCAACCACCTGATCTACTCTTTGTACCCTGTGACTCTCTCTCGTGAAGGGAAAACACTTGAACTGGAGCTGAGGCTGTAGCCAGAGCTGTGTTCAAGTCACTGAAGTCAGAAGGAGAAAAGTCAAGTCAGCACTGGCCCTCTTTGAGGGGATTTTTCCCCCTTTTTTCCTTTTTTTTGGTATTGTTTTGTTTTTTACATTTATACCTATACCCACAGCCGATACAGTTGTTGGTCCCCTTCCCTCTGCCTCCAAATCTCATGGAGAAGCAGCCCTTAACAATGAATGGGACGGAAGCGGCGGCAACGCTGCCCTGCGCTTTTCTTACGTCACGACTTGGTCTGTGGGTTGCTGCGACTCTTGACTTTGATTCATCCTAGACCTCAAGAACATACACGGGTGGAGTAGAGAGGAAGTCTCCTGAAACTCCTTGGCTGCAAAGTAATAGCAAAAACCATCCAAGCAGCAGTTGGCATTTGCTAAACACGCAAAGATCTGGATAGACACTCTAACCTTTGAGATCAGAGAACAGGCTCCGGCAAGATCCACCACAAACCGCAAGAGGAGGACAGCGTAGAGGGGTAAAAAGCATAAAATGAACACACACAAATTGACAGAGATAATGTGGAGCGCTTTCTGGATCAGCTTTGTCTCATGAGAGCTTGAGGACATCTTCTTTTTGAGACATTTGATCACTTCCACTGAACAGAAAACCACAATCCCCAGGGGAATAAAGTACCCAAAGCAAATGGAGAGTAACGATGAATATTTAGGCTGAGAAGTCCTTTTCTGAAAGCAAAATTGTTCCTTTCCTTCTTCAAACTCTGGGTGGAAGTAGGCGTATGTTAAGAGTATTATCCATAGAAGTCCACACACGGTAGCTGATTTCAGCGGGGACCGAAGCGTTTTCGCTTTTAGAGGGAATTTTATTGCAATGTATCGATCGATGGCGATCATCGTGACGATGAGGATGCTCATGGGCCTGTTTGTGAAGTATATACACTGTATGGTGAAGCAAAGCTTTCCCGTAGGGTGCTCCCGCCGGTGAAAATAGATGAGGAAAGGCAGAGCGAAGAGCAAGAAACAGTCCGCGACCATGAGGTTGATCATGTACACCCTGGTCTCGGTCCACCTCTTCAGTTTGCAGCAGAAGACCCAGAAGGCAATGGCGTTGAGCAGGACCCCGAAGGCGAGAACCGGGATGTAGACAACCGTCTGGAAGAGCAGGACACCGTCCTGAACCGTGTCGTTGCTCTGGGGGCAGTTCTCCATGCCGGCCTCTCGCTGCAAGAGGAGGAAGCAGAGATGTAAGGAGGAGCGAGCGGCAGCCCTGCTGAGGGCTCCCCTGTCTCCTTGAGACCTGCCCTAGCAGCTGTTCTGTTTCTGGTTTTTCTTTTAAACTCCAGACTGTCAAGATGTTGCCCAAAAAGCAGCTTCCCAGCCGGTGTGCAGTGAGCCAGGAGTCATTGGCCTGTTCATTTTGGAGCCGAGCAAGCCCAGGTGCTCGGAGAGGTTCCTGCTGAGCACGAACACCCTCCCGGCCTTGCAACCCGTATTTACCCACTCAGGATTTTTCCCAAGTACCTCCTTCTGACACTGAATGCTCAGTCATTTCCATGCTATCATAATATTCCTTGCTCATTGTGGCCACTGTTAGGCACACTCAGGAAAGACCCTTCACATGAGCAAGGGTCTTATGACCTATGGACGTGATTTTTAGTATTGTAACAAAAGCAGTTCACTTAGGGCTACACAGACATTGTTTTTTTCCTGTCAAGTTTGCAATATTTTAAAAAAATCTGATTTTAATGAGCAGTTGCTATCCTTGTTTCAAGAATGTCCTCTGCTCTACAGAGAAGTTCCACACAGCCTACCAAGGCACAGGGGACCCTGTGCTGCTTTGTTTAAACACAGGGCATCATCCTACTCCCACACCAACCTCTCTGGTTTGGAGTCTCGTGCCCAAGCCTCTCCTGGGCTACCAAGAATGGAAGGTACCAACCAACCGGCCACCGACCAACCTGCTCTTCACAGTCCTTCACTCACCCATCTCAGTAGCACAATTACCTCACGAGCAGCTAACCATAATATCCAAGGCTCTAATAAGCAAGTTCCTCGTGCAGATATTCCTTGGGTGTTTCTCAGGTCATGGGCCTGGCTTTCCTGTACCACAACCTCTGCGAGACTGTGGTTGTAGGAAAGTCTCAGGTTGTAGATGACCTCCTGGTCCTTTAAATATCTGAGGGCATCAGGCTCCAGCAATGAGGCTGAGATGAATCAGACTGTTTGCAGTTTGTTAGCAAGTGTTTATAGCAAAGCAGGGAAGCAAAACTCCCAGATTCCTACAGAGCCTTATAAATACATTGCCTTATAAGTCAGCGCCTTCCAAGCATCCATATCTAAACCACAGGAAAAACTGTCCGACTGCAGGGATGAGGTGAGGTACTTGTAGTGCCAGAGGCAGCAGCCGCGGAGGGAAGCTCAGCACCCGCCCAACCTCAGAGCTCTTGGAATACAGGGACAAGGTAATTTCCAGGGTGGAATTTAGAACTAATGGAAACTCTGGGCCCTGATTCTCCTGAGCTTTCGCATTAGGGTCGCGTTAGGGTCCTTAACTTCAGCGCAGCATCACGTAAACTTATGTACAGCCTCCCCGCCTGCCTGCCGCCACCGGGGACACGCTCTACATTTATGTTGAAAATTCCTCTCCATTTCACCCCACACTGATTTCTGTCACCCCACGCAGGCTGGTCAGGAGCAGCAGAGCCCCACAAAGGCCCTCAGGCTGGACGGCCGCCAAAGCGAGGCCCAAAGTGGGTCTAAAGTGAGGCCCAAAGTGGGGCCCAAAGCGGGGCCCAGAGCGGCGCGGGCGGTGGGGAAGGGAAGCGGTTACCTGCGTGTGGCCGCCCAAGCGCCGCCGTCCGCCGGAGCAGCCGCCGCAGCAGCCGCCACCGAGCCCGCCGTGCAGCTGCCGGTGCCCTGGTGCTGCATTTATTGGTCCCCGCGGGGCTGCCGCGTCTCTGGTGCCCTCTGTTGTTTCCCTCGCAGTGTTTGCCATGGGTTTGCCTGCCCACACTGCACTCCGCCGCCCTTCAGGCAAGCGTGGCGTTAAAAGTTTATGTTTTCTGTTAGGAGGAAGCGAATCGCCCTAAAAGTTAAGCCCCACGGTTGTGAACCCGGGAGGGAAGGGGTCCCCATGAGCACAGCAGCAGGACAGGCAGCCCAGTGACAGCAAAAAGGGGCATTTTTCCCTTGGGCGTTTTGTGAGATGGGTGGCAGGTGCAGCAGATCCACTTACCTTCCAGCAAGAAGCTGGTTCTGTCTCTGCCTGATGCCATCGTGGCGAAGCTCTGTCACGCACTGTCACTGCTGACAGGGGGTGATGGTGATGGGGACAGCACCGTAGCATCAGCCCCTGCAAAAACCTCTTTCATAACCACGAGTGCCCTCGTGGTGTTCTCATAGCCCCCGGGGTGGTTCCTGTTGCTGGTTTCACTGTGTCCAAAGGCTTTCATGTGCAGCAGCTACAATCTTTCCATGCCTGTTAGTGCAAAGAGGCCAGGGCTGGTGTGCATGGATTTGCAAGGAGAGTTTAGGGAGAGCCCACTAAGAGCACAGCCCGACCAGGCAGCACGTGCCCTGCTCACAGCAGCTTTCATAGGTGGCTGCCTCATGCAACAAATGCATTTCACCTATGAAAACATTTAGCATGTTAATGTGGGCAGCCAGTGCAAACAGACACGCCAAGCTTGAGCTTCCACCAGCAAGGAGAGCCTGGCGGGCCAGCCTTGTGCCCCAGCATCAAGCCAGGGAACATCTGTGGCCAGCTAGAGGAGCCCAGCAAGGGTTAACGAAGGCCCTGCCCGGGCTGCACAGGTGGGAGCAAGCAGCAATGAGGGCAGCCCTATAAGAGGGCGGCCTGGGGGGTGAGGAGCTCAGTTGGGCAGCAGTGGCAGAGCTGAGAGCAGCTCCAGGATCTGCAGGGAGGCAGGGTTAAGTTTCTTAGGCTGGGTCCTTCTTCCTGCTGGCTGTAGAGCCTGGGCTGCCTCAACAAGGACCGGCAGGTGAAGGTGGTCTCTAGTCTGAGTTAAGATCAGCCAAGAAGGGGGAATCAAGGTGTTATGTTTGGTGTATGTTTGGTCTTTTAGGTAAGCCGGGGGGAAATACGCTGATTCTGCCTCTGCTGAGGAGACCCATGAGGTGGGTGATGCAGCCTGTGGCTCTGTATACACATTTGGGACTGGCTGACCAGACAGCCTCTGCAAAGAGGGTTTTGTGTCCTGGAGTACTCCGCCTCGAGGAGAGCATGTGGACAACTGGTGAGGGAAGCGAACAGAGCTGCTGTTTGAGAGGAACTGAGGGTTGAACTGCTGAGAGCTCTCTCCTGCACGGGGCTAATCTGCAAAAGAGGGTGGTGGCAGCGCAAGGGGTTTGTTGGCCCTCAGTTGCTCTCGGTTTTGGTGTTGGCAGCCTCAGCTTCTAGATATGAAACCACAGGTCAATTGTGCAAACTGTGGCAACCAGGCACCCAGTTGTGCAAACAGTGGCAAATGATTTCTTGTCTTTTGTTTTAGACTGAGGATGACTCTTCTTGCACTGCCTTAAAGCCATGTTGGACCTTGGGACTTCTGTGATGATTAGTGCTTGAAATAGGTGTCTTAAGTATGAGTGAAGAAGGCTGCGCTCCCTCTGCCTTAAAGCAGCCTACACACAGTAGGTATCTGAGCAGTGAATTGATGCAGCAGGTGAGTCTCGCCCAAAAGCTGTAGGGAATCCACAGGTCAAATTCTTCAGTTGTCAGAAAAAGGGTTTTTAACCTTTAGCTCTTCTTCCTTCTACAAGAAGAGAAAGTTGTGGGGTTGGAAAGCCTCCTGGGGAAGCATCCTGCTCTTCCAGACCTCTTACCTGCCAGCCTGGGACAAAGCCTGTGACTGAATCCCAAAGCCAAGTGTTTGGGGTGACTTGAGGAACATGGCAGGGTCTACCCAGCTAAGGACAATGCTGGTCAGGAAGACTACCTCAACAGGAGCAGAGCTCATCTCCAACAGTATGCTGAAGAGCAGAGGCAATACTCTGCATATCCAGGTATCTGTTCAGTTTTCTTTCACCTAGTTGTTGTTGGAATATTTTAAAACCTGTTTTCTTCTACAGGTTTGTTCAGTTTGAAACAAGTGTTTTCTGCTGGATCTCTGTATTGCCTTGTGGGTGAGCACCTAGATGGTTACCTCTCGGATGGTTCTCTGCCGATGGTAAGCCACTTGGTTTGCTTGCTGTGCTCCAAAGCAGTTAAAATAGTCTTTGTAATGACATTCCTTTTTCCTGTCAGGAAAGGTAGCCCAGCCTCTTAATGGGCTCCTTAGAAGGAAGGATATTAAAATGTCCATCTAGCCTTCTGTGACACAGGGGAAACTTGGTTTTCATTTCCAAGGTATTTCTTCATGTCTGTCTGTCTGTCTGTCTGTCTGTCTGTCATGCCTGATGGCTTGAAGAACAAGCAGTCAGAAGAATGTAGGCTGGTGTACTTAGTAATATGCTGGTGCCATGTGAAACTCTTCCCCACTACCTTACTTCTCCACTATCTTCCCCTTACCCCCCAGTAAGATTACTAAAGGAATCTGAGATAGGTTTACATTATTAAACTGACCTATGCAATGAGGTAAAATGTGGTATAGGCTCTCATGGGGTGACAGGAAGGATCAGTTGCCTAGTTTAAAAAAAATAAAGTATGGATGACAGAAGTTGTTCCTCTGCCTAGAGGAGTTATAATTATGTGGAGGGGAAATAAGGGTAACGAACAGATTTCATGCCTCTTTTTATGTATAAATATGAAAACTCATTTGTTTAATAGAAACATACTGAGGTGGAGAACTTAGTAATGACAAACCCAAGAAAGATACCTCTGAAAAGAAAAATAGTTTTCTCAGTGAAATCAAGGCTTTATGTCATGACATGGCCTGGTGTTTTCTTCCTTATCTTCCTTTAGGCAGTCTGTATTTGAGAAAGGTGGCCTGGATTTGTTTTGTCATCACCGTGCTTGGACTGAGAAAGGGCCTCCTGGAATTCTTTGGTCACAAAATAATAACAGATGCTATCCAGGCAGCAGTTAGAGGTGGCGACGCACCTCGTCACAGAGGACAAGTTCCTCATTACCTGAATTGTGCTACAAGTAGCTCCAGTGTTTTCCATTATGAGCATGGTAAGTATAGCAAGGTAGGCTGGGAGAAAACATATTAAAAATACAGCCATATTGGTGTAAATAACATAAATAGCTTTGCGGATTAAT
>JAUBOD010000623.1:3625509-3636964 GCA_032353885.1 Nothura maculosa | reverse complement strand
AGGTCATTGAAGAACAGAGAGCCCTAACCCTGGGCATGGAAGTGTCCATCACCCGACTCTCTTATGACCCTTAAAGACCGTTTGCATCCATTTTCCCTCTTGAACTTGGTATACATCAAGAAGATACTTGGAGGAGAGAGTTTAATATATGAAAATCTACTTCATTAATCTTCTCCATGAATGCATCTCATTAATCAGGAAGGAGTCAGTAGCACCATCAATACAGAGGGCTGCAGAGAGAGAACTTACTGTGCTCGTTACTGGGCTATGCAAGGCAGCTCTGAAAACCAATATATTGATTAAAAACTCAGGGCCTTTCCCTTGACTTGCAGCCACTATGAGAACAAACAAAGCCCAACTCATTTTATAAAAAGCAGCTCTCAACATTTCCTGCTCCTGGCCCCAGAGGACTCCTACCTACATCTTTTGAAAGCTGATTGTATGTTATTACATTGTGTACTGTGCTGTTTCCCTCCTTCCTTGAGGACTATTCCTTGACAGTGGAGAAATCCTACGTCTGCTAGCAATCCTCCAAGCTGTGCTGGTGAGGAAAGACTATTTCAGAAGCTGAGCTTCAAGGGAGAAGCCAAGCTAAGGACCAGCAAAGAAACAAGCTGCTGCTTCAGACTGGGGGCGGAGGGGGTGGAGATGAAAGACAGGCCAAATACCCTGTAGACTCACTCCTTTTGGGTGAAAGACAGTAAGGCAGCCAGCAAACTTTACAATAGACAAAGCTGACAAAACCTTGTCATAACATTTCTTAACAGAGAGGAATGATTCAGGCTTACACTGACATTCAAGCAAAGAAATTTTGGGAGATGGGTCCCTCTACCCTCCAAACACAAGCAAGGCTCCAGAGAAATCTCATGGGGAAGGAGCACAAAGCCGGAGGCTGGACTTTGCACATCTAAGTCTCCAGCATTTTACCACCAGCTGCAGGTGTTCACCACATGAGCAAGTGAAAATGTGCCTGGGAGGGAAGCGATGACAGGTCATATTCATGAGCAATTTTCTCTAGATGCACTTAGACATCTGTTCTAGATTAGGATGTTTTACGTAAAATGATCATTTTTGGAGATATTTAGGTAGGATACTGTACCTAAGCACAAGATACTAGGTGGACATGTGGACACTTGACCTGAGAGGTAAAAGGGAGTCCCATCACCAAGATGGGCAACAAATCACCTTGTTGGAATAAGGGATAAGATTGTGTCAAGGGACACAACTATTTGCTTTATTTGCAAAAGAGTAGCACAAGGGTGTTATCATCACCACAAAATGCAGGGGAGTGAGGATTTGTGAAAGCTTTGACTAATTCAACAAGAAAATGAAGTTCTAGCTTCACAGCTCAGAGACTCCTTCATTACTGTGGCAAGAAATCGATGAAATGACTTGTTTTCTATAGTTAGAACATTTGCACCCCATCAGCCCAGTTTCCACATCAAGACCTGATTACCTCTGTGTTTCACAATATCCAAGATTATTTTTAAAGCACTATAAAAAAGATAAAAACCTAAATTAATTACTAATCTATTCAGGTCCATATAGTCCTGAGGTACAACCAAAAAACACGCAGAATGAACTAGACTCCGGCACAAAAAAAGAACAGCTTCAAAAAGCAGAGTGGTACAAATACACAGTATACACAAACAACTATTAAATATGACAAGAAAAACCTTAGATCAAGGAGAAATGACTTGATCTTGGATCTGAAGAAGCCGGAGGAAGCCACTCACACGACCGAAGCAAAGGAGGTGTAAAAGCAGCTCGGGAGTTTTCCCAAGAGAGCTCATGAGGCAAAAGAGCCTCTTCCTTTCAGTGCAGCATTTGAATATATCTGGTGATAATGCAAGGGGTTGCTTGGGTATGAAAGAGGACTTCAGAAACCTGTCACTTGCTTCAGCTGCAGAGCACAGAGTCCCAGAACAGGGTCCTAGGAGGCAGCTGGCAGCGATGTAGCACTTGAAGGGCTGCACCTCATGGCCTCTCCCACTCCCTGGGGCATAAGCACATGTGAGGTGCCCCTTCCTAATGGTACTTAGGTACTAATGATACTAAGTGGCCCCCTCAGCTACTTAGCTGGGGCAAGACCCACCCAACTACCTTACCAGATCACCAGGAGGCAGCTATCACTTGGTGTGGAGCTCCAGCTACCACAGGAGACTATGCAGCCCGTATTATGCACATGATTACACATTTTTTATTCTTAATGGGTCCTTGCAGCCTTTAAAAATCCAAAGCACGCAGCACAAGTAAAGCCCATAACTGTCAGCAGATAAAAACCTGACATCTCTTGCACACTTCCCTACTGTCAGGCTTTCTATTTCTTCAGCCTGAACCACAAGACTTGGATTTTTTTAACGGCCCAAGCACAGGGATTTCATATATAGAGTCCCTAGTCTGGGTTCTCAAAGAAATGAGAAGAAAGTGCTTTATTCTTTCAATGCTTGAATTCCAGAATCTTTTAAGACCTTTAACTCTGTTTCCCCCTTTCCTGCTCTGCATCTAATACTTCAGCCCATAAATCTCTGCAAGCACACAGCACAAAAACAGATAAAGAAAGCTATATAGTCATAAAGCATACACTGGAACGAACAACATAAAACCCAGCCAGTGAAAAGATTATAGACAACAGAGGAGGGAAGAGAAAGGCAGATTAAGTATTGCTGTCAATGTTCAAGTAAGACTTAGGAAAGGTGTTGTGCTATAGCTTAATTAAGCTACAGTAGATCCTAAGCAGAGAGGTATTATCCTGCGGATGAAAAAGGTCCCAGAGAAGAGGTGAATACAAGCAGAGAACAGGGTGATTTTTACAAATATGTACTGTCCATATGAACTCAGGCTCCCCTCCTCTCTCACATACCCGTTGCTCTTCGAGATGAACATTTGGAAGGGGCTTTACAGACCCATGTCCATCAAGGAGTGAGTGCCCACCCCATCTGGCCAACCTCTCTGCTATACAACATACACACACACACACACACACACACACACACACACACACACACAAGCTACCAGGCCATTTCTTTCCACTTTCGTGGAATGATGGCAGTGATTACCATTAATAATTGTGTCACTCTGCAGATTCACTTCTTTTCCTTGGGGTAATTACAATCTTTCTTCCTCTCCCCAACACTCAGTTTGAACCCTCATGGGTAATTCACAGCCAGCTGATTTTACATTTATCTCAGCCCTATTGGTTTGACACATTTCAAGCAAGTTCTGGTGAAAACACTACAAAGCTTTAAAAAAAAAAAAAAGAAAGAAAGAAAGAAAGAAAAAAGAACCCCCTGCTCATTAACAACACTTGCATCACCTCCTCCTTTGCTTCTATAACATGTTGCTTTTATTTGCTCTAATTGCAACTCTTAGCATGATTAATCACAACATTTTTGTGGGGAGCTGAGGAATTTGATATCCCTGTCCTCATATGGATTTGATCACGTTCATGCTGAGAGTCCAGGCACATTTCCTGCAAATTTAATGCAAAAGCTTAGCATCATATGATCCCCCTTGTCTGGTACACACTAATTATTAACGTTACTATTCACCTAGGTCCCAAAGAGCAACTGAAGTCAGACAATATGATTCAGCCTTAGGAGAAAAGTTTTCCCCTTATGAAAGTCTCTTTTCCTGATTGTAGGGTTTTTCTCTGTATCACTTCTGGATCTCAGCCTTCAGTACATGAAAAGTTCGCAGCAACCTTGGAAGCTCAAAGAATTGAAATGATACCTGACTCTTAATCCCCAAGTCCAAGTTACTCTTGAGAAATGCAGAAATTTTAAGAGACAGAAAATGTAGATTCTATAGAAAATAGAATAAACCTGCACTATGTTAGGTTTTCAAAAGCAGGAAGACAACCATGACCAAAGACACCCATCACCAAAGAAGCCTCCTCAAACCCGAAAAGTAACTCTTGCAATATTTACAAGGCTAATATTTTTTCATTTGGCAACTCTACTACCACCACCAGGAAGTCTGTGTATCAGCAGTGTGAACCCTATCTTTGCCTTGGAGAAGAGAGTGGCCAAGCTCCCATGGATTTTAATGAAATACGACTTGCAGAAATACTTCAAGTGCATCAGCCTATGTTTCTGAAGCAGCATCTGAAGGTGACTAATATTTGATGATGACACAGTCTTGCTTTCCATTTTCCCAGTGGGAGCAACATTACTGCAGCTAGCTCCTCCATCATGGGCTGCATCTCTCCCAGTCGAATAGGTGACTCGCTTCAATCACTTTCCACCTTCCAAACTAAGGATCCAGTTTGCTTTTAGTGAAGGGGCTTTCCTCCCCTCCCTACTCTCACTTGCAAAGAGGAAGGATGCCAGACTGGATTAAAACCACATGGACCTGAACAACATCTCTTACAGCTCACTATCCCAGGCTGCATATTCTCCACATCATTTGCTTTACAAAACCCTTTAATTAAGCAGTAAAGACCTACTGATTATCACCTACTCAGAAAAAAATACCATTTGAAATAAGGGGATTAACAGCCAGCTCCTGCTCAGTGGACCTGGAGGGGTTTTTTTTCCCCTAAAGAGCTCTTAGAAGTGCTAGTCTCTTTTGGTGCTTCACCAGATATTCCTACTTCTGCACTGATAGGCTGCAAAAGTAAAGAGCTAAATCCAAGATGCAATAGGGTGCACTGACAGAAAAGGGACCACTGGGAAAAACATATATATACACATATATATATACACATACAAACATATACATACACACACACACACACACACACACACACACACAAATGCACATGGGTATGTGACACTGTTGCATGCACTAAGGGACGAGGATGCAAAGGGAGCAGAGAACAATGACACTGGGAGCATAGGAATGTCTTGTCAGCCAGGCCCCTCGGGAATCCTTTGCAGCATAGGGAAGGAGTGAAACTGGAAACAGGGGATTCAACACAAATCTGAGCCCTTGCAGCCAGGGGAGCCAGTCAGAAAAGGTCCCTCACTGCTAGAGCTGCGCTCTGGGGACAGCTCTATTATGACTTTCCTTTGCTTAGCAGGGCCAAGGAGCAGGATGCAGGAGCAGAGCTAGGCAAGGCTCAGCTCCCCGCGCATGGCTTTGGCTGACAGCCTGCTTAGCTGCACAGACACCGGGGACATAAATCACTCCCTGAAATAGCCACCTGGCCAAGACACGCACACAAGCACAACCTGCAGGAGGTGACAAGTGCATAGCAATGGGACTGGTGCTCCCCAGATCCTCCTCCTGGAACCTCTGCTTGTTTATGTAGCTTTTACACACACAGATACACGCGCCTGCATTTCTCGGTAGCCCTGACAACAGGCTGCATGTGAAACAGTCTCTCCAGGTTTACGGTATCCACCGAGTAACAGACCCCCAAAATCAAAATGAAAATGCAGGCTCTGAACAAAATGGGAAAAAAAAAGAAAATGCTGCAAAGTGCAAGATATCACTGCCAAAGCTGACACCTCGCACTTTCTCACTTATCTCAACCAGTCTCCGGTGCAATGCCTTTTCCAGGTGCCCAGCCTGCAAATTCCCCCACCAATGCTCAAGGAAGATTTGATTACAAATTGTCCTGAAAAAAGCATCCTGTTCCAGGACCATACCTTTTTTTCCCCTCCCTTATGTAGTTTTGAATGAAGGAGAAAAAGATTTTCTGTTAAAAATCACCAGGTAGGGTTCTGCTATTGTACAATAATGGGAAATTACATTTCCATGAGTCGTCCTGCTCTTGACAATTGCGCAGAGAAGGCAGGGTCCGTAGAAAGATTGTGTCACTTCTACCAAACTAAGTTCCAAGTAGCTACAAATTAGAAGTTAATTAAAAGCTATCTAGCTACGGGGAATAAAAGAATCTGCAATTTTACCTCTCCAGCCTGCAATTTATTATCCAGCCATGCCCTAAGCTTCCCATTTAGATTTGTCAGGTATAATGGATGGCAAAAGCCTTCTGTCTTCTGTTGATACAATATCCTCAAAAGAGGTTAATAGAAGTTTCCTCGTTGATGTGAAATGGTAGTGCAGAGTAGACAGGAAGATGTCAAGGCAAAGGCAGGACCCGAGCAGGGTGCTCACCCACAGGGCCAGTGCCTGCACTAACTCATTTACCCATCCCTCATCAAGCAGAGGGGACCAATCTGCCTGGGAGTTAAAGAGAAGCCAAGGTCATTGCTTGCTTTTATGCCGTAGAATACCAGGCTACATGTGATCAGAAAGCTCAGCACCTAATTAAGCCAGTTTCAGCTTCTAATAGTACTTAATACAGACATTTAAAGCGTATGTTTGGTTGAGACACTGCACATCTCGGCCAAGCAAGCCACTTATCAGCTGCTGACACTGTCCCCAAAGGCTTCTTCCTCCTGCAAGAGGATGGAGACACCTGCCAGGTGAATCCAGGTTGGTTCCTTGCTCCCACTACAACATGTGTCATTTTTAGCTGCCTCTCTCTTTTTTTTCCCCCTCTCTTCTCTTACTTTCTTACTTTTCCTTTTCTTCCTCTCTCTTTCTTCCCTCAATCCTCAGCCAAATGACTAGGTGCTTTCCCAGGTGAGACATGGCCAGAAAGGTAAGGCCCACAAGAGTTCTTACAAAAAAGTCCAGGAGCAGCAAGAAAGGGGTCCTCATTTCTCACCACAACATGGATGCAAGGGCATAGATGAGAAAAGTAACTGCTCACATCCAGCTGGTTCGATGCAACCAGCACCTGGGTGCACCTGGACCGGCATCTCCCCATGGGAGCGCGTGCCGCCTGCTTCCCTCTTGGATGGGATCCAGCCTATCTGCTCTGAACACACCATCCTCTCTGCTGGGTGCCCCTCACCTCTGCGTTTTCCCCCTCTTTCTGCTCAGTTCAAAGGAAGTGCCAATTCACACAGAAGATGCAACATCAAGCAGTTGCTTTTGTGCGGGTTTATCACGCAGTCAGTAACCAGTCTCTTAAAGAAAGGGGGAAAAAAAGAACAAAATAAGCTCTCATCTGGTTGTTTTCTGTTCCCCTTAAAACCCAGGGCAGACTGACATAGCTGCTGCACGAGATCTACTGGGTTTGGGGATAACCGAGACATTAGAGGGCTATGAATCAAATAAACCACGGGGGCTTCAAGTGCTAACACTACACAGAAGTAAAATACATTTGCTTGCACCCCGGTGACCAGCTCTCAGTATTTTTTGCCAGTTACCTCTGGATCATTTATTAGATTAAGATAAGGCTTTATTTATGGATTCAAACTTTTAGTGTTTCACACAGAAAAGCTGCTCAGCAGGTAGTATCTGCTCAGTGTTCCTCCTGCTCCTCTAGGCATTTGCATTTATTTCCTTTGATTCATTGCTGCACAGTTAGCAGGCTCCAAGTACCTGCTGTCTTAAATACACTCTTAGCACACACATTTTAGACACTTAAATTATCTTCCCTCTAAAGGGCTCCCTAGAGCCAGAATATCTTCATCCCCCTGTGAAACCCAAACATCCCAGCATCAAGCCTACTTACACTTGACAGCTAATACCCAATTTTCAGAACTCCTCATACAGCCTTATGCAAGCCTGGTGCCTAACTCTAGCACATATAGGGGAGAAATTGGAGCCCATTCTAATGGACTTGAATATATTAAAGTTTTTGTATATAGGGTCTTCTGCCACCCTGTTACCTCAGGGCATTATTTACTGCTTTCAAAGTCAGGCTGCCAAATAGGAAAATTCACTGGCTTGGCCACCACACAACAGCACTTCCCAGGGCTCAGAGCACCATTAAACCTTCCCACGTCCCTCTGGGTTGTCTGAATTTAGGACAGAAATGCACAAAGCTTTTTGCCTATATCCAAGACCTCAAATGTGATTTTAGACTAAACAGGCTGCTTAATGCTAATATAAACTAAAGAATAAGCTCTGGGCTAAGGATCTGAACCATACTGCAGGACCAGGGCCCAGAAGAACAGAGAGCCCACTGTGTTTTTGCCAGAAATAAAATGAATATAGAGCAGATTTCCAAGTGAAACAAGGAAGAGTCTTCCCTCTCCAAAACTGCTGGATTTCAGCTTTTGTTTCACTTGGATAAATGTTTCACATAGCTCTGAGCATTCGTCACCAATCTCACCGCACGCTGCACTGATTTTTCCATTGCACAGGTGAGATAGAGGCATCCACATGCACTTATCTCATATAATGATTTTTCAGGGAGACTTTTCAGATGGCATCCTGTTAGGAAAAAAATGTGTTTATTATTCCTCTTTCAAAAGGTATAATTTTCCATACGTTTGAAATTTCACAGGACAAAAAGAAAAATCCTGAAAATTCAGAGCCTAAGGAAACAGGATTGTCAAAGGGACTCTGAAAAAGGCAGTGGGTTGTTTGGAGGATTTGGCCAGACAACGAGGGTTAAGAACCATCACCTTTTTTCACCCTAGCTTATCTTGTTCTGCATATGCAAAGACTATGGGCAAGACATCCCTGACAGCAAATGGACACAAGAACACTACAACTCCCCTCAAAAAAAATCAATGGCTAACGCAGGTGGGTTTAGTCTGATCAACAGCAAGGCTTCCCATTAGCACCAGCCCGGCCAAATGATGCTCTAAATATCATCACAACAGACTCACAACTCTCTAATTGGAAAAGGAAGAAAACAACACAGCTTTACACTCTGAGAAGCACATGCAAAGAGATGGGGCTGAGATTGCACAAGATACAGGGCAGAAGGGTGCCTGCAGACACTCTCTTCCCTGTGTTCAGCATTTCTTCAATAATTTTCATATTATCATATCTCTAAGTGCATCTAATTTTCACATCAAAGGGTAATTTTTTTCCTTAGGTATATTAAAAAAAAAAAACACAAAAAGCAAGAAAAACTAGGATTGAAGTGGCGAATAATTTCTTTGCTGAAGTCTTTCAAGCAGCTCCTCTGTATGGCATGACAGAAAAATTACAGAGGAGACAGGCGTTTAGAACAACTCTTCCATAGAATTCAGATCCATCTTGAAGCATAAGGTTAAAAAAAAATTAACAGCCAAATGCTGACCAAAGAAGAGTAAAGCGTGCTCTGATACCAGGCTCTAGCAGTGGGGACACAGCCCTGGCTGCAGTCCTGGCCGGGGCCGCATCCCTTCCCAACGCCCAGCACGCTGCTCCGGAGCACCCGTGGGAGCCGGGCTCAGGCAGGAGCTCACGGGTAATGAGACTTGATTAAAAGACTCTCTTACAAATAGCCACTTAAGCGAGTGAACCTTTGGAGCCTCGAGTCCATGATGTCAGTGCTGAGGCTGGATATTTCCCAGGAGTATTAAACCCGATGCTAATATAGGTCTGCTCTATATGACAGCTATAAAACTCCTTCAGCATATCAGGCAGGAGGCCAGCAGGCAACGAGGCAGCAGCCAGCAGGGCACAAGGCAGCAGTTTTTTTGCCCCATCACAAGGCTGGAAAATCCCTCTCAGGTCTTTTACATCCCTCCTACCTTCCCACTGCAGCAAAGTCCAAACGCAGCACTGCAGAACCCAACCCCCAAAGCATCCAGTTTTTGCAAGCCTGGCATCCCATCAGTGCTCCCTGGCTGGTGCCACGGTGGTTTGCAAGCCTACAAACCCACACACCTGCCCAGAGCTACCTGTGTCCACAGCAAGCTTGCAGATCACAGCCAGGATGCATGAGACACACAAGGTGTTTGCCAACAGTAACCAATATTAAAACTGACTGTTTCAACCTACCTGCCAGGAGGAAAGTGGTGAGTGCCTCAGATGACACTTCACATTCATCATTTTGTGGCCGGTGACTTTCCACCCATAGGTGGCACCAGCAATTTTTGGATATGCCACAATATGGAGCATCTGCTCCCTACCCAGTAGGTACAGAGTCCAAAGATAGGGAGAGGTGAATGGGCCTTCTATTGCACTGGGAACATCCAGCCCAACTCTGCCTGTGTTCTTGGAGTCAAAGAATGGTTTAAACCCCAGAAACCACTTTTCATTTCCTAAATAAGCTTGTTTCCAAGGCCTGCATCTCACTTGAGCAGGTCTTTCAGGAAGCACTAGTCAGACAGAAACATGCAAGTAGCTCAGAAAAAATTGTTGAAGATGGAGGCACAAACTGAGCCCTGGTGAAGGCAAAGAGCATCAGGACAACTTAAAGCACAGCAAAAGCCCAAGCTTCTTGTAATTGAATGGCCTAGCCAGTAAGGCAGAAATATCCCAGTTGTAGCCTAATGAGGTTTAAACATGTGCCTTCATGGTATCTTGATTAGAGTGTCCTGCAGCAGAAAGTAGCAAGCCATGTGCATGCCTGAGATGTATGCATTTGACTTGTGCTTGTACACAGTAAAGCAGGAGATGAATCCAGCCCGGAGAAGCATCACGGCTTGGAGAGGACACAGACTTAGGAACAAGCCCCAGCAGCAACACTCCACACTCATACAGGTGCACACTACCTACCGACTCCAGCATCTGACTCCGTGCAGCTGAATTCAGGCTGTATAAATTATTAAAGAGTCTGCAGAACATTACACAGTTCATGTAGTTAATGATTATAGTTCAACGTCTAGGTCAGATATAATTAGATGTTACATTAAAATAGCTTCACAGAGCCATTTATTCTGATTTAATTACTTAAAATGATAGTATAATGAGCAGTGCTCTCAAAGAAAAAAAAAAGAAATCTTTTAATGAGCTCATTTTAAGTTAATATACAGCAAATTAATCATTTAACAAAATGCAGTAAAGAGACAAGTTCATATTTTAAAATATGTTGTCCTGCGTCAAAGAGCTTGGTTTAATGATATGCTGGGAAAGATACACAAATGGGTGGTTCTCAAAATAACACCACATCCAAAGTATTGTACATCTGGAACATCTTTAAAACATGTTTTCTTCCTTCCCCAGATATACCTGCTAAAGTCAAAGCCCTTTGAAATACAACCTGCACAGCAGATTTATGGCCAAACTGTCTGTATTAACGTGAAACAGAGCAATCGCTGTGCCAAGCAGTTACCCGAAGTAGGTGAGCTAGTGATGAAGGGCTAATCAGGGACTGGTTCATTAATGATTCAATTGCTGGCTTGGAAAATTAGCTTTCCCTTGTTTGTTTGCTCGAGAAGCGATAAGCCCACTTCCCTGGTAGCTCATCCATTTTTCCTTCCTTTTGCATTGTTTCAGAGATTTTAATCCTTCCCAATTTTTGTAATCAGTCATTTGAGGCTTTTCAGCAGGATTGTTTACAAATAAGCAGCAATTATTAGACCAAAAGCCATCAGCTCTTTGTGGGAAAGGCAGTAGCCTCTCATCAACCTGATGAGACCGATCCCATCATCTTGCAGCCCCCGGTCCCTACTGCCCCGTGCCCAAGCAGCATCTCCCTTCCCCTGTATCCAGAGCTATTGCAAGCCACACTGCTCTTACATGGTTATTTGACTAGTGCCTATAGCAAGTTGTAACTCAGTGACCTGCTTGCAGCTGGCATCTCTGCCACCACCCTTGCACTGCTACG
>JAUBOD010000623.1:3600924-3621680 GCA_032353885.1 Nothura maculosa | reverse complement strand
AATTTTTTTCTTTCATGTTCTAAATGCATTTCTCTATTTTGTCATACATAACCCCTCAAAGGCGGGTTTGTTTTTAGTGAGAAAGTATTACTATACATATATATCCTGACTTAGTTGGTCTTTCAGTTCCTTGAGATTTTTGCTATTCACCTGTTTTAGCATTAGCAAAAAGAGCTTTATTTGCAAGAATTCCCTTCAGAGGCTCTGCCTGATAGAGCAGGCAGCATACTTAGGGGACAGTTACCTCAAACTGGACGAAGACATTGAGAAGAAATCAGGGGATAGAAAAGAGTAGGGTACAAGCCACACTGGCGTAAGTTGGAGTATTCATTTTAATTATAGCCTTTCTGGCCTAAAAAAATAGGACTTTGTCCATATGGATTGGATCAGAGAAGAAAACAGCCTATTTATTCTCTCTCCTGGGTCTTCTCTGAGTCTGCAGCTCATGGAGCAGGTGCCAAAGAGGTACCTAATAAACCCCCTTTCATGGCACAGTCTCTCCCTGGACCTGGGCAGTGAACATGATCCCCCAGCTAGGCTGGGGCCAGGGCCTCACGCTCCTGCCTGGCAGGGCTGCCAAGCAAGTCCATATTTTTAGAAGGGAGGCAGCCTCCCCCTTGGCTTCCCCGCTTGGCACTGGCGCACCAGCAGCAAGAGCTCCCGTGGAGCATGTGGGCATCGTGCCACTGCAGCAGATGGGCACCAGCAGCCAAGAGACCTTGTGGGGCATCGAATGCTCACAGAGAACTTCCAGGAGAGATTTCACAAGCCCTTCCGAGCTAGAGGAGCACCTCCATGGGTTGGGGGACAGGGACCAACCCCTGCCATCCCACAGCACGGAGGGACACAGGCTGCAAGTTCATCTGTGCACAACTGGGTGAGGGACAGGCACCATGTGAGCCTCACATCAGCTTAGCAGCCACTTGGAGAGGCCAGTTTGTCTAGACTAAGCATATGCGCGCCTTCATTTTCAGATAAAGGGCAGAAGAGTAATTGCATCAATCAGCTTCCCCCCTCCTCATAATTCGGTGGCAGATCTGGACAGGTGAAACAAACACATGCCCAACAGAGTAAAAAAATAAACTAACTCACCCTTCTCAACCCGCAGGCACTTCTTCTGGGAAAGCCCAGCCAGACAGGGCTCTTTGGAGGGAGATGCCAGAAGTTAGGAGCAGGACAGTGATTTCCCTCGCCCTTCCCCTGCTCCAGCTGCTCTGCACTCCCGTCGGCTGGCACTGCAAGAAAGAAGGAATAAAGGACAGCAACACACACTCGGAATGAGAAAGGAAGGCGAGTTGGCAGGAATCAGCACGTCGGCACTTGCTTTAAATTTTTGTATTTATTAAAATCCTCTGGAAGGCTTGTGCATTCCAGCAGCCTCTGGAGCAGCCCTGAAATAAGTTACATTTTAGGAAACATTCGACTTCCAGCAGAGCTGGACACACACATCTCCTGAGGAGATCGGGCAGGGATGAACACAGGAACCAGTCGGCTTGTGGTTAAAAAGCATCTGTAGAAAACTGGTACTTTCCATCCATGTGTGAACCCAAGTTTACCTTTTTTTTCTTTTCTTTTCTTTTTTTTCTCCTAAGCATGAGGGCATTTTGATTAATTTTTTTTTAAGAAAGATTTAATCTTGCCTGTACAAGATGTACACCCAGCTTACAGAGGAGAAAGGGGGAAGTTAAAGAATCCCCTTTCCAGCTGGGAAAGGGGTCAGCAGGAGCTCCTTGCCACAGTTCTCCCTCAGTGGCATCTCTCGGTGCTGAATGCTGAGCCCAGCACTCTGCTTGCTGAAGTCCCACCAATTTGCCATGGTTCACTATGCTGCTGCTGTAAACGAAGAAGAGACCCACAAGTAGCTAAGATCCTTCTAGCTCACTGCAGCCAGACCCCGAGTTCCTTTGCAGTGGTAACAACCAGGACTCTGGAGGCCTGAGGGGGAGATTAGGTTGTTTACAGTCTTGCCTTTATCAGATAAATGAAGGTCTATGTGAAGCCAGTGTACATTTCCCAGGAGGTCCTTTCCTTCTCCTGTGCCATTCTCCAGGGCAGCAGGAAGGCACCTCAGATAGCTGCAGAAAACTGCTTTTAAAGGATACCAAAGCAAAGTGGCCTGAATTATCCCAGGAAGAAAGATCAATGTACCAAAAACAGCACCCAAACCTGCATCAGGGAAAGGCAGCAGACCAGAGAAGAGCTCTTGGGTCGAAAATGGCAAAGAATTGGTCAGAAAGTCCTTTAGCCTCTGAAATCCCATCCCATTCAGTGCTTTACATCTGAATTTAAGCTGATTTTTTTTTTTTTCCTGTAGCTCTCATGAAAGGAGAGAATGATTTGTAATGGCAGCCACTGCCCTGGAGGGCTGCAGAGCAGCTCTCTGGTTGTCACACGCTGCTCCTCCTTTCCCTCTCATGTACTACACAGTGACTGCGACACGACACAAATGCAAAGCAAGGCTCCGAGGTGTCACTGCCCCGGTGGGAACCGTTTTTCCTCTAAAGGAACATGATCCACACAGAGAGCCTCGACTCGGTGACTCCTCTGGTCCCTTGGCAGCCTCCAAAAATCACAGCGCTTGAGGACTGCTCAGCTGGGAGCAAACCGTGGCTCACACGGGGTAGGTGACAAGCACTCCTTAAATAAGTAGCACTTTCTGGCCACTTCTTTTAACTGGCCACTTCTGTCGTTATCGATCTGGAATCTGAAAACTACATAATTTTGCTGAGTTATGCTAAACACATTGGGGAAAAAACTGCAGGGACTTGAGAGCAGGGTCGGGGAGCTGAGAGGTGGGAAAGGGCTTTGCTTTCTGGCAGGGAAGCTGTTAAGGAGCAGCAAGGGCTGGGGGAGGGAGCAGGAAGAAAAGAGCCGCAGGAGGCTGCTCTGCAAAGAAGATCTGCCCAAATTGCAGCAAGAGGCTCACAAGTCAGTGAGGCCTCGCAATGGGGGGGAAAGTTCCAGCAGCTCCAAGGATGTTGTGAGAGCCACAGAAAGAGGTTTACAAAGCGGGAGCAGCCTTGCCGGCTTGCTGGGGTCCTTTCTTCCCTTTTGTTGCAGTGCTGGGAATCACTCTCCGCGAAGGGATGTGCAAAGCCTGCCCCTCACAGGGGTTCTGCCCCTGCTCCAGTGCCCTCTGCACTGTGTGGCCCCTGCCACATCCTTGGAGCAGCAGCAGGGTCAAACAATATTCCAAAACACCCTTTTTGGCAGCGGCAATGAAAGCAGGGAAGCTTTTAGGTTGTGCAACAGGCTTGCTACAACCTCCCATGCCTTCCCACTGCTCACCCAGTGGTGGGTACATCCGAGCTGCTGCCAGGAGAGCTCTCTATAAAGAAGCCTTAGAAGGCAGGGACCCTCACGGGAGAAATCCTGCAATTCCCAGGGCAACACAAACCAGGAAGCTGCTTCAAAGCCCTCTCTGCAAGCTGCTATTCCCTATGGCTTCGTAGACAGGATGCATCTATTACTGAGCTATCTGTATTACTCTACTGTATGGCCATGCTAAAAAAAATAAACTAGTCTTTTTTTATTGAGCTCAGCTGGTCCAAACAGCTCTGCTGGTCCAAACAGGTGTTAAAAGCTATAAATCCCTGCTTCTTGCTAGCACCATAAAAATGACTGCAGTTCAGCATCAAGCAGCTCTGGGCTCTCAGAAGCCTCATCCATACAGGAGATTTCCTGGCCACCAGCTTCCAGTAAGGCCAAGGTGCCACAGGAGGCTTTGAAGACAAGGCTGTTCTTTCCTTTCAGAAAACAGTTTAGAGTTAAAGCTCAGTTCCAAGACTGACGGACAAAAGGGCTGGACTAGCTACTGTGGAGTCCCAGGGGAAAAATCCAGGACCCACCCAGGGCGCTGGCAAAACTCTCATTGACTTCAATGCAGCCAGGAATTCAGCCCTGGTCCTCACTTGGCTGAAAGCACTTTTTGCATAAAAAACACATGGCTTAGAGAGACAGATATTAACTGCAAATGTAAACCAGGAAGAGCCACTGAACAAGGTGTTTTGGATGGCTAGTGCAGGGCATCCTCATGCACAAACACACGCTCTGCCTTCTGGAGAAGCTTAAATCTTGTGGAGGTGCAGGCGAACATCATGCATTGAAAGAAAGGAGCATAAATTATGTGAGCCTTGGGGCAGCAGCACCCCGCCTTCCTGCCAGCGAGCTGGGTGGCTTTTACATGTTTGCTTAATCTGGTGATTAATAAAACATGTGATACTTAATGCAACTTGTCCATCTCCACATCCCAGAGCACCAAAAGACGGCAGCAGTGCACTTAGCTGTGCATTGCTCTGGGGGCCGGAGCGGCACCAGGGCTCTGTGCATGGAGCTGCATGCACAGGACTGGAAGCACAACACTGCATCATCACCTGGCCAAGGGGTTGAGTTTGGGACAGGAGGAGGAAGCACAGCCTGGAGAGCCCGTGTGCAAGAGAAAGTTCTACCCCATGCTGCGTTATATCTCATTGCTCCACATGATGGATGAGCACCTGAGTCCTGCAATTCGACAGTCACTGGCCTCTCCTCCTCGCTTCCCCTGCTTATGGCAGGGGCTTTGTCACCTGCTGGTGCTGTATTTTGATTTTAATCTGATATATTTACAGACTCCAGTTTGAATGAGGTTTTCAAGGACCTTCAGTGCAAGGGCTATACATCATCCAAAGTGGCATTACCTGTGGTTACAGTGCCCAAGGTTTGGCGCAGCCATCAGCTTCATGCACATGTTTCATGGAATGTGCTTTTACAAGCAAACCAATATTCAATCCAGAGTTTTTCAGTAAAAATGCATCCATTGGGGTCTGTACCATAAAATACGCACAGGATGTGCAACACAACTGAGCCAATGTTGTTGTTGTTGTTGGGACCTGAATTTTTGAATTTCATTATTTTAAACTGCACATTTAAGTCTCCCTCAAACCTAAGTGTGACTTTACCAGGGGTTTTATTTTGCATCTTACACAATTAAGATTCTTGGCATTGACTTGGGCTAAAGGAGCATTGGTGATCAAAGTCCTGCAGCTCCCATCAACTGGAGGGCCTCAAACAAAATCCTGCACTTGCAGATTAATTTACAGATACCTCATTTAAGGTGAAAAAACCTGTGAGCTAAAAATCACTTGATTTCTAGCAGGCACTTTACACCCTTCTGCAGGTCCATACCCAGCTCAGCCTGAGGATTATTTCAGAGCAGAGCTAGCAAAAGCAGTCAAATCCCAAGGAAAGAAATTAAGACTCATTTTATTTTTAATATAGTTAAAGGCAACTTTGACTCCAGAGCTGCTGAGAACAGGCTTGTCACCACATGTCCAATCGCAGCACTTCAAGCGCTTCCCTCTCCTCCAGGGAAAGGGAGCTGGATCCAGCCGGGAAGCTGATGGAGACAGCAGCTTGCAGCACAGCCTCCCCATGCCATAGGTCTTACCAAGAGTTTTTCTGTCTGCATAAGAGATCCCCAAATGCACATGAAGGCGCTGGACTCTTGCGAGGGTTAAGTCTTTAGCTCCACAGCAGGATGGAGCTGAGGACTTCAGCAAACCCTTTCCACAGGGACACAGTAGCAAGATCAACCTGCCAGGCCACACTCTGGGAACTGCCAACAAAACTCCAGTGTCCTCCTCTAGACTGAGGAGCCAAAGGCTTCTCCAGCTGAAGGCAGGAATCACAGGCCAGCAGCATAGGAGGAACACATCAGGCTAGGGAGGGGAATGGGCTAGATCTCCTCTAAGAGATCCCTTACAGACTGAATCATTGTATGAATCTATGGAATATAATATATGAACAACCTTGCTTTCCTAGAGTTGCAGCTCCATCCCTAAACAACACTCATTTTACAGTGTAAATAATTTCCATTTTAAATCACAGACACTAGAGCTTGACAATTAAAAATTAATTGATGATTATGGCAATCAATCCAGTAGCAATTAACCTCACAGCATCTTCTAAAGAGATATCAGTAAGCTACTCACCTTGGCAAGCAGAGCAAAGGCAGATCCTGGAATGTAATCCTAGGTGATTCCAAATTCTTTGCTGTGCTCGGGGTGGGCATCACTACTTTTAAGGATCCCCTTTGAGAATTATCAAGAACCTAGAGAAAAGGGGGCAAGAAGACAGACAGACATTCTTGTAGAGAAGAAGACAAACCAAAGGCAGAGGGCAGTTCATAATCAAGCAACTGCTAAAGCCAGGGAGCACTCAGAGGTGCTGGGTTTAAAATGAATTGCACCTTGAAATGCTCAATCAGTTAATTGTTAACATTTGCTTCAAGCATGCTGTTAATTAGCCCGTGAATGGCTGCTTTCAACTTTTTTAAAAGGTCTTCCAACATCTTAGCTACTTATTTTCATACTGAAGAATGTAGAGAAACTACATGGTATTTTTAAGTTTTTCTCCTTTTTTTTCACCCTTTCTTCTGCACCATGCAGGCTTTTTTTTGTCTTTTATTGCTCCTAGAGTGAATACTTACCAGAATTAGGGCTGAGATTTTTATGAGAAGATGTAATAATAGGAATAGCTCCTCTTGGGACACTGCTATATTAGCAGGGATGCATAAAATAAGAAGGGATTTCTTCTGTCTTAGGTGTATATATTTGTAAGAGTTCCTTAATATTTGCCAGGAAATCAGCAGCATTCCTAAAGGCGAATACAGGGCAAGGAGATTGTTGCAATGATGCTCTGAAACTGGATAGAAACCAGCAAGAGGTTTCCCAGAAAGCCAGGACTTGGGAGCACCCCAAAAGCTGGGGTACCCTGGGGTTGAGCTCTTGCTCCGGTCCCTTGTTGGAGACCCCTTGCTGAGGTCTCTGCAGGCCAGATGTGCATCCAGATGCTGCTGCTGAGCTCTGGGTGCCCGTGAAGCTTTCGGGCAGCCCTGGGGAAGCGGTAGCAGGTGGAGACACGTGCCACGTGGCTTGGCCCTGTGCATCCTTCTGCCATGGCAAACACATGTGGCTTGAGGTGGAGCCATGCAGCTGGAAACATCATCCTTGTGCCTGGGGACTCCTGAATGACTGTCCATCCCCAGGGACTTTGAGAGAGCTTTTCTTTGAGGCTCAAAATAAAGCCAGGTCTGTGCACTTGGGAAGGAGATTCACCAGCTTCAAGCTTGGGAGCTGCCCTCTGCTCCTGCTTCCTAACACTTACTTCTACAGGGACCAGCCACTCAATTGCAATTTTTCTCCCTTCCTTTCCGAATCCCCGGCTGCTGGCTGGTCCTGCATCCTATCTGTCCTCCACTCTTCTCCTTGCTCTATGCCCATGAGAGGAACCCTGCTGGTCTGCTAGAGCAAGCGGTGCTCAGCATGACTTGTACCAGCAGCTGGGGACAGGACCAATGGCCCAGTTCAACCTGGATCTTTGCAGCCTCTACATTCTATACTTACCTACATAAACTGTGCATATAATGCAAGGAGTGATCCTTGCAACTTTCCTTTTCATTCTCTGGCGCTCTACTGGGTAGCGACTTCTTGAACTGGATACTTAATAGCTGTTTGGGGAGCTAAGCCCTTACGCCTCTCTATTCTTGTTTTTTTTCTTAAGAGATCTAGAATTTTGTCTCTGTAGTATCATTTAGCCCTTTATGTCAAAAGAAAGAATTTTATCTTTAGAAAAGCGGAATAATATTGAACCTCATATTGCTGTTTTCCTTTAGGAAGACAGCAAAGAATCCATTTCAATTTGCTACCACATGCCTGTCCAGATTTGTCCTCTCTAGACCACCTGGATCAAGGACAAGCCAACCAGTCTCAGTGCCAGGCTCTTTGAGTCTGGAAATCAGATGGAAATCAGGAACTCTGCACCCAAACCTCCATTTGCCTGTGAACTCTCACTTTTGAGCACACAAACCTCAGCATTCATAAAAAAATTCATAAAACCAGTACTGGATTAGACCTATGCTCTGTGTAATTCAAGGTCCTGTCCCCAACAGAGGACAACACAGTGAACATGCAGTGCTACTTCCTAGCTCTGGAGTTTTGCAGCATAAGGATTTCCTCCACCAAAAATGCCACCTCGGTGTTATGGACTGTGGTGCATTTTTCTTCCCTGAACAAATCAGTTTTGGAACCTACATAAAATGTTACCGCCCACAGTGTCTAGCAATACTTATTTCCACATTTAAAGCCTGTGCTGACTGAAAGAAAACTCCTCTTTGGGAAGTCTGGCATCTGCCACACATTCATTTCTTTTGCTGCCTCTTCGTTCTCACATCAGAAGGAGCAGCCTATCCCCCTTCTCTGCTTGGAAAACTTCTCTCCCAACTTTTGGTCTTCAAGGTTTGGTTTCTGTGATGACAGGGCAGGGCCTGCTGGATTTCTGAAAGGCTGATAGATTTCTAGAGGTGCAGACAGAAGTTTAGTGGAGCTTACAAAGGGTACCTGGCTTTTATTGAAAGTTGGGCAGAAATGTGAGTCTTACTTAAGCTTTTCTGTAAATCCTACTAAATGCTCATCTACAGCTTTAGTGTTTTGTATGCCTCTGTAAATCTGGACTGACTATAAATCATATTGTTTACACGGAAAATAGCTGAATTTTTACCTAGACTCCCCTAGACTCAATAATGAACTGAATAGGTACCCACTTACCAAAAGCAGTTCTCAACTTCCCCGTGTATTTTATAGTTTGTTTCTTTCATTTTTATTGCCAGCCTTTGTAAATATGGCTGTTTAGCCAAAGTCAGTGTACTGGAGGCAGAAAGGAGATTAAACTATGCACATTTATTTGGATTCCTGGTGCAATAGTATAAAAAGCCTAAAATTTATTATAAAAATAATGTAAAATAGGCTTGGCAAAGTAAGGTTGCCTTTGCAAATCCATTTAATTATATCTATATTTTCAGCTGCTTACATGTCAGGAAGAGATGAGCTGGTGCTAAACATGCCCAGTTTGTTCCAGTTTCACTCAACTACTCAAATCACAAAGATCTTTCAAAAAATTGGGTCTTCTTTTCTTGTCATAGACTATCATTTTTTATGCAAAGGCATAGTAGCAACACGACATATAAATATATATTCTGCTTATATCCTGAGTTAAAACTCAGGATTGAAACGGTCAGCAGGCTGTAATTCTGGAGATTTTTAGAGATGCTCTTGGCTGTGGCTCTTTAGGGATGGTGACTTTGCTGCTACAGGTTCAGCTCATGCAGTGACCAGCACAAAGGGGTGATCCTCCAGAACAGACCATGCACTCACAGAGAGATTTCATGGAAAAGGTAGTTTCCATTTTGTAAGCCCGTGGTCCCTTCTGGAGAGTGCTTCACTCTCTCCGAACAAAAATTGTTTCCCATGAGCCACATATGGCTGCTGAAAGCTGGCTTTTTGGTAAGCGCGGAAAAAAGAATTGATATTGGATTTTTAAAAAAGAGCCATGGAAAATGTTAACAACACTGATTTGTTTAGGCTTTGTTCCCTTGCTCAAAATGAAACACTTTCTAAATCAAAATTTGGACCCTGCGTGCCTTTGCAAAGCGCCGTAACGTGAAGACCACGGAGGAGGACGGCACAAGGCAGAATCACGTCAATGCTGCCGAGGGCTTTGGCACGTACCTCATGCCAAGTAGCTGGAGGGCAACGTGCCAATAATTTAATAGGGCACCAGGCAAAACAATGTTCTCCAAACAAGCGGTCCCTGGGAGCAGCAGCGCTGGGACGACGTCACCCTGGGGGATCCCATCCTGGGCACCTATGAGCATCGACAGCTTGTGCTAACCAGCAGGGAGATGCATTAACCTGCCAAGAGGGTTTTTTTGGCTGCAGTGGCAATCTGTGCTCGTCTGTGCAGCATCCCTCTTCCTGCAGGTGTTTGCAACAGCTGGCAGCACATTTTTACCCAGACAAGGCTCAGATTTGTGTCCTCACGCACCTGAGGCTGCTCCAGGTCACCTCAATCCCCAGGCACAAGAGAGGAGTTATCCCATCATCTGCTTTTAATGTGATACTTGCAGGTTTTTGGAACTGTCACTGTGCAGACTGGGCTTATTATTAATTGCTGTGCTTTCCAATCAATGCATTTAATTAGTGCTTATAATCACTTTGGGAGGATATTAGACCCATCCAACAAGCGCAACTGAAACTTTGCATCATGAAATCCTGAAGCCCCCAGACAAGCCCAGGTAAACCATGGATCACTCTGCCTCAATTTCCCCAGTGTCAAACTAGATGACAGTTCCTTCCATCTTCCTCCTTCCTGAGGACAATGCCACCCCATCGTTAATGGCTGGATAACTGTGTTCCCTGCTTTCCAGCCCATTTCTTATACAGAAAGACAGCCAGGCACAAGCACTCCTAGTATCTGCTACCTGCCAGTAAATACCAGCTATTTGCTTCCCCTGCTATTATTCCTCTGGGCTATTCCCCATCTCCCGCAGCAAGGGGGACCGGCAGGACTGCCCACCTGCAGCAAAGGACTGTCAGGGACCTGAGACCGTCTCTCAGCTGCAGCTTTCCCCTCCCTGCCTTCAGTCCCTGCTGTGCTCAGCGTCTGATTTGCAGTTGTTTGGTGAGAGTTCTCCGAATATGCCCATTATAACCCCTGGCGGCCGTTTTTTCCCCTAATGATCCGTAACTGGAGCTGCACAAAACTGCTTATCCCGGTTTCCTGCAGCACTGTGGCACGCTGTGTCAGGCGGTTTGGTTTTGTGCCCATTTCGCTTCACCTTGGAAGGAAAGCACTTTTTGTTTGCTCCAAGCCTGAAACGCAGGTGCTGATGGGGTCTAGGGTGGCCTGGGGACTACAAGCATCGCCCAGACCCCCAGCAGTGGGGCAGCATCCCACAGCTGCAAATGTCCCCTGCCGAAAGCAGGAGGAATGAGAGTGGCTATCGCAACCGGAGCTTTTCTGCATAACAGACCTGCCAAAAGGCAGGGGCGTTTGGTGCAAGTCTGGTTTGTAGCCTTGCTTTGACTTCAAGGATGGGTTTTCTTTAAAGCTGGCAGAGATTTTTGAGGAGCTAAAAATAGGCAGCAAAGTCACGTGAAAACCTCCGGATGCGAGAAATCACATAAAAGATATGAGAGTGACTGCCTGTTTCCTTGGAAATAATAGTAGTAGTAATTCCCGAACACGAGCTTGTAACGGCAAGAGCTAAAAACGGCGCCTTGTTCCTTGGAGCATCGGGTGAATATCCAGGGCAGGATAAAAGCCAGGTCCAGAGGGAATAACCAGGGACCAAGCAGCATGCCTGGCTACATGGAGCTGGCATATTCCTGTTTTAGTCCTTGTATGTGCATAGCTGTGGATCCGGGCAGCAGGACCGGCCCTGACTCTCCAGCTGCTGAGAACCTGCAGGTTAATTAGCGCTGCTCATTAGGGCTGGCGCAGGAGCCCCGTGCTGGGGAAAGGAGAGCAGCCGTGCGAGCGAGGCAGCCTGCAAGCTCCCCCCCAGGTTTCGGGAGCACTGCTTCCATCCTTACCCACTGCAAATAGAACAAGAGTGTAGGAAAGTCGTGGTTCAGCGCTGCAGACTTAGGTCAGCCTTGGGTCGGCTGACTGGGGCTATGCAAAACCTCAGCCCTGCATCCAGCTGGCAGCAGGACACGGACAAACAGGCAGAGAAAACCTGCAGGTCTGGAGGCGGACAAGCTTGCAGGAGCCCCGGGGCAGCCTGCGCTTGGCCTCTGGTGCTGCAGGAAGCAGGGACGTGCAGCTGTGGGCCTTGCAGCTCCTGGCTTAGAGCAGCCGCTGGCGCAGAGTCGTCCTTATCAGCTCACGCATTAATCTTAATTAACAGGTCGACAGCGAGGGCTCCTCCCCGCTGATCCGCTGAGCGCTGCCGGCTTCGGCTTCGCACGGCACCGCGTTCCCATCGCCGAGAGGACGAAGCCTGCGTGGAAGGAAGGGGAGCACGGTGCCCAGGGCTTAAAAAAGTGTGTCTGCATATATATGTGCATACATATACAGTGTATATACGTGCACACGTATACATATATATATATATATCTCAAAGCCATTCTCTCACTATGTGATAGAGCCACTCTGGCCCAGTCTGGGACAGGAGATCCCACCAGCACTCCCGATCCCTGCTGCTGCCAGGGCTGGTTACCCACACCAGCATTCCCACATGTGCATCCAGCTAATTTGCTCTTCACACACAAATAACCCTGAGGTTGGAAGCCTGCAGTTTTGTCCATACAAGTAAAGAGAAGCAGTTTAGGCCCCTGTCCTGCCTACCAGGTAATGAAAGGTTGAAGGAACCACATTGGTTTAGGCTGCTGTGGGCAATGCCCAGACCCAAAGCAAAGGCAAGACAGCCCAAAGCCAAAGCAGAAAGTCCTTTTTTTTTTCCAGAAGGAAAAAGCCAATTAAACAAGCAAACAAACAAAAAAGTGCAAATACGTCTTCAAGGTCTGCACATCCCATTAGATCTGCCCCACTGCTGTGCATAGCCCTATCTCGGCAGAGCAGGACCCCTGCAAGGTTGTCTTTCACTAAACAAGAATTTTCCTTCAAAAAGTCCTAATGTAATAACACTGCAATGCCATTTGGAGTTCAATATGTTTGAAAATATGATAACCAGAAGGTTAGCTCCTCTATTTGCTCTTACCCCACAAGAAAAGAAGCAGATTTTCAGAAGGTACTTTCAGAAGGTGCTTAATATTTGCAGAAGTCAGACCACCAAGTTAGGGTAAAGAGGTTAGCTTTAAACATTTACTTTTGAAAGTCCTGGCCTAAGTATTTTTCCAACATGGGGGGGAAAAACTCACCTCAACCTAAATACCAAAGCTTTAAAAATTAGTTGCCATTCATGTGCAGTAGCTCCTGTTATTAAAAACGTCATAAAAGTTTTACTGTGCAGGCCTAGGGTGCATGTTAAGAATCTAGCTTGTCTTCACAGACCGTAAAGAAACTTTTATGATCTATTGGGTCAATGATTAGTGAAGACGGATTTACACAATAGACTGTGGCTGGGATGCACTGGGACAGTAGCAATGTGTCAAAATAATGTTCAGAACAGAGAGGTGGACTTGCTAAAGTTTGGCTGGATAACATATATATCGTGTAATCATATACAGTATGACTACTTTTATCCACATACTTGCTTATTAGCTATATAGATTGAAGTGTATTGAAAAAATGCAGAATTATATGCTGATTTAGCTGGTTGATTTTTATTATTTTTGAGTCACAAATGGAGCTTTAGAAAAAAAAGTCTTACCAATGCATCAGTTCAGACCTTCTCTAGAGCTAAAGCTTTGGAAATCAAGGTTGAGTTCCCAGGCCTGCGACTGCTTCACCTTCTATTGCAAGATGCTGGGAAAACATCAGCTTCACCATGTCAAAGTCTCAATTATGCTACTGGAGTAACTCAAGGAAAAAGAGAGTCTGAGTCAGTAAAATAATATGAACTTGGAATGATTCTACCAGATTTGTGCTGCTTTGATTAAACGGTGCAAATGAAACCCATGCCAGGCTGGTGGCCTCTTATGAATGAGGAGGCTCATCTGCTTTGGCAGAGCATCCCTGGCCTGCAGCATGTGCAAGCTCAGAGCTCAGCCACCAATGGAGCAGTAACAAGATCTAGATCCATGATACACCTCTGGATTTTGGAAACTCAGGAGAAGGACCCAACCTCACATCCGAGTAAACGAAGACGCCTGAAACCACATCAGCAAAGAGAAGGGACTCTCATTGCCAAGGGAAGAGACTCGCAGTGCCACCACCATGTCCTGTCCAGTTGTTGGGCTGCAGCTGGTTGTTGGCCTGCAGCTCCTATCTGCAATCCCCTGAGTTGGTTCCCCTGAGTCTACCTGAGTGCTCGCTGCAGCTTCTGGTCCCTGCCCACCCAAGCAGGTCAACCACCCAGAGTCATTGCCCACGTTGGAGCTAGCGCCAAGGCCATGACGACTCCATCAGATATCAAAAGCACCAAACCCACTTCCACATCCACCCAGGACATGGGCCGCTTGGCCAGGACAAGATAGCTCCAAGAACACCCAAGTCTCGCTCGCACGCAGGGCAAGCGCTCCGGAGCCGGGTGTCTGCAGGAGGGAAAAGCAGCCTGCAAAGATCAAACACTTCAAACGTTTTCACTCCCGAGTGGCAGCGTGGGCTGAAAGGAAAATAGTAAAATCTCTCAAGTGCTGGAGGTTGAAGGGCTCTTTCAGATGTGTTCTTCCAGCCTGCACTTGCAGTCGAGCAGCTCGCACTCCCCGTGCGCCCGGCTCAGGTGTCTGAAGTGCTTCAGGAGGTGGGAAGCTCTGTCTCGGCCCCGATGCACTGACAAAAAGCCTCAGCCTGGCATAAACCTCAACTTACCACCAGCGCTGGCATTCCCACGGGGATCTCCTGGCCTGGTGAGGCTGGACAAGGCCCTCCAGGGCCTCCTCCAAGCCCCCTCCTGCAGCCCTCTCTGCAAAGGACCCTCTGGATCACAGCCCCTTTTAGACCAGCCTGGTATTTAATGGGGCTGTTCTACTCTGCATGCTTCCTTCCCCAGCCCTAGCCCCTTCCCTCCAGCCCAGCTAGCCAGATGGAGTGAACCAGACTTGCTGCACACATGGCAACCAAATGAAATGGTTTCTTTGGCAACAACAAAGAAAGCTCTGAAAAAAATCCTGCTTCCTCTCTCATGCAACTCCAGCAGCCCAGGTAACGCGGCTGGGGAAGCCGAGAAACTGCAAGCATCTGATTTAAATTACTGCCGCTGATAGGAATCAGACATGCACTCCAGCCTGTCTGCTGCATGGTTATTTATTTATTTGGGGTTTGATTGATTTAAAGACTCCCTATTGCCTGAGCAGCAGCATGGCACGATAATTCACTTGATCTCTGATTTATATTTCATGTTCAAGAGAAGCAGGATGCTCTGCCCAGCGCAGGACTGAGCTGCGTGTGCCAAGATTTGTGTTCAGCAGCTTTGGAGAATTTAAGCATGTGCAGAAGCCAAAACGGTGTTAAACAGGAGGAAATAAGCACAATGCAAAAGCTTAATGCAGGGTCCACATGGGTCCTGGCCAAGGTCACAAGTCAAGGCAGGGACTCACAGCTCCTGGTCCTCACCCACCTCCAGTGCCGTGTCTGAAACCACGACCCTCTGCCAGGCGCCCAAAGCCTCTCCCGAACACTGCTGCTGCCCCTTATCTCATCTGGGAATCGGGAGGTGGATAGAGTCAAAGCTCCTGCATTTGCCATGCTTTTGGGAAGCTCTGCCTGAAGACTTGAAGCTTTTTATAAACCCACGGAAGAGCACAGCAGGGTTAAGACATCTCTCCATGCTCAGGAGAGCTACCTATACTTTCTTTCCCTGGTGTACCCTGGATTTCCTATTTGACCCTCTGCCAACTACTTAGCAAGCGCCGACTCTGGCGGCTGGAGTAATTGGGCTTAATTAAGTTCCTCTGCGCTTCTGTCTCCCATATGGAAAAAGAGGATCAAAGAACTCCCCAGGGTGTCTCTGCAGCGAGATGAGCCAGGGAAGGGCGAGGGGAGCGGAGTATGCTGAGCAGTGGGGCAGAGCTCTGCTCCAAGCACCTGGAAGGAGCCCAGTCCTTGTTCCCACCAGCAGAGGCTGAGCATGATGCCAGCTCCAAGTGGGATCACCGCTATTCCCAGGAAAGTTGCCCCAAGGGACCCAGGGCAACCAGACACTTCCCTGGAGCGCTAGGAACACCAAAACCACATCTGCTATTGAGCTCTTTCCAGCGTTCCTCCCTGCTCCTTTTCTACAGAAATTATTAGACTGAGTGGAGTTTAAACCTCCTATTCTCTCTCTGCTTCTCTCTTGGAAATACCCTATAGAATTTGAGAAGGATAAAAATAGTAGCACTGAATGGGAACACAAGAGCACTCTTGAGAAGGTGCTGTAATCACAGCGAGCCAAATGTGGAGACCTCCGTTGCAGCGAAGAGCAGTGGCAGTTATTTCCTCGGAAGTATTGCTGAACAAGGTCTTAGCCTCATAATTTAGGGGGATGAAGTCCTCTCTAAGGTCTTGAAGATCTGGGTTTTTCAGATCTATTCTATTAATCTGTCCTGGAAAGCCTAATTAGACCAAGGGACAAGGGGTGCTCCCTCATTCCTCATTTCCAGGGGCCTTATCCCCTCACTAAGAAATTTCATTTGTGCCAAACAAAAGATTTATCAACAGCCTTCATAACCCCGGCTGTGCTAAATCTTGCTCCTAACGCACAGCCCAGGGCTAAAGCAGCACTGTTCAGCTTATATTTTTCTAATCCACTTAGCAGCCTGGCTACACGGAGGCATCGCTGCCGGTGGCCCTGCCTCCTGTTCCCGTTAGCAGGGCCCGGTCTTGCAGCATGTGCTTTAGGCATCCTGGGGAGGGCTACTCCTCTAGTTTGGAGGCTTCTGGTTCCTGCCAAGGACAAGTGTTGTGTCCATCCCTGACCACAGGCATGTGGCGAGGACGGCTCGCGCAGAGCCTCCCGAGCCTGGTTTTGGAAACCACTGTTCCCATACGGGACGCTTCTTTGCCAGTGACCTGGAAAGCATCCAGGGCAGAGGTTAAAAAACCCTCACTCTGGTCTCCATGTTAGCAAGGATGTTAATAGCATTGAGCTCACAGCAGCAATCTGTAATGGACTCTGGGACATCTACTCCCCCTTTCCAAGGTTTGGGATCACCACCATCCTCAGGGCAATGCTGACAGAGCCACTGCCAGCCTGGCTGGCAGAGGACTCTGCCTTGCACTTGAGTAGCCATCGCTTTGCTCCAAAAGTGTTAACCTGTTATCTGGGAAACATCCCCTGCTGTGCAGGTGGGCAGGGTTCAGCCCTCAGGGCATAACCTCACCTTGGCCACATGCACAAGCAGCTGGTTGCAGCTTCTGTGCAAGCAGCAGAGGCAGCTCAGCCCTCACCGGGCTGCAGGATGCCTGCTGTGCAGCTTCCCTCCTTTCACCCATCATTTATGGATTTTAGCTGGGTTCTGGGAGGAAAAGGGCTGCTTGCCCATGGATATTCTTCAGGAGAGGATCAATAGCTACACGGGTTGACCACGGCCACTGTTTGTCCCTGCACGCCACCCCGGAGCTGCAGTGTCTGCAGTCAGGTCCTTCCAGCTGCTCTTCCGCAGGCTGGAAAGCACCAGCGTCGCCTCCTGCTCGCTCCTTGTCAACAGGCTGAAGTTGTTGATTTACACAGCCCTTCGACTCCATAAATCTAGAGGATTTGTGGCTTTGTACAGAAGGAAAACGCTGGTCAGCATCTCACTTAGGACTTGCCCCGGGGTAAATGGAGCCTGAAGGGCACAGAAAGGCTGCTCTGCCTGGGAACTCCGCAGGGCCACGGGAATGAGCACGGCGTGAGCCCCCGGCAAAGAGACCCACCAGCTCTGCAAAGCGCCAGCCCTTCCGCCTCCAGCCCGCGTCCGCTCCCAGCAAAACTTCTGCTGTCTCCACAGGGAGAGCAACGGGAGCAGCTAGAGACACTTCCACTGCCAGTCTCCGGGTTGTGAGCACAAACCCTGTGGTGGGCAGAGCAAGCAATGCTGGTGCTCGCACTGCTCCGCTGTCTGCACCTCTTTGAGGATATCAGGATGGAGTATCAAAACCAAAAGCTTTCCCAAAGGAAAACAGCCTTTCCTCCCCCCTTTTTTTTCTTTTTTTTAACCCTTTCTGCATCTTCCTTTTCTAAACCACTTTGAGAATTAAAGCACAAAGGCAGCGAGATGCAATGCACTTGCTACTGAAGTCAGTTTGGAAAGGAAGCCGTATTAAGGACTTGACAGGGGCAGGAGGGGTTGCTGGACCTGCTCATGCTTGGCTCCCACCGGCTATTCCTAGACAGAGTCAACAGAGGTGGAAAAAAACATCCCTGTGGCTGCTTCTTTTTATCATGTTTTTATACTCCACTATGTTTTAGCCTGTCACCTAGGAGATCTCCACAACCTACTTTAAATCTTAGACAGAGTTATGTATAAGAATATCTAAGAGATAGAATCTCTAAAAGAGACACCAACTTGCAGGTCTAAGGAGAATTCCCATCTCCCTGGCTCTCCTGCTTCCATAGGCAAACTCGCGCTTTAACCACTACCTTTCCCCTTCAAAACATACAGACACGCCAGGAGAAGCCCATCCTGTAAATAACATGCACAGCCACCTAGGTGGCCCGGATCACATACCCCAAGGACACTTTCTGAGGCCAAACACCATGCGCTTCATCCATTCCCATTGCAACATGGGTGGCAAAGTGCCACTTCTGCAGGGTGGCACTTTCCCCTCGTCCCAGGAACTTTTTGTACCCAAACTTGTCTCCTAGACTTGTTTTCCCCAGCACTCACAAGCAGCCGATCCGACACTTCAGGCTTTCTCCAACTCCGGCCAGCTCAAGTAGCTGTAGCCAATTAATACTTCCTAAAAGCTCTTGATGTGCTGTTATTGAATGTGTATTACACAAGGAATGTCACGGTGCTTAAGCGAGCGCTCTCGGCATTACATGCTTGCAACATCTCTGACTCACCTGCTGGCAGCGGGAGCGGTGGCTGCCGGAGCCGGGGAATGCAGAACAAGGCAGATTTTCACACTGCTCCTTTCCAGCATTAGAAGCGGGGGTTTAAATCCCTTCCCTAACACTTGCATAAAGTGGGTGATCTGCACGCAGGAACATCCTTCTGA
The DNA here is from genome assembly GCA_032353885.1 of Nothura maculosa. Taxonomy (NCBI): domain Eukaryota; kingdom Metazoa; phylum Chordata; class Aves; order Tinamiformes; family Tinamidae; genus Nothura; species Nothura maculosa. Next base: position 3,603,116 of record JAUBOD010000623.1, on the reverse strand, counting down.
GCAGCTCAGCACAGTTGTGATATGCTGAAACAAGAAGTTGAAAAAGAAATTAGAAATGTTAACAAGTCATGAAAACTTCAGGATCTTAAAAATGAGAGACAGATGGAGGGGAGGGTTAATTTTTCTCTTTTTTGGTAGGGAGAAAAAGCAGCATTTATTGGGCAATTCCTCACCCAAGAAGTGGCAACTGGTTCATGCCTTCGGTGGTTCCTGCACAGCCAGGACACTGTTCTGCAAAAAAAGAGCATCAAGGGACTTCAAAAAGAAGCAGAAGACTTGGAGGAAAACAACTGGCACTACTTCACAGGCACGATTGCTTTCTAACCGTAATACCAATTGAGGAGCAGAGTTATGTATAGATTGTTCTTTGCTGCTACAAGCTTTTATGCTGTTCCTTAACAAGGTTTTGTAAGCAGGATGATTACATTGGTTTGGCTTGGAAAGCTGAAGCGCTTTATTTTTGCAGGACCTTTTGGGCAGGAATTTCTGAAATAGCTTTTTGATGTTGTTGGCGATTTCTGCATGCATCTTTCTGTTTGCAGAGATATAAAAATAAACCTGGAGAAAACACTGTGGACATTTCCAGTGTCTTTATGTCAGATGGGTTCAGGTGGGATCAGCATTAGCTTTAATCCTACCTAAAAAATGGACCTTTATAATGGGCAAGCAACCATCCGTCGCCAGGTGGAGGGCATCACACCAAGCATTGCTGCACCTACCACAACAAAAGCAGAAAGACAAGCAAGACTTACTTGCCAAAATGTTGTACAAAGAAACAACTGAGAGAAAGGTGGAAAAACCTGATGCTGCCCTGGTCTTCTTACAACCACAGAAGCCATAAATAGAAGTGAAGTCTCATCAGTGGATGCAATTCTCCCTGGACGTGCCTGTGCAGTTACCCTTGGGATGCTGCTTAGCCAGGGAGGGAGCAGGCGGCTGCGCTGGCTGTTCGGTGTGCAAGAGCAAGCACTTAGCACGTGGCGTGGAGAGGCTGCACCACTGTGCTATCCAAACTGGGGAAAACGAGATCTGAACTGTCAGGGGACTCCACATCTTCCTGCAGTTTTTTTCCATGGGAACTCAGGCCTTCGGACTACGAGGCCTGGAAGAAAAACTTCCAGGCATGTATCTAACTTACCGAAAAACGTGAGTGTTGGTCAGTCAAACTCTCTCAATTTACCTGCATGTTAGTAAATAGAAGGGAATTTTTAAAAAAAGGAAGTTTAAACTTGTTTCAAGTTTTGGTTTAAGCAATTTTTTGGAGGAAATAGAGGGAAGGGAAAAAGCACACAGAAGAAAAAAAAAAGGGTCTGCAGAGCAGAATGATTCATGGAGGAAAACTTCAATACGCGCTTCACTTTTTTTTTTTCTCTTTAGGTTTTCAGTTCTTGAATCAAAAGCCTCCTGTCTCTGTTTCCTTTGTAAACCAAGCTCTAGCATCCCAGAGCTGTACCTGTCCATCCATCCTTCCAAAAGCCAAGTTCTTTGCCCAAGGGTGAACGTTTAAGCTGAGAATTCTCACATTCAAAATCATTAGAAAAGCAGCACGTCGTGTCCATGCCCTCACACAGACTTTTACAGGTGGACCAGAGTGTTTCTTGTTCACAGGGCTGCAGCCGTCGCTGTGTCTTCTCTTGGGCATCTCCATGTGGGTGTCTTGCTTCCCAAGGCCGCTGCTGGCTCCAATTCCTGGCACATGGTATTAGTGAAATGAGGGTGTTTTTGTCAGTGTGACAAGGAGGGACAGGATGTAACCACAGGCAGGAGGTGAGTTCTGCTCTGATGCAGACATCTCAGGGCCAGTGCTGAGTTTGCCTGCAGCCTGGATCCGAACACAAATCCTGGCGCTGGGTGCTTTTCCCCATTTGACACGGTACTCCAAAGTCTGCATTTTCATGTAACCTAACACCTAGATGCAGCTGGCTGGAAGTGGCCATTTGTCACATCTGTCATCTCTTTGTGGGCACTTCTCAGCTCTGGCCCCCGGAAACTCCCACCGTGACTCCAACACAAGGGATCGGCCGTGGGACACGCACGGCTAATCCACACACAGGATTAGTGTGGCAGCCAGCTGCAGAATGGGGCCACGCTGTCCCGCTTCCCAACACCCTCGCCGGTGCCGGGGCACTCACATCCTCACGTCAGTTGTCCCCAAGCTCTGCTGGAGAGCAGCTTTGCTCAGATCTATGCAG
>JAUBOD010000623.1:3590325-3600824 GCA_032353885.1 Nothura maculosa | reverse complement strand
GAATCGAAAGGCACGTTCCTTCCCTCACAGCCTCAGCGCCTGTTCCAACAAGCGGTGGCAACAGCCCCAAGCTCCTTCACCAGCAGCCCCAGCACCCACATGGCCCCGTGGCCGGAGGCGCCGGCTCTTCCCTCACGGCTCCCACTCCAAAGCTTCTCAGCTTCCCAGCCTGGCACGCGGAGCGAGCGCCTTGCGGGGCTGTACAACAACCACTACCTTTCCTGTTTCTTCTTATTCTTGGCACAAAGTGCTTTGAATCGCTTCCAGCTGAGGTTAAAAGCAGTTAAGAGGCTGTTTGGGTAGTGTTTTTTCAAGGCGACCTCTGGTTGTAGCACAGCTTCCCCCTGCCACACACACAGCAAATATCCAGACTAATTTTAGTTTAATACCTGGCCTCATGCTCCTGAGCAACAGCTCCTGGGGAAGACTTTTTTTTTTTTCCTCCTCTTTATGCATTTTACCTATCACTTTGTTTCTTACTTTTTAACTTTGGATTTGAACTTTGAACAGTTGCATTAAATGCCTTCAGTCTCATACGGGGGGAAAAAAACCTGTAGTATGAAGTACTTTACATTATATCTACACCTTTGATTCCTAAGCCAAGTAAGAAACTTCAGCATGCAAAATGCTGGTATTTTTACATGACACAGATACAATTAATGTTCAATTAAACTCCATTAATGTTTCTCATGGGAGTTTGGTAGCACAAGGCAACACGATGAACTCCCGAGGGTTCCCATTGAAACCAAAGGCACCATTGCAGGAGGCTCCTCCCTTTCTGCAGCTCCAGAAAAGGAGAAAGGGATTAATCCAAAGTAACAGAACCCCAATTCTGCAAACACAGCCCACACAAACCTCCTGTAGTGGTTAGTTCTGGGGAACTAAAAGGGATTCATTCCTATGCCTGGCATTACTGTGTGCGCAACACGTGTTTGCAGGACAGGGGTACATGGGACAGACAAAAACAGAATGAGAAATTGCTTCAGCAATGGGATTGTGAACTTTTTTTTCTTTTTTTAATAGTGGCATCTCCCAAAAAAGAGAGCTTTCAAATTTAATTAAATTTTACTATTTTATTTGTGAAAAAACTACAAGCAGAATTCATAAATAGACATTTCTATTTAAAGCAGGAAAATGATAAAGTGGCTTCTAATAACAGTCGTGCACATGCCAGTAACAGGAATATATTAACATCTTTTATTTGCTAGACAAAGAGCAGTGTCCAATATAAATTTCCCAAAAACATTTAAGACCTGTGAATTTCTGACCAGTTCACAAAACCACCATTGACACTTTAGCATGAAGATTAAAACAAACCTAACAGGACTGTCAGCTCTAAAGACTTTACAGAGCGGAAAAACTTTCCAAAGCGTTATACAAGCTGTCTTTCTGGGCAAATGAAAAATATAGCTCGTATAATACATTAACATAAAAATCCACAAGATAAGATTATGTTTTGACATACTTAAACAAGCATTCTATATTTGTCTCCAACAAACAAAGCTAAGGAAATAATGTAACCATCTTTACACAGTAAATTAAGGTTACAAGTCATACACAAGAACAGAACTGCTTGCGCATTAAAAACTGTTCAGCTCCATTGTCATACTCTAAATGTTGGCTCTTAAAACCATTCGGTTACATACAAGCAAAGGTTATTATATAGTCAGCAATTAATAAATTTTCAATAATTTAAGTTTATGGTAGAGCTTAAAAAAGTAGACTGAGAATGATCTTGATAAGGCAGGTGAAAATATCTCAGTGGAAAGAAACTCACAGAAGCTACTGCCAAATTTTAGATCTATCCAATTTGAAACGAGCAAAGTGTTCCAATTAAAATAAATAGCCTGTTGGTGTAAGATGCTTTTGTTTTTCCCTTTGCGTAACTTATGTCAAACTGAGCAAGTCAGGCAAGCTGTGTTGGTGTCTGTGTGTGTCTGTGTAAAAGCTGAAACTTAGCAAACGTTAACACTGTGCTTTACTTACCTGCTTTCTGTGCCACTGAATACCAAGAATCTGGTCCTTCCTCTAAACTAGTGTTTTTGTTCTTTTGTTTATTTAAACATGCTCCCCCAAAATAGCGGGATAACCTCAGGATGCAGAGTGACAAGGGAATTCCATTTCCAGACACATGTCTTGGGGGCATCACATTTAGAAATCAAGTGTAAAAGTAAAAACTACCCTTCAAATTCACAACACAACAGCTGAGGCCCGGTTAAGTTCAATGCTTAGCCAGTAACTTCTATTAAATGCAAAATTCCAGGTCACTTGTTCCAAAAAAAAAATTCCCACTTATTTATAGTAAGTTATTTTATCAAGGAGGCACACCCAAGACGTAGATAAAATAAATTTTACTGACTTAATCAGCAGCCTATGAGTAGCTGGTTACTGTGTTAAAGCTTTTTCAACTAATCTACAGGTCCATTCACTTTATAAAGAAACAATTTCCTGGTAGACACAATGCCTTTTTTTTTTTTTTTCCCCTCTCCCCTTTTTTTTTTTGCACAATTTCCCAGATCCAACCCAGAATGCAAGCACGTGATTCACTTTAAGCACCAAAATTAGTCCCCGCTCAGGGCCGGAGGGACGGGCCACTTGCTTCCACACTTCGCTGGATCCTGGCCAAAACGCATGCGAGCCTAATTGATAATGGATCATTTATAAAGCAGTGCAAAATATACAAGTTCAGGGGCATTTTCAAAAAATCTCTCTTAAAAAATTATTCCAATACATTTCAGTAAAATAAATAAATATGGCTGACCAGTTTACCCTCCCTGAGACCCTTAAAGGAACAGTAAAAACTGGAAAAGGAATGTCTTTGCAATATCCCATTAATGTTAAAACGTGGATTGAGAAATTCATAGTATTTAAAACTATGCATAATAAATTGTCATGATGCTCACAGGAAGCATCTGTTTTCCTTTGGTTCTTTAATAAATACTTTAAAAATGCTTAAAAAGGTAAAGATGCCCTATCCTGTGAATATAGGCAGAATTAAACTGGGGTGCCTATGCTAACACGTTCCGAAGCAAGCCATGGCTTTGCCATTGCACGTACCTTCGAGCAGAGGTCTAACAAGCCAGTTAAGCACAGATTTCTGCCACCAGCATGAAAAAGAACCAACGTCTGCTGCTCAAAACCACATGGATTTTAAAAGAAATTTTGAATCAGTTGCCTCCACATAGATAATTTCTTCTTGCTAAGCAAATAATCAAATAATTCATAATGTACCAAGCTGGCAAAAAGTTGCCAATAAGCGGTCCTCTTTTGTCATACCTGAATGTTATGTATTCGATGGCAAATAAAGACACAGTCTCTGTGCCTGAAATTACTGCAAAGCACGCTGGGGCCACTAAATAGGGACAAAAAGACAAAAGAAGTTAAAACAGGAAAAAAACAGGAAAAAAAGAAGTTTGTTTCACCTCTTTAGACTAGTGTTTTAGCAGGATAATGCATGGAAGGTAAACTGTAAAGCAACACTAACAGGCCAGGAAAAAAATATATAAGTAAATCAGTGTGAACTGCCTTAGGGCAAGAACGAAGGAGATTCTGGTCATGAGTTGCACTTGTTGCTTACTTGCCAGCATGAAAGCTTTTCACAGCTTCCATTTCCACAGCAGGGTATCCACAAGTGTCCACACACTGACAGGGCTAATGTGATCGCTGGATGATAAACTGTTCAGGAATCGCTCTTGGAATACAGACGGATTTCAAACAAAAAATATAAGCCCAACAGCACAGAAAATGCATGAAACTTAGCAACCTAAAGACACCAAAGGTCTGGGGGATGGGCCACGCAGGACAGTGATGGATGCATCCGCAAGCCCTACATTACCCCATGGCGTTCGGGAACCAGCCTCGTGCTGGGCTCTTGCTCTCCCACAGGGCCCAGACTTGCCCATGGCCACTGAGCCACCCTCCTGGAAACACGAGCTACCCAGAGCAACCTCCCAATCTCAGATCCCAACGTGGAAAATTCAGGGCTGTCTGGCCAGCACTTCTTCAGCTATTAATAAGAGAAGAAATGGGGAAGGAAGAAGAGAGCGAATGGTCCCATCCAGGTTCAAACTGTCAGGAACGCACTTTTCGCCTTAGACCAGTTCTGTTTCAGTTTCAGTACTTCACAGAAGGGGACTGTCCCAGATCTTTAACTGTTCAATATTTTTTTTCACTTCACAGTGTTTCAAGCACCAGCGTTTCCATGTATTGGTTTCAAATAACCCTTTATATATATTTATTTATATATATATTTATATATAATTTATATCAAAACTGATAGTACACAGTATAACTGGAAGAAGAACTGAACTTAAAAAGGATATGTTGAAAGAGGATGGAGTTTGTGAATGCAATAAATAAAGCCCCCTTCCCTTCCCACCCACTCCCTACCCCAAAACAAAAAGTTGTAATGTTCATGGAAAATTGTGCACAGCAGATATTATAAAAAAGTAGATTCAGGAGCACATCCAATTATAAATGATTGTTAGGAAAATCATATAAAACAATGGAATACATAAAAGTGTCAAGAGTAATCATTAGGGTGAGAAATTCCTTGGTGGCCAGATGCCCATGGCAAGCAGAAATTATCCTGGTTGCATCAGTAAGAGGTCGATGTCCAAGAAAGTGGGTGTTCAAGCACAGAAGAGGCTCTCCAGGATTCGAACAGCATGGGCAGGTGGAGTGTTTGAATTTCATACCCTGATTCATAGTTTCCACAACTCCATGTGCAATTTTTCAGAAAGATTCGTCGTTGACTGCCGAGATGTCCCCCTTTGGTGTGGAGGAGCGGGACGAGCCCTTGTCTGTGCTCTCAGAGCCAGAGCTGCTCTGATTCTGTTGTTCTGAGCCTGCACTGGAGGTCACTGTAGAAGACGACGTGGACGAGGAGCGAGTCTTTTCTTTAAAGTCTGTGATAATTACTGTGACATTTCCCACTGTGACTGCCAGCTGCTGTGCAGTACTTCTGTCCACATTTTTCAGTCTGGGTCTGGAAGAAAAAGTATTTAATAGAAAGGAGAAGCTTATTCTAAATAAAATCACCAAGCAGCTCATCGGCTTGCCCACCATTCACCTGCACACACCAATAATGAGGAAGACAACACCGGTACCAGGCAGTGCTGCAGAGCACAGCGCAAAGGATGAAGGTCTGACCTCCTGCTCACGCTTAGTCCCACAAGAGAGACCCGTCCTGCAGAGCTCGGTGACAAGCACAGGGCTCCAGGCTGTTATCTTTAATCCAGCTCAGTCAAAAAGCAGGACACTACAAGAGAGCCATGCAGACAGGAGCCAGAGAGAGCTACGGATCTCCTCCCCACGGGGCAGATGAAAGAAGCCTGCTATCTAAATTCTCCATCGCATCATGTGCCCTGATGTTATGAGACAAGGCTGTGACTCTGCAATACAAAACCACATGAAAGCATCTGAACATGGCTCTTTCATTCCCATATTGGAACTCCGCAGCTGCAAACAACACAGGCCCTGGGACAGCCTGGCTTCTCTTTCAACTACTTTGAGTTTATACAAATCAGATGCCCAATCAGCCCACATATTAAACTGCTCAAAATGCTCCCTTTGGAACAAGGCTATTGTAAATAAAACCCTGAATGTACAGTGATACTTCTTGCAGCTAGTTCTCGGAGTTAGGAGAAAAGCCAGGAAAGAGCACCCTGGTATTTATAGCTCAGGATTATCTCAGTAATTTGCATGCTGTGCTATCATTCAATTAGCTAATAAGGGTCTAGACTCGGGAAAGCTGACATCCATGGGAGTTTGGTGCAAAGCTCTCATACAGCAAAGCTGCCTTTAAAGCTTGCCTTCAACACAAGGTCTGCAAGTACCTTGGCCATTCCTCTACCACAGCTTCCAGGTCAGCTGCAGTGACTGCTGCAACTTGCAACTTTTGCTCCTAATTAAGGGTGATGCTTCAGAGGAAGAATATTTCCAAATAGGAAATTATATAGGAGAGTCTTCATACTGCAGTGAAAGGCAGCTTGCTGAGCACTAACTTATTTGAAGAGACAGAGGGAAGGAGAGGACAAACTGAGATCAAGCTCTAGCTTTTAAATCACTCTGCCTCTTTTCAGTGTACACTGTGTAATACAACCCTAAATAAAAGGAAATTAAGCTGACTTCATATGTGATAGTCATTCAAGTGATATTGTAGGACTAGGCAGAATAGAAGGAAGTATTAATGAACAAATATTTTCCATAATTTTAATAAAAATGATGAAGGAATTACTTCATTAAAAAAAGTATTTCACATCTAAACTAGGAGGCAGTTTCAGAAAAGCATAATGGGAAAAAACATTTGTAATAGGTAGAATATATAAATAAAATATTCCTGTGAAGGAGTAGATCTTACTAAAACTTCCGACTTGAGCGGGCCCCGTCGCTTAGTGACCAGCCTTTTCAAAACAGAAGTTGTGCTGAGCAAATTCCAGCCCTAGTGAGACACACGCCCACGTGTGTGCGTTGCACATACGCACTTGCAAGAGCTGGCAATTCTAACACATAACCACAGGCCGATGAAATCATCGCATCACCTTGTCTGCGGGTGACAAGAAAGGCCAACCAGCTCAGCAAATTTATGGGGCTTCGTCAGCTTTCTGACACTGGCTCAGCCGCTTAAGACCGCCCCCGAAGAACAGGCAGCCAACGGCAGCAAACATGCCAGGAAGTGTAGTACGCACATGCATTTTCCTCCTTAAGCTCCAAGTTCCTCTAGGAAACCCAGTCCTTCCTGTAATTTGATGGAGTCATTTGTTTTCTCTTGTATTCAGTAACAGTCAAAAAACGCTGGCCCAGATAACGGAACCGACCTTTCTGCGTGCACCTTTCTCCTGCCGTGAGCGTGCGCTTCTGCTATTGCTTGTCAGGAGCCAGCACTCATAGTTACATATTGTGGGAGAAAGGTGGGGGGGCACTCGATAGAGTTCACTTGGCCCAGGCCTAGATTAAAATCTGCCTAGAAGAGCTCCTGCTACTGAGACCCCTTTGAAAGAAACCATGCAGCAAGTACAAGAAGGAAACTTTCTGTGTCTCTAAGCACAATGAAAAAGTAACATGAACAAAACAGAGAAAAACAAAGCAAAGAAGGGCAGGACTTCAGAAGAGTCTTGCTCACACTGATTTCTTTACCCTATAATGGCAGGTTTAGAAGCAAACCTTCAAATCATTTGTGAAGGATGTTCTAGGTGGCCTCCTTGATACAACAGGGCAGACAGAAGCCTCTGAACACTCACTCACACACAGAGTTTGCAAAAAGACAGCAGACTGGTCCATTTACATATTTTGCAAAATACACTCTGATACTTGATATCTTGTCTTATAGCTAAAAAGGTTTAGGGCCAAATAAGAAAATTGGTTCCAAAAAAGAGATGCACTTCCTACATAGTTCACACAGCAGGGCACACAGCAGAGTTCTGCCTCTTGTAGATTCATCAAGCTGAACATGACAAAGATACTCTGGCCCAGGATTTGTTAACTTAGGACATAAAGCACAAAGTATTACTTAAAGAAGTATGGAATATAGGTGAGATGAGGACTCTCTTCACAGATAGCTAATCGTGCAGAAATACATATTTCGTCAACATGTCAAACTTGGCAAATATGAAATGGCCATTCTTAATTCCATAACATTTGGGAAAGTTATCAAAATAAATTAGTCAGGGCATGACTTCTAATGCAGAGGTGGGGTGGGGAGGAAGGAAAGTAACCTTCATTCACTGCTACTGAATTTAAAGGAACAAAATTAAGTATCTGTTGAGGAACATTATAATTGCTGGCTAAATTTGATTTTTTTTTTCTTCTTTTGTTTTTTTTTGTTTGCAGTTTATTACTCAGTTAACATGGATTCTTTCAGCAAAGAAACTGAAAGTGAGGGGTTAACGTGACATATTTTCAGTGCTTGAATCTGCCCTCACCAGATGAATATTTGAGTGCTTATCCATGGAGGAAGTTCAGAACCACTGCTGGGCTTGTCATGTTAATGGACAGACTTCACTGCTCTGTCCTCCTGCTCCCTGGTTGACTGATAGGCAGTGTTTGCTACTTAACACAATTTAGACATACTGGGAACTTAAACCTTTTGATAGTTACCTTGAAGTGTGATTTGAGTCGCTGGTCTTTGTTGTAGTATTCCCAGACTGTATACTGTTTGCTTCACTAGGAGGGTCTTTCACAATATCCGACTTTGGTCTGTAAGAGTTGAAGGGGAGAGATATTAGATTAAACTGCACTTCATTAACACATGGTACTACTTCAGTGACTCCACATTTAACAGAGCATCCTTGAAACTTACTTAGTCTTCTTGTTAGTGTTCTTCTTTGTAACACTTGGACTGATTTCTTTTTCTTTGTCAGGTTTTTCTTTATCTTGTTTTTCCACTTTTTCCTTCTTTTCCTTCTTAGGTGGTGGTGGAGTTGCATATTGCTGCGCAACTTGTTGTGCCACCAACTGAGAGTTTATTCTAGGCTTTCTATAATGAGAATGGGAAAAAAAGAAGAGAGAGAGATCCACAATCAATTTTTATACAGCAAAACAACTTTGTAAAAAGCTCTATTTTTATTTCAGCAATCAAGGAAGAAAATTTTGCTTAAAAAGAACCAAATGGATGTCTGTCTTTAGTGTCAGGTGTTACTGCTGCTCCTAAACTTTCAAAATAAGCTTCAAATTTTCAAAATAAGAATTACTCCAAGTTGACATTTCATCTGTTTTCAGCCTCTCCTAGTAATTCTACTACTCCATTTCCCATCTATGTCACAAAATCACAGCCCAAGTTTTTCAGAGCATATTGAAAAGCAGCATTCAAGAAGTTGCTGACCATAAAACATGCTACACTTTAAGAGGTAACTATAAAAAAAAATTGCTGATAAAAATCAATCTCCATCTCTCTCAATTTAATTTTTCAAATGAGCTCTTGTTCCCCGAAGCAGTGAACTTAGCATCGATAACAAAGAACAACAGAAGGTAACTGAGATTACTTTGTCCCAAAGACCGCGACTGAAATGCACTGCAAGGAACATAAAAACAAACAGGCATTCACCATTCCATGAGGAGGAAAGGCCGTGCCAGCCTCGGACACCCTGTCCTCACACAATATCCCACAATGTCCGAATACTGCACAGTAATTTATACAATGTATATTCAGACGGACTGAAAAAGAGATAGAAGAAGTCTCTAAAGTCCTGCTTGCTGTAGGTGCTGGGGAACGTGCCTATTGGGCTGGGGAATAAAAGAAAAGCAGCCACTCATTTCTATAATAGTACAAGGTATAGCACTTTCTATAGCAGGCGGCAGTGCAAGGTAATTTGAGAGCAAGTGAGCAATTTCTGCTGCAATCAGCCTTGGCATATAACCAATAATTAGGTCTCTGTGTATAGTGTGACAGCAATTTAGACCGTAGTTCTTCTGCACGCCCTACCAAACTTGCATCTCCTCTTAGCTCAACACCTTGAGACCGCGCTCGGGCCTGGCCTGCTGAGCCCATTGGCACTCCTGGACACTCGTGAGAAATTCAGCCCCTTCACACAGCCAGGGGGGCCCTGGCCACACAGCTTAGCAGGGGAAGCAACCTGTGTGCGGCTGTCTTAATATACAGTTATGAGCTGAACACTAATTGCAGTTGGCTGTGCTGTGCTTATCTGTTGTATTCGTTATAAATACAATACCAATTTTCTGCACAGATATGGTTTGTTAATGAGTCCTTAGATACAGCATGCAACTGTTGCCTTAGAACTACACCTAGCCATAGAAATCCAAGGGTCAGGGCTCTGCCTGTGCACAAGGTCTTGAGTTCATCTCTCTTCATACAGCTGCTTAGTGTTTCTGCTAAGAGCAGTGATGCCTCTCAGATACCTGACCCAGGATCTGAGGAGCAGCCACCAGCACTGCACTCCTCACTGATACAGTTACACTTTAAATTTTAAAGCTGGCTGAATTTTGACTTTTAACCTGCAGTTACATCTCTGATGGCGTTTGAAACATACCCCAGAAACCCAAACTGCCCGTTGGTCTGATCCTCACCCACGCCGAGCGGGCGACGAGCCAGCGGCACAGAGCGGGTCACAGCCCTTGGGAAGGGACAGCTCTTCAGCCTCCAACACGGAGCCTCTGCTGCCTGCTCCGCAATGCTCCAGAGTACAAGACCACAAGGAAATGTGGAGAAACCTTTGGAGAAGGGGCAGATATCTCCCTATGGGATAAACCTCAGTGCTTGGGGCTGCCTTTTCCACCCTGGCTTACACCTAGTTCCTAGCTAAGCAAGCAGTTAAATGCAAAGCTCCAGCTGTTTGCTCCTGAGCACTGTATCTGGGCCCCGTACCGGGAATCCTGCGACGCAGCCTCGCCAGGCGCAGCTCGGCACGGCGCCGGCCCGTGTGCCGCAGCCTTAATGACTACCACACTGAGAGCAGCGCTGCGCTCGCTCCAATCCCCAATTAATTCATGATTAACCACAAATAAAAGTCACACTGATATTTCAAAATACTGTTGCTTTTCCC
>JAUBOD010000623.1:3558847-3572906 GCA_032353885.1 Nothura maculosa | reverse complement strand
CTCCCACAGGCTACTGCTAAACCAAAAAGAAAAAACAGAAAGATCTCTCTCTTTGGGTTCTTATCTCTGGCACTAGAAGATTTTAGTAATCAGTAGAGTAGTACTCAGGTTATCATTTCCAACAGATTCCCTCCTTGGAAGTGGGTCCTTTGCATCCATTCTGCCGGCATGAATTTTTCCCTGCAAACGCCAACACAATTCCACATGCATTATTTATCTGTCTTGCTAAGTCATACAGTGGGATAATTACTTAACTATTGTAATGCTATTTTGCAATGGTTGTACTCTATTATTCTAATTGATTTTCATGGGATTGCTTTTGCTGCATGTTTTTAGCACAAGAACATTTTATTCCTGCAGTATAAAATGAATGTTCAAACTCAGCTTTTTAAGTCCATGAGCTAGATGTCAAAATTAAATTTTAAAAAGAGTAACAGTGTATTTTTATAAAAGTAATGTTGATAGATTACTAAGATTTTCTCATCTCTGATAACAACCACTGATAATTTCTTTTCAGAACTCTAACAAAATAGAAAAAGAGTTATTAAATAATTAATGTAGTTGAGGGAAGTTTTTTCCTTACAGTAAGGCCTCATTATCCTTATAAAAGTCTTTGCCTTATTAGACTTTATATGGCATAATTGCCAATTGTTTTAAGAATTCTGCAATATTTACAAACTAAAAGCTTAAGTCAAAGCCTATTTGTAAATCTTCCCTAACAGTATACTAAAAATCCAACCTAGATCAACTTTGGACTGGGAGAGTTCTACCAGTAAACACTAAGTAAAAAACAGTCATTCCATGTACTCAACACGATGCAAGTTATACACAGAGCAGCAGCCCAATTAAACAATTATTTATGGCCCTTTGCCTCCAAGGTAGCCTTTAGGCTATGCATGCTTTAGGATGAACAGTCTTGTGGAGAGATTAATTGGATTTCAAACAACATAACAGTACAAAACTAGTAACAGAACTTACCATTTGTTTCTATCTCAAGCCAGAAATTCTGCCAGAAGAAGCCTTTCTTTTAAATCTACTGAAACTAAAACTCTGAACTAGAGCAAGGAGGAAAAGCAGCATGCAGCCCACCACCAAGCTACCTTTTATATTAACCATTTATTGGCTAAATGGATACAGCTCTGGAGAAGAAATACAAACTCTCTCATCCAAGGGAGCACACAGGAATATGATGATATAAAATTTTTACACTAACATCAAAAGTCGTCAGAAAGAATAAAGAGAAAGCAAATGAGAGGCTCTCAAGAATTATGGTCCTGCAAAATTTAACAAATATTTTAGATTTTGCATGTATTTTGTTTCTTCCCACTTAAAAATATGAGAAAAGGTTTGGTACTAGTTTGGTCATTACCTATGAAATTTTTTAAAGAAAATAAATTTTTATCATTTTTAATCCCTTTTAAAAATCTTTTTTTAAAGGGAATTTGACAGTTATATTTGATTGTAATTTATTCTCTTTCTTCTTGATGCATCAGGCTCAGAGGCTTGATGCAGTTTTTGCAGTTGACCAAGTGCTGTAATTTCTATAGCCCCAGACATGACTCAGAAAACATCCAACACAAAAAACAGCAGATGACATTATCCACAAATGTCAACTACCTGTCCAACTACGACAAATTTTCAAATGCTAACAGACCTGGTAAAAAGGGCCCAAATGTTACTAAATTGATTTCTTAGGGCAGCGTTCCTTGTTCCCACACCTGACTAAATAAGCCTGTTCCTTACGCTATGTAGCTCTGTGCAAAAATATGCTACACCAGTTTGTAATGACAAGCCTTTAAAAATAAATAAATATAGTATGCACTCGTACAATTCTGCAAATTCATTTCAAGAGTGCCAGGGAGAAATCCACTCTGATTTACAATGAAAAAAGAAAAAAGCAAGAGGGAAAAACTAAAGAGATGGAAATGAAAACAAATCATTGCTAAGTGTTATCCCCAACTCTCCTTACACATTAAAAATAAACCAGAAAACTCTATTTGTTGGCACAGAATTGTAACAGGTACCTTATTATGGACTGTTTTCCATGACTTGCCTGACATGACTAACAGTTGGCAACAGCATGCTTTTCTGAGGACAATCTCACCACTTGTGCTTAAAGCTTAAATCTTCATAAATCAATATGCTGAATATTGAGGTGTGATCTCTCACACATTTGCAGTCTAGGTATACGGCATATGGGCTCACAGTTCTACCTCTCTGCTGATATGTGTCTATATACACACATATATTTTTTTTAACTTCTATATGAATTGGTTTATTTGTAACTGAAAAAAAAAAAATCTCTTTGTACAAGCCTGGAAGCTTTTATTTATTATAAAGCTTCCCTAACACTTGACTGAGTGATGGTGGAATGGCTGTGATACTCAACAGCATCACTTCCCAGCACACATTTGTTCATTACTTGCCATACAAGAGATACAACCTGTGAATCTAAAAGAAAAAACATAGGGCAAAACTTCCAAACGCAAGTGTGTGATCCCAGCTTGCAGAGGTGCTGTGAAACTGCCACTGTAAATAAATCAAAATTTCACAGTTTGAGCCCTGGTTGTACAAACCACCCCTGTGGATCGCACCACAGGCCAGTGGACACTAACAACATCAGCCTGAAACGCATGAAATCATCTTGACCTCAAATTACAACCAACTTGAGTCACATCCAGTCCGGTAATAGGTATTTCTAATTAATGAATCTTAATTGCTCCTGGAGTATTGTATTCCCACGCCTGTGATTAAGCACGTTGCTTACTCTGCTACCCCACATGCAAGAGAATGCAGCTCTAATGATCCCACTGTCTTTAGTGCCCACACAGAGCACACTTGTGCAATTTCACCAGCTCTTCACAAGTGACAACATCCCCAAACACAACAGCAAAACAGAGTGCACACAGTCCAACCTCCTTGCCCTTCCAGGAATCATGTCACAGCTCTAGTACCATTTGCCCTCTTGCTGCCCTTGCTCTGATTTTAAAGGATTAGCTACATGGTTTGAAGAATGAGAAATTGAAACCTTGTTTTTAAGGCTAACTTTCTGCATAGACTTTTAGAGGATGCTCAAGGATGTCAAAGCACTGTCCAAAAATTAACTTGACCATAAGCCATATGTGGCAGAGACACATTACTATTACATTTGCTTTAGAACCAGGGAAAGTGAAGTACAGAAGTTAGGCAACTGCTCCAAGTGGCAGCAAGCGCCAACACTGACTCAGCTGCCAGGGCCACACTCACCACCCTCACTCGCTGGTCAGTTTATAAGTAAGGGAATATCAACTCTCAGCAGTTTGGACCATGAGGAATGCACACAAGCTACAAATGAAGAAAAAATGCAAAAGAAAGTGGAAAGCTGTAGGCACACTTCCCTTGTGTTGGAAGAGAGCTAAAAGACATCTCATAAATATCTGTTCCAAAAACATCTTGATTATAAAGCCTGAAAACAACTACTGAAAAAAATACTATCAATAATTGGGCCATCCATTAAACCTGGGGAAGGGGAAAGGGAAAAACAGCCTGTAGATACGCCTGCCATTCCCTAAGGAGTTCCACTTCAGTTGCCACTAACTTGATTGCCCACAATTTTGAGATGATCATTTCTTACCGACTAGATTACTAGAGCAGCGTAGGCTACAACTCCTTAGTGACACAATAAAGCTTTATGGGGACTCAGCTGTTCCAGGTTAGGGATGTTTACAATTTTACACCGTAACTTAATATGTGAGCAGAAGACATGATGTTTCATTGACTCATAAAATCCCACACTTACTGACAACAAAAGTCTTGCTGCAGAAGACTTACTTTAAACTGATAAATTACTCTTGCTTTATTTTCTTGTAGTAGTGAAATATGAAACAAAAAAGTTACTTTTGACAGTCTTTATTCTGTCTATATTTCACTTCCTAGACAAAAGCAGAACCACAGTCCTAAAGTGCCTCCAAAATAGGTGTGTAAAGACAATAAAATGCACATAATTTCTCCCAGATTATTTGCAGTTTTTACAACAAGCAGTTTTCTGCAACATGGGCTTGCCTATAGCTAACACTGTGCCGGACTGGAAGCATTTCACACGGAATGCTCCTGGTTAAACTGCTCCACATGCCCAGGACTGTTACAGATCACAAGTGGAAACAGTTTTGTTTTCCCCCTCCCTGCTTTCTCCACAAGGCACCTGTAATAACTCAGTAATAGCAGCAAAGGGCAGCAGGCAGAGCCTCCTGGCTGTATTAGCATTACAGAGGAAGGCTCTCCTGCTGCTGCTAATGATGTGCTCTCCCCTGCTATCCCCAGGAGACAAATGACTGTGTGGGCTGATTGACTCCATCACAGAGCCATGGTCCATCAGCCTATTGCCTCTCTTATTGAGATCTCATCTCGGGAAGGGAAAGTGCTCAGCTCCGCTTGCGAAAAAAGCAGCAAAGGCACTTTCAGAATAAGAGCTTCTAAATACCTAATTAGAGCCAAATGTTTCTGCAGATCCTCTGCACGCATTTCCAACAGCCTGCATGAACATATATGTCTGCTTTGTTCAAACATGACACGTGAGATTTATATCTTTAGGTTACTCCAGTTTTGTTTTTTTTTTAATGAATGAATGAAACACCTACTATAGGCAATAAATTACTTGGTCAAGCTAAAACACAGAAAGTGAACACAACACCCTACAGATTAAAGGATGGCAAAGTCAGGACATTTAACTAGCTATTTTGTGAAAATGAATTCCTGCTCCTTTTATACAGACTCCAAGTGGCAGAGATGTTATATTATCCATATTGACACCTGTGACTGCAGATAAAGGAAAACACAAATCCTTCCAGAACCTACAGTGGTCCAGTAACACCAGAAATGAAGAAAGCCTACAAAGTGCTTGCTTAAGTATGGAACATTTCATCTCTCTACAAATTACTATAAATATGCCTACTACATATACTATATATGCCTTAAAAAATACATGCCAATCAAAAGGTTAAATCAATTTAATGATTACAAAGACTTCTCTTGTTATGTAAAACAATATAATTGTACATCTTTAGCATTTTGATACTTTTTATATTTTTTTACAATCAGGTCAGTACCTTAACACTCTAAACATGAAGATAACAATAAAACACAATCAAAACAGTGTGCAGTTTTATCAGTTCTAAATTAAGGTTTTGCTCTTCCCCCCCCCCCCCCACCAAGATGATTCACCTGATTATGAAGATACTGAGTTCTTGAGCAGCCATATAAAAACCAAGAGGGTAGCAAGAAGAAAGAATGTCTTTGCCCTCACCACAGCTGAAGTGGCCAGAATTACACTCTTCCTGGTGTTTAACAGACAGTGACTTCGTTGATATACCAATTAGCACTTTATGACAAAGAACACACTCCCAATTAGTATCTGGTTTACAGGAAGAACGATGCTAAAAACTTTCTCATAACTCCAGATGCACCAAAAAAAGGTGTGAACAGAGCCATGATTGACGTAAAAGAAAGCACATTTGCATAAAAGCTGACCAATGTATTTGGCATTTGTCACTATGCAAAGAGAACTTACCTAAACGAAATACTGGGACATATTTGCATTACTTGAGTCATGTCATATAATTCTGGACACCTGCTTAGAGTGGCATATGAGGGATAGTCAGTATTCGTGGTCTTTTCTTTTTTTTGGCCACGTTCTATGCAAGTGTGAAATAGAAGTAATTTGCCCTTACTCATCAGAAATATTCACACTTTTAATAAATAAATACTCACAAGCCTCCTGCAAAAATACTTCCCTAATAAAAAGGTCTCAATTTCTCCTTTTTCTCTTGGAAGAAGGAGGGTACACAGACCAATGTAAAGTATAGCTACAAGACACAGTGGCATCTATAGTCTGTATGAATCTTATTTCAGGTCAGAGCTACTTGTTATGAAACTGCAGCGTACCTTGCAAGTGACCTACATTGTGCAATTGAAACCCACTAACCTACAGAACCACCTGAAAGCCCACAAAATAGGTCAATGGGTTTCCTCACAAGAAGCGTTACCCAGGCAAGAAAGCACGCACCCAATAAAGAGCAGTCAAAGGGCATCCTTTGCCTCACTAATGGAGCAACACACTGCAAATCATATTTTTCATCCTGCAGCTGTATTTGTGTACACTGTCAGGACTACCCTAAAGGAAATTGAGCTTCTGCTTACATGCTTACCATGCGACCTGGGAAGAACTTGTCTCTTCTTCCAAGTATGAGAAGTAGGAAGAAAAGAAGCACTTCAGCAAGAAATCATAAGCAAAGCTCTTTAATTCACATTCCTAATGCAAAGGGGGCCTTGCAGTAGCCAGAGCAGAGAGTGACACATGGTTCATAATGAACAGCAAACTAACAAGGCGGGAGTATCCAAGCTAAGGCACAAAAGATGGATATTCCCAGCCACAGGAATTCACCGAGCCCACAGCCTGTTCCCTGGCATCTCTCATCCCTCAAGGGTCTTGACACACACGAATTGTTTTCAGAGGACTAACAATTCAACCCGAATAAAACACACAGCACCAAGGGTTTGGAGTGGGGAATATTAATAAGCAGTGTAACAGAATAAAGCCAAGACCCTGTAGGAGTCAAGGGTGCCAACAGAGAGCTGCTCTTTGCACCCACCACTTCCCTCCTCTCAGCTATTACACATGGCAACACTGCACAAACTTTTCCTTTTCCAGTTCATACAATACAAAGTTCATACAATACAATACTTATTTAATGAGTAGGGTGCAAAATATACATGCCAGTCTTAACTAATTTACCAGCTTTTCCACAGCCAGCTGACAGCAACATGAAACAATCAGGTCAATTTAAGAAAGGCATGCAGAGAAAGTTGCTCTGCATTCCTCTGCCTACAAGTTTTTCACAAGCATCTACAGAGAAAGAAGAGGCTGGTGTCACAGTGGATGTACTGCCTGTTCACAGCAATAAAAGAAAGTTGCAAGCCCTCTCCTCCTACATGCACACACACACACGATGATTTAGATTCCTATCTCCTAAAGAAGCAATCTCTGGAGGAAGGGAAAAATGAACAACCTCCATGCTGCAGATCACTGGTAACAGGGTAACAGAGTATCATCGTTTATCAATGAGAGCTTTTCACAGTCACCCAGAAATAAGAAACAGATCTTTAACACCAAAAGGGAGTAAGTGTGGAAATGACACGTTATCCACACCAAGATTTTAGTTTGTTGTTTAACATAATTCTTCCTAGCAAGAAAGCACCATAACAAGTATAGTTATTGATCCTTAAGAGGATCTTCGGAAACTGCAAACTGTAGATGAAAAGTGAGTCACAGCAGCCAACAGAGTACTCGGCCTGTGCTTGTCACCTGCTGCACTTCCAAGCAGCCAAATTTGAAAGCTATAGCTGAGAGATACTCCAAGATGCTGCAGGTCAATACTCAAGATACTCCCTGCTAAGAACTATTTCCCAGAGGCTCCAAGACCCAAGAGGAAAACCTGCGGTCATGGTAATGAGATCATTAATGTCAGATCCAAACAGTAGCAGAGAGCAAATAAGGACACAACTCCATTTCTCTCAAGCAGAAGTACAAGATACTGATCTTATGCCAGTTTACACTCACAGCAGGATGGCAGATAATAGCTGGCCAGATTAAGTCTTAGAGACTAACTCTGAACTGTTTAAAAATTATGTTTAAAATGAATCTATAACAGCAGGCAGCTTATAATGGATCACTACTTGGAAGCATCTGGCTGTGACGTTTTTGGTCCAAGAATACAAATCAGGAAGGCAGACTTAGTATACTGTCAAACCACAGCCTCAGAGTTCAGGTTCTCCTGTGAAAAAAATAGTGTTTTGTGCTTTTAAAACACAGAATGCAGAGGCTTCACCTAATTCTTAGCTCCCACAAGCTAGTGTATTTGTCAAATTTAACAAAAGATGTCTTCATCTACAATTCAGCTAAGTGACATCTAATTAGGTTTCAGATAATGCCAGTAAACAAGATAGGAGGAAACAAAGAGTTCTAAAGAATTCCTTAGGTGTGGGCAAATACTTTGTAAATATCTAGAGAACTACTGCACTCAAAAATACCTAAGCAGAACTATCCTGTTCTCAGTCATTAAGGACAACACACACTGGAGGTTGAGGGAACACTGTCCATAACCCAGGCCACCATGCACTTGCACAACTCCGGGCTGATAGAGACCACATGCCAGTACTATCCATGCACCATTAAGGTTGAATGCAGAGGAAAGAGAGGGCCATTTGACCACAGTTCTAAATAAACCAAAAATAAAACTGATATTCTGGAGTAAAAGGCCCAACTTTACTTCCACAACAGCTTTTTCCAGAAGGGTCATATCCTCCATTTTTACAGCTTAACCCACTCACTGCTAATGCAGGTCAAAGATGTGAAACGTGAAAGAAGTGAATGAAACCACTTAGTTTCCAAACTAGATCACAACTATACAACAAAACAAGAATTTTTAAGCAGAGTCTCACAAACAGATGGCAAATAGGCTAGGGATATTCATTCTACAGAGGTCAGGATCATGAGCTTGATTCCTCATTCCAGGAATAGCAGGGCTATCTAGTGTCTATTCTTGTCAGGTCAGCTTGGATATGAACAAGGGAATACTTTTCAATAGTGACATGGACAGTAGCTTATGCCCGATAAGGCACTACCTGAGGTACCACAAACATGCAAAGAAATTTTCTTGAGAACACACTGAAGGATGATCAGTACTCGAGACACCTGTTCTGCATAGGAGGACATTCATTTCAAAGTGATGTTGAACAGTTTCAGCCTGGTCTCTTCTCACCTTTACAGAAAAACAAGGATGTGAGAAGAGAGAGACACTTACGATGTATATTCCTGAATGCTCCAGAATGAAGACGTTCAAAACACTCAGTGGGTTCTCCAAAGCACATACACTAGGTCTACAGACAGTAGTGACAAGCACAACAGAAACACTTATTGGTAAATGCACACCCTGCAAAGGGCCTGTGCTACAACTTGTTGTTTTCATACTGAAAAGTCCTGGGGATTTTTAATTTGCATGTCAGGCATCCAGTTGCTGCTCTCACACCTTCCACTGACTTTTTTTTCAGTACATTTCTCTGTAATGAAAGCACATTGATGGTAAAGGATGTGAAGCTGGGCAAAGAAAGCACTTATCCTGAAGTTAAAGATACAGAAAACCTCAAAAAAGTTCCATCACCTCCCACGTTTGCTTATATATCCAAACAGAAGACTTCAGAATATCATTGCTATGTGCTAGTTCTTCTCCAGGAGACTGACCTCTGCAAAATTAGGGGGATTATTCTGTTTGACGAGGGAGTTTTTAAGCAACCCCACTCAGAAATATTGTGAGTGGTTGGGCCAAGAGCAGAGAGGAAGTCACAAGAGGTGTGTAAGAACACAACATACATAAACCAAAAGAGAAAAAAAGAGAGAGGGGAGCAGCAATACCTCGAAGAAAACAAATGGAAACAGGGAACTGTAGCCTACCTTTCAATAGGAACATGCAACTCCCTACAGTATCAAGAGGAAATACAAGGCCAAGTTCTGCCCTAACATTCTTACAAAGTCCAAAGTAAACTTTCCTTCTATGTTTGAAGAAGTAATGGATATTGGAAGGGAATGTGTGTTTGTGGAGCAAAGTTCCCAGCAGAAGTTTGAATTCAGGCCTTCTGCTGCATTTAAGAACCCATGGAGCTCCACCAGAGCAAACCACCAGAACAACCACAGGACACCAGTGGAAGTGGTGACTAGCACCAGTGCCCTCATCCATTACAGCAACACAAAAACATCTAGGAAAGAAAAGCACTGCAAACCCCAGCAGGCACATTACCATTATTCATTCCCGAGCTAGCTGGTTAAATTGCCATCGTGCTGAACTGAACGCTGTGCAGAACGCTTGAGTCTTTCACAGAAGGAAAGCCTTAGAAAACTCAAATGCTCCATACTTGATGCACTTGCCTGAACAGAGAGGAAAAAAGTTTAACCATAAAAAAAAAGCAAGAACAGAATGGAGAAACGTGAATGAGATACATACTGCAACAAAGCTCATATTACTATAATCACTGCAAGTTTAATGCAGTCTTCACGTGGCAACTTTGAATTCTCTTGAGATTGATTTGACCTATTTTTTTAAAGTATACCTCAAATATTTACAAACAGCCTCTTAAAGAGCTTCAGTTGCAATTTAACTGTTTGGTGTCTACAGTGATTTTTGACCATAAAAACACACTGTGTTTAAAGCACTTTTCACAAAATCTAGGGGGTAGTCTCATAGAACAGAAAGGGGATAGTCAGATCCAAGAAAGTAAAACATTGAAGTGCTTCCAGTTACCCTCCCACACATCACACACAGATTATATCAAGTCTATAAAACATACACAGTGAGAATTAGCTGAAGTCCAAACTAGTTCACAAATCAGAGAACATTTATCAGCCAAAGTAAATTCTACAGCAAATAATTGACTTCACAGTTGAGTTAAAAGTAGGTCACACCAAATCTTAAGAAAAAAAAAAAGAGCATGCCATAATTACACAATAATTTGATATAGAAGTTGCTTCATCCTATCTATGATGTCTTTTTTAAACTTCCACTACTTTTTATCTAAGCAAATCTTAACCAGCCTTGGTAGTTTTAAGTGCAGATAACCATCATCAAATTGTCAAATTACAAGTTAAACTGTTGATCCAACATCTTACAGAAAGATACAAAAACTAAAAGATCAGAAATCACATATTTCAAGTAAGAAGTTATCAAACATAAGTCATTAAGTTTCATTATGTTAGTGATTTATTAAAAAAATTCTGAAGAATTTCCCAACCGTTAACTTGTACGTCACATACTGTAACACTCAAAAGCAATCCCACATCAAAGAACCTCGACCTCTGAAATCTTCTCAATACACAAAGTTCACTCATAACTGAAAGAAGGGTGATTGAATGTTGTATTTATTCATAAATTAATATGCAAGAAGAGATGATGGTCCATTGAATATTAAGTACTTTTTCGAATTCTACAAACAAAAGTAATTCAAAAAGCAGCAAAAAATGAATAGAAAGCTGATGAATTAAATGAATTAAAATTAGAAGCCATTCATAAGAATTCATTAAAAGCTACAGAGAAGTACAATGTTCTAGACCCACAGATCACATCTGCTACTAAGGCTACATTTCTTAACCTGAAATCATCAACTGCCATCCCTCTTAAGGACCCTTGAGGGGACAAAACATCTCTCTATCCAAACAAATGTTTTATAATTAGCATTAAAACAAAATAAGAACATGTGAGAGAAAGCTTCTGCTCTCAAAATGAACATCAGTATGGTGGCCAAATGAAAATGATCCAGTATGATACAAGATATAATCCATATGGAGTCCTACATCTCATTAAGCCTCTCCTCCTACAAACACTCATGCACATGCTTGACATTATGTTGTGAGAGCTTTCAGGGACTGCAAGACTAGACACTGGAGCAGCGCGGCTGAGGACAAGATAACTGCGGGACTGCTGCGTTTCACCTGGACCCTGCAACCGGGAAACCATGAAAACAGAACCTGAGAGACACAAACTGTGCATGGCAGGTTTATTGCTGACAAGACAAGATTTAGCAAAACTAATGAAGAATCACATTTACCAGCACACACAACGCTACCTCATTCAACACCTCACTCAATGTTGTATACCAAATTTAATTAAGAGAGTTAAGTTCAACACCTCAGAACATTGGCATGCCTGGAATCAACAGGCATTATAAAATACACAGCTAAATACTACAACACTATATTGCTGCAACCATCTAGTAGAGTTTCAATGGCCTAAAAGCATGCTCCCATTAAAAATAAAAATAATAAAAAAATAGGCACTTCACATTGTTTAAAGTATTGTGCAAGCAGTAACTAACTGAATATACTCAAAACCAACTCGGTCAATCGAGTCAAGATGCCCAAGTCTGAGACTATCTCAAAACATTGTTTCATGCAAAAGGGGAAAACAACGCTTTTCACAGTTGAAACCTTAAGGAACTGCTTCCTTGGCAAAGAAAATGAATGCGATCTCAAATTTCAAAAGCATAGTATTTATACAAAGAAAAATCAGAAATCAACAGTTTTGAAAAAAAAGCCAGCACTGCATAGCTACTTTATCAGCAACCAATAGGTTCCAGGACAAAGTTTGCAAATCCATTAGCTAGGAGCATGCAAATAATAATAATAATATATATATTTTTAATATTAAGTACTTTGTCAATTTAATCATCTTGCAAAGACTGCTGCTCTGCACAGGGAACTCAGCAAGAACTGAAGCTCTCAGAAATCCGCACATCCCCACGCTGGGTATAAAGCTGATCCCTTTTGGCTGACAACAGACATGGGCAGATCAACGCCGCGGGAAGGGAGCTGCCGCTCTCGCGGCATCTTTAGTTTCATCTGTTTCCATTTGTGCCCTAATCCTCAATTACTTCTCCTCTTGTAGGAAACATGGGGAAAAAATCTCTGCCCGAAACACAGAAAACTCTCCTGGACGGACCAAAACTGACACACTCACGGCTGCCTGGAGACCTTTAAAGCGATGCCAAGCAAAAAGAAAGCCCAGAACAACAGAAAGCCCCAGGTCCTCGCTACACTCACCACACGGGCTGCGCAGCACTCGACAAGCATTCCAAGGAGAACTGTTTAAATTCATGTATGTTCTTGTTGAACGGGGACTGTGGGGACTGCACTGGGGGCCGGGGGGGACTCGGGCAACCGCAGGGCAGCAGCGGGAAGCCACAGGTGGCCGCGCGGGCCGCGTACCTGGTGGAGGTGCCTTTCCGCACGTCGCAGATACTGCACTTGAAGGCCTCGGCGCTGTTCCTGAAGGTGCACACGCTGCAGTCCCAAAAGCCCTCGTCCGCCGCGGGTTTCGCTTGCCGTTTTGGCCTTGAGGAAGGAGGGGAAAAAAAAAAAAAAAAGGAGAGAGAAGGAGGGAGAAAAAGTGTGTGTGTGCGCGTGTGTGTTTGGGGAGGAGGAGAAAAGAAGCAGGAGGAGGAGAGAGCAGGAGGAGGAGAGAAAGAAAACACACACACACATTAGAAACCATATTATAAAGACCCCAAAGCCGGCGGATTCTCCGCTCCCCCCCGCCCCACACGCACCCTGGGAAGGGGAGGGGGCGCCACCAACGGTCGCCCCCCGCTAACGGTCGCCCCCGGACAACGGCCGCCGGAGGAGGGGGGAGCTCCCCGGCGCCCTCCCGTATTTTTTTATTTTAATATATTATTATGGTGATTATTTGTCACGGCGGGGGCGGGCGGCTGGAGTTTAAAGGCCGGGCGGGAGGCGTGCCCCCCCCCCGCGGCCCCACGGCCGCCTCCACCTTGTTAAATCTCCCTTTGTCTGGCAGGAGCGGGAGCAGCGGAGCCGCCATGGCTGCTCCGGCACCGGAGGAGCCCTGGCACGGGCAGCGCGGGGAGACACGCGCGCCTCTCCCCGCTCCCTCCTCCCCGCCGCTGCCCTTCCACGCTCCCTCCATCTTAGCGAGCCGCGCTCCGCAGCCCTCGCGCCGCCGGCTTCCCCCTACCTGCCCGGCAGGCAGGCGCCACACGGGCGCCGCTGCTCTTCCTCCTCCTTCCTCCTCCTCCTCCTCGCGCACTCCCTCCATCTTAGGCGCCCCGCGCCCCCCCGCACGCAACTACCAGAGCGGGCCTAGCGGCGCCGCCGCCATCCGCCCGCGCGGCCCCGCCGCCCCCCGCCGCGCCGCCTCCATCTTGTGTGTCCCGGCGCCCCCCCCCCGCGCCGCGCCGCCCCCCGCTCACCTGGTCGGGCTCTTCTTGTCGCCCATGACCATGGATCGGGGCCGCCCCTGCGCCGCGCACAAAGGGACACGCCGAGAAGGGGCCGGCGCTGCCTCGGGGCCGCGGGCTGCTCCTCGGCCGCTCCTGCCGCTGCCAGGCGCCGCTCCAGACGCGCAGCGCAGCCCGGCGCCCTCCTCTCCGCTCCTCGCCTCTCCTCTCCTCTCCTCGCCGCTCCTCGCCTCGCCTTCCCTCCCTCCCTTCCTCCCCGCCCCGCGCCGCGCCGCTCCGGCTGGCG
>JAUBOD010000623.1:3526448-3542716 GCA_032353885.1 Nothura maculosa | reverse complement strand
CACATTCCTAAGTGCCAGGAGTAGGGAGGAATGTGGGCAGCAAGTCCCAGGACTAGGCTCCACTTAAACTTGCTACCAGACCTAGCTAAAAAGTCTGGCCCCTGCAACAGGGGAGAAGCAGAGAAGCTGCCCCTGCTGCTGTGCGAATACATCCACTTGTGAGGAATGCAAGGCACCAATGCAGACAGCAGCCGACCCTTTGAGGTGCCTATCCACCTATAGGAACATAGCAGGATAACCTAAACATCCAGCCAAGTGTACTTGGGAGCTAGGAACTCACCTACAGCTCTGAAGCAGCACCAGAATATGCCAAAGCAGTGAGGTTTAACCCACAGATTTGCACCAGAACCAGAGATGAGGGAAAAGCAGATATGCAAAGCAGCAGCAGCTACAGTTTAAAACAATCAGAAAGCTAAAAATAGATTTGAGCAATCCTAAGCCACAAAAATAAAAGCTGATGGCATCTATGTTTAATGAAAAACAGAAATTGCTCTTTTATATGAATAAAGCAGAGCACCAGCAGAGCTGGGCTTCAGCAGGTTTGAAACGACTGCGTACGTGTTCTTCTGCAATCCTGAACACAGTGCCATAGCCCAGCCTCAGGATTACACCAGGCTATTTGCAACACACTCTGGTTCTTTAACTCATTCCTATCAGCACTGAGATATGAACCACCACAAATTCCTGTCCCTTCCCTTGCTGTGTGCATTGCCACCCAAAGCCCTGGACCTGCTCCTGGTTACAACCTGATCAGGAAGCAAATCCCAGCAGGACAGCAGGAAGGGAAGGACATGACTCTTTCCCCTGGTGCTGTCAGTGATAAGAGCAGAATTAGGACCTCCACTCTGCTTCTAATAGAGAGGTTACAGAAGGGCATTTTGAAAGCAATTGAGGGGTTAGTAAAGAAACTCAGCCAGGAAATGTATGGGGTCTCATTGCCTTTTATCTCCCAGGCGCATAAAGTTTGCAGGACCTCTGTTGAGGTTGGAAGGAAACCTCTGCCAGGGTTATATATGCTGCATGCCTGGCTATCAGGAGCGAAGGAGCCGTGCTCGCCAGGCAGCTGCGGGGCTTTGCAGAGATAAAGATATCCCCGTGCCCGGCAGGGACTCGGGATAAATCATGCTGTCCTCGCCCTGCCATCGTGCCTAACCTCTGCTTGGCCCCTTCTAGTTGCCACGGGATTTAGCTATGAGAGGCAGCACCGGGTGCCTCTCTGTGACTCTCATTCTGATGCCCCCCCAGATTGGGAGCAGGAGGTGCTTAATTTACAAAAATTGGCTCTGTTCAGCTAAAGCACCTTGGTGTCAGGAGCCTCCCCTGACCCGCTGCACACAGAGCTATGAATCCACTTACTGCTAACCCGTCCTGGGGCCTGCGGCTGGCTATTAGCTAATATAATAGGGCTATTAGCTAATATAATAGGAATATTATATTAAAGACCCTGCAAATGGGGCTGGTCAGTTATAGACATGCAGCCTAAGGCTTGTAACGTTTGCTGTTGGCCAAGGCCACCAAGTCATGAAAACTAGTGATGTATACAACCAAAATCCCAGAAGATCTATTCTTTTATATAAGCACCATATATACACCTGGAAAATAAAACTGCACATGTGAAAGAGAACAAATTAAAACTCAATTTCACCTATGCCAAATGGATGCTATCATCAGGGGAAGGATGGTAGAGATATATTGGTACTAGCATAATTCCTTGGCGAACTTTTATGGACCAATTGATAAAAAATATTCCCCTGAGAGCAATGAACATTATTTCTAGAGTGCCAGTATTTTACTAGCAAGTCGGTGCAGGGATGTGTGATTTACACAATGAAAACAGAGGGCTACCTAGACACGGGTAGTGCAAGCCTGAGCGCTCCGCTGGGAATCCTCCTGGAATCAGTGCTCCACATCTCAGTTGTGCCTGCGGAGAGCACAGGATCTGAGCCAGGAGTTGCATGGATCACTCCTGTTTAAAAATTAGCAGGCACTTTTAACTGCAACATTCCTCAGCAGGACAAAATACAACGCAATGAAAAGTGTAGTTCACTGCAGCCCTTCACATTTTCTTACTGTCATCTTAAATGCCCTCAACAGAGAATTTCTTTCAGGACTCCTCATAAAAATGGACATGAGAATCTAAATAAATGCATGTTTGCATCTTCCTCCCAGGTGCATGCCACAGCTCCAGGGTCTGGCACAGAAATAAGCCACCCAGATAAGACCAGCTCTATTTGCTAATGGTGACATTTGGCCTTGTACAGACCTCCTGGTTCTTCATATATTGGAGCTTCAAGGCTTCAAGGTTTCTGGTATCTGAGGATCTCAAAGTGCTTCAGAGATAGAGGCAAACTCTTTTCTGCAGACTTCTTGCCCTGATCAGGCTCTGGCTTTTGCAGAAATCACTCACAAAGTGTCCTTCCTGGGACAGAAGATGCTGGCTCCGACCTCCATAGGTGATTACTCATGATTTGCTTATGGAGAAACAGATGGAACTTGCACTGCTTAAAACCAAGATGATATTCATTATTTTGGCCTCGCTGAGTTCAGGGGTAAAAAATCCAGTTGACAAGTGCTTGGCTCCATCTGTTGCAGGCCAGGCTCATGTGCAGGATGCAGAAGTGACACCCGCGCATCTGCAAGGCATTACTGCTGCTTGGCAGCATCCAGGACGTGCTTGCTAGATGCTTAGAGTACTGACTGACTTCTGTATTCCCCAGGGACACCAAATTAAGACAAGAAAACCAACACCAGTTTTCTGAGCTTAGCAACCCAGCGTGGTGTCTGAATTCTTTGAACTCACGAGTCGTATCTGTTTGGAAGAGGGCGCGTTCACTTAATCATTGTAGTTTACATAGAAAAGAACAGTCAGAAACCAGAGATGAGAAAAGCTCAGCAAATTTACCCTGAATTGTGGAAATCAGGTGCTGTGTGATAACATTCTTGCATTTTACTGCCCCACACGGCCTGCCTGCCTTCTGCTGACTCGAGCAAACCGCAAAGGGCCGTGACTCCAGAGAGGCTCTTCTGCAGGCAGCATCATTCACCTTGTCATTTACTGCAGCGGGAGCAGCCCAGATCAAGCTTTTACCTAGGGCATAAAGTGGTCTGCAAGTCAAAACCTCTCACCCTCCATGATTAGCAGGGAGGTAAGTCACTTGGCTGGTGATGCGGGAAGCTCAGGAGGGAAGAGTTACGTGAGAAGTTTGCTTTGATTTTTAAGATGTGTGCCTTCACGTTAACCCATATCACAGCTCAGCCAATACTACTTTTACATAAATTGGTAAGAAAATATTCCAAGATGGATAAAAAGATAAAAGTTAAATATGTTTTTTTTTGTCTCAGTGCCAGATAGTTTTTTTCGAGTTTAGAGTTTTGTGGTTTACTGGAAAAGACCAGCTGTGTCCTGCAGCCAGCAAGGAGGCCGTCCTTGCTAAGTCCCACATCCTAAGCACACGTTAAACGTTCACCACCAGAGTCTCCAAGGCATTGGTGTCATTTGCAGGGCCCAGATCCCTCTGGACAGGGTGGACACATTCCCATAGCAGGTCCATCTGGCATCTGTAGATGAGTTGGCAGGACCAGGGCTGCCGGGGGGAACAGCATTGGATGGGTCTGGGCAGAGCTGCTCAGGACTCTGTTAGTTTTAGTGAGCTCAGTGCTCGTCACTGCCATCAAAGTTGCATTTTAGCCTGTTCAGCAACTCCGTCTCTACTCACCTTTCCATAATAACAAATGTAGCCATTTTATTAAATTCTAATCCAACTGCAGAATAAATAAAAACCTATCAGTGATACCAAGGGTTAATTGTTGCTCTCTTTAGATTAAGAAACTCAGTTCATTCTAATTCATAAACCTAGGTTTGTGCAAACCAGCCCCCAGCCATTCTCCATCTGATCTGTGCTCCTCAGATCCCACCTACCTTCCCAGAGAGCATTCCCAGGGCTGCCGAGGGGCTTACCCTTCTGCTTTGCACTGCTCACCAGCATTTCCACTGGGAGAGTCGACCCGCTGATGTTTTCTGTTGTTTCCTTTGGTGTTTTGAGCAGTGGCAATAGCTGCTGCCTTGCAGGTCTCCAAGCAGGATTGCAGCAGTTCTGCCCTTGGGGCTGACTGTGCCATGTGAAACATGACGTCCCTGCTGAGCAGGCTGCAGTTCAGCCCTGCTCTTCTCTTCTTTGACCTCAATTTCCTTTCTTTAAATGGTAAAAGTAGGTGCAAAAACCTGATTAAAAAAAAAAAAAAAAAGAAAGAGTGAAGCAGACATTTTGCAAGTCCCATAGTGAGCAAGTCCCACAGACAGTCACAGCCGGGTGCCTGTCTTGGTGACTATGGCACTAAGGGGTTGCAGCACATGACACCTGGCCACGCTGTGCCAGGCCTCTTGCGAGACTGGGGGACTTATCTGGCTTCTCAAACTACTACAAATGCACACAAAAAAACACATTCCAGTCAATAATTTATCATACCGAGATGGCAGCAGAATTAAGTTACCAGAGGGCTTTGGGCAAATATCTGGCAGCATAAGGTGCTATGTGCTTTTGGCATGAGTTTTATTTAAACACATTGGATCAATTTGACTCAATCTGACATGTACACACTTCAGGGCATGGCTAGTTTCAAATCAATTAAACTCCTTATGACTTTATGATTAGAAACCTGAGGTTATAAAACATTAATATAAAATCACAGTTTGTAAAGTGAAAAATAAAATCCCAGGGTAATGTTTCATGGAGATCACAGGAATCATTATATAAGGTTCATTAAACAAACAAGGTAAGGGTAATTAGGCTGTAAATTGAGTACAGTAGTTAAAAAAATAAAAGAAAGAAACTGTAATTAGGATGGGATGGCCACTTAAAGAGAAATAAGGAATCTAGGCTAACTAGTTGCCTTCTGTGGGATATCCAACAAAACAGCAATTGATTTCTTTGTGAGACAGCACATCCAAACAAAACAAAACAAGCGGCTCTAGGACAGCAATTAAAAAAAAGATTTTCAGGTTTGCAAACAGAAGAAAAGCCACTTTTGGAAGAACTGGGTACATGGAGATCCTGCATAAAAGCCCATGTAAAACAGCTGTAACTCAGGTGCTCTAAAGGCAGACTCGGCAGAGCTGCAGACCAGTCCTCAGGCCCTTGCTCGGAGAGGACACATCTGCCCAGCACGAGCAGGACTGGGACAGGCCGTCGGTGACACTGAAGGCAACACATCTAGGCTGGGGCTGGAAAGCATTTCTGGGTGAAACCCGGCCGATAGATCCTCCCTTGTGCATTTAGCATAAGCAGCATGAACTCAGGGGTGTTGTGTCTAAGCCATTCTTTAACAAAATTTCAGGTGAACAAAACCCTCCAAAGAAGCCACCAATCTGGTGAAGGGCTTTCCAGCAATACCACCTCATCAGGTACTAATCATCTTATAGCGCTTGGAGGTTTGTGCCAAAGGGCAGGTTTCAAAGTCTGCTCAGTTAACAGCAAAACTCATCAACTTCAGTGGACTCTGCACCAAGCTGAGCACACACAGGAATTATCTTTCGGTTTTTGTTTTAATCTGATTAAGAAAAAAAAACAGCATGGTAATATAGAGCTTTTGTGTGTGTACCCTCAGCACCGCTGAACACCAGTTTAGAGATGTAAAGGGTTTAAAGCATAAAGTAAAATAAAGCCTCGCCATGTGGTCCGTTACAAGGGAGGATGGCACCCGAGCCCAGACACAGGAGAGCCCCAAGCTGCCAACGCAGTGGCCACCGCAGGCAACGCTCTCCTGCGCTCATTCCAGGGCATCTCCGGGCTTGGGAAATGGAGCGAAGTCCAGGGAGCCGCTGCCATGCGGCTCATTCGGGTGAGCTCCCCCTCAGCCCCCAGGGAGCAGGAAGGCGGCAGCCGCTGGAGCACCGTGTCCGTCACCGCTGCCTCCGACACTGCCTGAAAGCCTGTGCCAGGCTGGCGGCAGGATTGGGGATCGCTCTCCTGGGGTATCCTCCCAGTGTGCCCAGCAGCAGCCGCTGCTACTCGGGGAGCTCCACGCATCTGTGTAACAACCAGCCAAACGGGGCTGCCGGACCTACATCTGAGCCAAGCACGGGGACCTTTCCAAAGCGAATAGCCAAGGCCCAGCGGCAAGGAATAAGGTATCAAGAGCCTCAACCAGGCTTCACATAAAACCCCAAATCTGGATCGCTGCAGCCACTTTGAACTTCTTGGCAATCAGTGCACAGCCTTTGAAGCAAAGTCATGGCTCTCCCTCCCTCCCATCCCTGGCGTGGGCCCGTCAGCTGGCCGGCACATTGGCGTGGGATCCCAGTCCCGCTCCGTCCCGGCATGCCTGCTTCCACAGCAGTCGGGATGGATGGGGATGGATGTTCAGCAGAGAGCCTGGGCAGCCACTGACTGGGACGTTATTGCAGCAAGTTCATTAGCACAATGGATGGATGAGTCTGGTGGGCAGCAAGGAGATTTTTTGGCTTGTCCATCCTAAGCAATGAGCTGGTCCCAGGTGGAACATCTCAACACTGCTCTGCATCACCCTTAGGGGCAATGTGCTCTTGAGACTCCTTTCTTTGCTTCTTTAATCGAGTCATCCTGCTCTAACCACTCATCCACAAAAAGGGAAGTGGGAACATATGCGGGCTCCATATGGGAAAATGAGAAAAATGCAACTTACCTGCAGCCCAATAAAAGCAAAGCTGGGCGCTAATCCTTTCCAGAGCAACATGAAAGCACTTCAAAGGGCGGGAGACGGGCAGCCACAGACAGCTAGTGATCCTCGAGATCCTCACACCTGCGATGGAAAGCGGCTGGCCTGTCCATCCGAGCCCCAAAGTCAAGCTGAGTCAGGCCCCTAAAATCACAAGATTTCCTGGTTTCAACTAGCTGCCATGAAGCTCTGCTTGCCCTCTGATGTATTTTTGCTGGTTACCAAGGTTGGGATGAACCCCTTTTTCAAGCTATACCTGGAAAGGGGAGAAATTCAGATTACCAAAAAACTATAACAAAACCCCACAATTCCGCTACCAGGGAACCTCCAAAGTGAGGGATATTTGGCACCATTTATTAAACACCAAAAGGCATCAGCCCTGTAGGCAGCGGGTGCACAAGGCCAGGGCTGCGCAGCAGGGAGCGGGGGACGGGCAGCAAGGCGCTTTTACGAGCTGCCTTGCTGGAATTCACGGGAGATGCCTGAGCCCTGGCTCGCCGCCAGCCCAGCACGAGGTTATTAGGGAACCCGCTGGCTCACCAGGAAATTACACAACAGTTAAATACTTTATGCATCGAACTAGTTTATTAAGGAGCTATTGAAGGTTATCAAACAGGGAGCGTGCTGCAAAGTATAATATTGTAAACAGGAGCCAGCAGCAGAGGAGCGGTAGGACGGGGAGCTGCAGCAGGGCCCGGTGCCACTGCAGCTTCCCAGCACAGCAGGGAAACCCGTCCCCTGGAGAGCAAGAGCATGGCAGGCAGTACAGAGCTTGGCAGGGAGAAACACAGTTGAAAAGCAAGAGATTTCCTCAGGAGCTCTAGGTTTTCCATGGAAGCAAGAGCCTGCCTGGCTCAGGCTGGTCCAAGGCACAGGGCCAGGAAGGTTTCGATGCTGCTGTGATAGGGAGCAGGGCAGTGCAGCAACCCCAGGGGAAAACACGGGCAGGAGTGAGCGACTCGGGCACCCAGCTGGGGCTAACACATGCCAGAGGCCGCACAGATAAATGACAAGCAATGAACCTTGAGATGATGAATCAGGCAACTCGCTGAGGGGAAGTGCTGCAGCGGGGACTGACCAGAAACGTCACAGAGCTCATGCATATCAGCTACATGGATAAGGAGACCTGGAATGAGCACTGGGCCCTGGGGACTGCTCCTGCCTCAGCCCTGCTGCCCCTGCTCCTGCCAACAGCTCCCACACTGGGATAAAGCCACCCAGGGACCCAGGGCTGCGGGTGGCTCAGCCCTACGGGCACCAGCCATGGGCTGCCACCTGCCTCTGCTCTGGCATCCCCATAGAGGCATCCCCATAGAGGCATCTTGCTTCTTCCTCCCACCTCCCGTGCCCCAGGCAGGGAAATCAGTGAGGCTCTATCTCCAACCTGCGAGCTCCCGAAGGGCGTTATTAAAATTGTTACTACAGAGGCAAAACAGAGGGTCGCCTGCAGCACAAACCCCTGTGCGTGGCCGTAATGGGGGCAACGGCAGCACCTGGCAGCTCCCAGGGACAAGAGGCAGGAAAGGATCTGCTCATGGCAGGCACAGCTCTCAGCCTGGTGCTCGCATGGCCTCGATTATTGCTGGAGAACATGGGGACACGGAGCACGCTGACCCTTCCGAGGAAGCATGGAGCATTCACAGGCTCCCTGGTGTCTCACCAAACCAGGATTGGGATAAAAAGAGTGTATCAGGCTAACCTTCTTCCTCAAGAGGTTCCTCTCTTTGGAAACAGAAATTGTGCCGTTTTCCATGTTTATGTTCTCCACCTTGCCCAGGATTCTAAATGGAATTTCCCAAGGCCTTCTCCTAATACCTGAACTTGTGGCAATTCCCCTTCTTCACCTTTGGACTTTGGAGCCAGGCTGTGAAGGCTCCTTGGGGAGCTCAGCAGCCCTTCTGACGCCAGGAGAACCAGCAGCGCATCACACAGAGCTGCTCCAGCCCAGCAAGGAGGTGGCGAGCGGCAGCTACAGCCGCTCACCCATGAAAGGTAAATTTAGTGCAAATATTTGCAATGTAAAGTGCTTTGCACTTTGAAAAATATGCTATTATTTGTGCCTTTTATTGGAGAACAAGGGGGAAAATATATTCAGAAACAGTCTCTTGTGCATGTTCACTTCTTTCTGCATCCAGAGTTACGGAGTTTATATTGGAATTTACCAGCTGTGGAATACACAGACCACCAGTGCCATCACCACTAAATCATCTCTTATTTAGCTAATGCCCTTCATCGCCTACACTTGTTTGCTCTCTCCAGTAAAAGCTACATATAGAATAGAAAATGATGCGTCAGGCTTGCAGCAGCCTGGTGAAAACAATCCCTCCTTCGTTCCCTTCCTGCAAAAAGCACCGTCTCCATGAATGTCAACAAAATATTCCAGGACTAGGGCATTTCTACATTAACATTAGCGATATTTTCTCAAGAATCTTTCTGTTAATGGTTAAGTTCTGAAAGATCGTATGTACATGCATTAAAAACATCTACTCTTTAGTGTTCCATTTCACTATTTCATATAAAAACTATAATAAAGACTTACTATATCTGAGACTAGAAAGTTAAGAATTTGTCTTTAACTGTACAACTGTAGAGCTAAAAAAAGGCTCTATAAACAAGAGAATTTAAATAATTTTAAAATATTTTAAAGGTTTTTTTTTGGCATCCTCCGGGTTTTAAATTTATCTTCCTCCCACCTTGAGATCAATATAGTAAATTATGGCTTTCACAGACAAGGAATTAGAGACCATCAGAACACATACACACAAAGATATATTTTGGGGGAAAAAGTTAGGAAAAATGATTATTGGAAGTAGATCATATAACTCTTTTGGTAAACATTATTCTGCATCCACAAACTTGAGCTCGAAAGGAAATTCCACCAGTAAATCCCTAGCAGAGATTTACTCCACTAAACAGCAGGGCCTGTTTAAGGAAACCTCTTTGTCATCACTGCTATGACCTGCACGGGCCAGACAGCTCAGTTCAGGACAGAGGTGGCAACTTCTTCGCTCCAGCGCAATTGGTTGCAAGTATCTGATCATCCCCTTGGTCTTTAGTGAAGGGAAAAGACACGTGGTCACTGTGAGACAGCCAACTTGCTCCAAAATGCTAATGTACATCTAGGTATGGTGGATCTTCCTTCAGGAACACCAGGCACATGAATTCCACCTCATGCTAGTAACATAACATACCCTCTTTCTGCTTTCATTTTCCAATTATTGGAAGTTAGTTAGAGCTTTATAAATCCCAAAATAAAAGGAAAAACATATTTTAAGTGATCACAAATTCTTAAATACCATACTATGGGGCTGGTTAATCAGTAGGATCACTTTGCAATTTATTTTCATTAACTTTTTTCTGCCTGCTAGCTAGTTCAGAATAAATTAACAGCTTGCTT
Source organism: Nothura maculosa (assembly GCA_032353885.1). NCBI lineage: Eukaryota > Metazoa > Chordata > Aves > Tinamiformes > Tinamidae > Nothura > Nothura maculosa. The sequence continues at coordinate 3,532,626 of JAUBOD010000623.1, read as the reverse complement.
GTTTGGTTTTAACTGAAGGTCAAAGGCTCATTTTGTTCCAGAAAATGTGAATGATTCGGTCTGGCCAGGTGGTCAGGCCACACCACTAGTGTAAGGTGAAAAGTTTCCTAACAACCTCAGGTACTTGTTAGAAAACATCCCTGTGTCAATCCTTAATCTTTTGCTCAAAATCAGACATGTTACATGCTGTAGCAGAACAGTTGATATCCTTTAGGAGAGCAGGCATGCTTTTGTTCCAGGCTGACGTGTTACCTGCTCGGAAACTGTGGCAGGTGACCACAAGGAACATTCATCAAGAAGCATACCCAGAAAAAAACTCTAATCTCCATGATTCACCAAGATAAGCTATAGGGGATACATACTGGAACAGACTCATTGATATAGGAATTGAAGATAGATGAAGGTGAACAAGATTTTCATCATTCAATGAGATAGCAAGAGGCAGAGATAAATACACCTTTGGGTTGCAAGGCTGGTAGGAGTGGTCTTACCTCGTGGTTCATTAACTTTTCAGAAAGCTTCATCTGCCATCATCAACTGCTAGGCTAATGGGGTGGGCTGTTTTCTCAGCAATGTGACCCCAGTGGACACAAAACTTACGGAAAGCTCTTCCTTACCCCTACTTTTAGGGCCCACTGTAAAGAAAACAGAAAAGAAATATATGAAAAAAAAGGAAATAAGCTGTATACAAGCTGTACAGGTGGCTATGTCATTAATTTTCCTGGGGGCAAAGGATGAACAGAAATAAAAGGAAGGTCACCTGAAGGAGAGATGTCCCAAAGCCTCATTAGGAGACCTGCAATGCTTCTGTCATAGGAGGGCAGATGGATCCAGCACTGCATGCAGCAGAGTATCATTGCAAGGGGCCTGGCTGCTCTCTGGGCACCTCAGTATAATCAGAAGGACCATGGAATTACCACAGTAAAACCTCACCCATTCTCACACCTCAACATTTTGATGCACTAGATGTATAAACTCTGTGTATGTGTTTGGGGAAGGTGGTTATGAACTTTCTGCGCCTTTGCCAAATTTCCAGCATCATTTTGGATACATAGCCTTTTACTTTATCACCATTCCTCCCTCATGTTGAGTTGTAATTCCAAGCAATAAGCACAGGACACAATAGCAGAGAGGGTCTTGTTATAAATGCTGCCCCAAACAGCTACTTAATTCCCCTAAAGCAAACAAAGGGGTTATTGCTTCTGCAACAAATTCACATGGAGTGGAGCTGGTCAGAAGTCAGAGACACAGACTGGAAGGATATAAAAAGAAACTGAGGTCTGCAGTCATGTTCTGTAGCCCACGAGCAGGAGGAAGTCTCTGTACCAGAAAACAACAACGAAGCCGACTCTGACAGACTCACACCCCACCAGGACTCCCCAGGGAAAGGTGAGCTGCAGTTAGGGTAACTGTATTTAGGAAGCATGTGGCTTTCGCAATGAGCCACGCTCTGCGTAAGCGCAGCCGTGTGCTGCGTATCGCCTGCAAGCCCCGCTGGTTCCCACCTACCTCGGATCTCATGGGGTTCAGCTGCAACAAAAAGGTGCAGGGCAATGATGGAACACGGGAGAAGCTCTGCTCTAGGTTTGGACAGTGCCTGTGGGCCAGCTCCAAGAGGTGGTAGGTCTGAGGTGGGCAAGAGGTGGGCTGCAGAGCCTAGCTTAGAGGGGCAGCCACCCGGACAGTGTCTGTGCCGTTGGAAAGCAAGCAGTGCCCTAAGTCAAGCCACCTCCTCAGGCAGAACAAGGAGTCCCCAGAGGTACCCCGAGCACTGGGGAACCAACCAAGGAGCACCCACCAATGCCCCATCACAGAGCTCATATCTATGACTGCCTCAAACCCTACTCTGAAAGGCCTCCAAGCACAGGTCCACAGTTCTGTTCACGTGACTCATACATTTAGGAGCCTTCCTGAATCCCATTTTAATAGCCAAGCCGGAGTGGAAAAGAAAATAAAACTCTCTAGCTACTCTGCAGTGAGCAGCAAAGCTCTCAGCACCCTCGAGGGAGGGTAAAACTCCCCCACGCCGCTCGGCCGAGAGGAGAGAGCTTGGAAATGAAGCTGTCATCGCCGACGAGCACTGCCAGAACCCGAGCGTCTCCTGATTTCTCTAATCAGCTCTCGCGAGCCCTGCCGGCACAGGAAGGATTCCCACGCTCAAGCACCGATACGCCGAGTGCCCTCGGCAGCTGCACAAGCCGCTTCTTCCACAAGCTGTGGATAATTTCCTACATTGAATTCCCCTTGATTGATGTAACGTAGCGCACAGTGCAAGACGTGCTCCATTTTGCACCGGGGGAAAACATGAGAAAAGCGCTGGCTGCTGGAAGGAGAGCATTAGCAGCGCGGCATGGCAGATTTGTCATCACCGAGTTCTGTTCAGCTGCTAAAGTGCTCTATTAATTCCAAAAACTCACTGGGGAGCAGGAAAAAAAAGAAAAAAAAAAAGAAAAAGAAACTGTTACCAGACTGAACTTTATTGGGTTTCTGGTTTGCAAACTATTTTTTTGTCTGAGGAAGACAAGCCCATAGTCAACCCCATGGGCCAAACAGTGGCCTCACTTACCTCTATTGCACTGATGCAACCGAGAAAAGAGCTCGGGCCAGCGGACTCATCACGTAACTCACCGTCTTCATAAGCACCAAGTGTTTTTATTAACTGCTTTCCCTCTTATTTATCATATGCAGCGAAACAGGTTAAAATCTAAACTCATTTATAATAATTATTCTGAAAGCTGTCTACAGATAACATTGAAAATAACACCAGATGAAAAAAATTCCTTTTTAACTTTAATAAAATTATTTCAAAGCACTAGAAGGTTATTTATAGAGCGTGTAAGTGTGACTGGAGGGGAGGCAAAGTAAAAGGAGTTCAAAGGGTGTCTGAGAAGACAAAAAACCCACTGTGTTATTGGCACTGCTTCCTGTTTTCTCACACTTGACAACATTCTTAAAACAAACTAGAGGAAACTAAAAAGCAAGCTACTTAGAGCTATTGGAGATTAAATAATACTTTTTGACAGCTGTTAGGGAAAGGATTGGTCCTGCATTTCCACTTACAATAGGCTGCTTATCCATATAAATTATTAGCATTAGGGAAGCATCCCAAAGCCCAAGGGAGCTCCAGCTCACAGGGGCAGGAGATTCAGCATCCACAAGACAAGCCGGTTCCCAGGCAAAGGCAGCGCAGGTGGATGGGAGACAGGCTGAGGCATGAGGGCCGGTCCTGCCTCGCTGCTCCCAACATCCTTGCATGGTACGATGTCCCTGCCCACCTGCAGAAACCCACCAGCTCTCGTGTCCCTAAGCCCTCCCCTTGCACTCCCACCACAAGCTCTTTCTGAACCCACTTGCTCAGCACTATTCCTTTGACCTGTTTGGGGAACGGCCCCTTCTCTGCCACCGGCCCCAGGCAAGAAGTCCTGCTCAGTTTTCTCAAGTCCCCTGAGCATCACCACGCTCTTGTCTCATCACAGATATCAGGTACCTGGTTGGATGCTCTAACCCACCCATCGTGGATCCTGTTCTTTGCACATATATAGAGGAGCCACTCTGCAAAGGACATCACCAAATAGGATTATCATTCCTCCACTGGGACCTTTCTGTAATTTGCAGCTCATCAGAGGGGGGCTCAAAAGCCATTATTTATTCAAAAATGTGACAGAAAAGAAAAAAAATCAAACATGAAAACTGTTCAAGACAGGAAGCACTAGGAAAAGTCTGTAAAAGCATCTGTAAAAGCATAAACATGCTAGAGGTGTGTCCAGCTGGCAAGGAGCCTAGGTGAGATTGTAAGAAACAGTGTTCATTCTAGCAGCAGAAAAAAAAATCAGGTCATGAAGGAGGAAAAGATACAGTTAAACTCCTTGCAAGAACCAGGGTGGGCTGGGATACACTTGGCCAGGAGCATGGGATTATATCCCTCCTATTCATCAAGCTCTGGGATGGAAATAGAGGCACATGGCTCTGATATATCCCAAGGCCCCACTTTGAAAATTCTCTAAGTGCTCTAGTGGTGATTTTAGTGCTTCAAAGAATTTGCACCCCATGCTAACATAGCCAATTACATATGAAACAAGGGACAAAAAAGTTTTGTTAACATATGCCCTCTAAAATGCCTTTTCTTCATCTTTTTCTACTCCCTTAAAAATCAGAACACATCATGCTCCATTATGAAATGAACAAAGTGCCTCAGGGTCCAGGAACCAGGATCCCTGGCTGGGAAATGACAGAGGCCAAGGCCACCCAGGGCTGCTGCTCTCGCCCCTGTTGTTCCCGACAAATGTCACCAGCACGGCCAGGACAGGCAGCACAGGATGAGCAGGGTCTGCCTGCTCCCTGCTATGCAACACGGTGACAAGAACACGAGTGAGAACAACCAGCAAGAAAAGTGCTTAAATGCATTAGAGTACTGTGGAGAGCCATGGGTCCAGCTGGCTGCTCCCGTTACATTTAGTGAAAGCCAGCCAGTGTATCAGATATTCATTCATTTGGGGCTAACTATCTTTTCTGTTTCTGAACAGCTTCAATTTTCCCAATGTCTCAGGGAATGGTTTATAAGGAAATAGAGCCTTGAGGGTGGACAGATGGAGAAAAATCTCCCTTCTCACCACATTGATCACTATAATCTTTCATGCGCTCAGTGCAGATCCGGGTGCCTGGTGTTGAGGCGCTGCAGCACTGCCTAGGAAAGAGCCTCTGTGCATCCAGGTCCAGCTCCAGGGTCACCTCGTACGCGATGTCATCGGTGTCGCCTGTTCCTTGCTGTGCACCTGCAATCACAAAGCCAGGTGGCTTCAGAATGGGTTAAATGAGCATCTGCTGGGAATGATTTTGACACCAAGAATCCTGCCTGAGGGCAGGTAAATAGACCTTTCGAGGTCTGTTCCCTTCCTATGTTCTCTGGGTCTCTGTGTTTCCCTGCCCAGCCCTGGCAAGCTCTGCATAAAATGCAGAAAATGCAAGTGGATCGAGCTGGCCACAGATGCACCAGCAGTAAACACACCTTCCCCCAAAGGACCTGTGGTCAGAGTGCATCAAGCTTGTATAAAAATATATAGAAGGGAACATGCAAGGAGTAATCATGATGTATATGAATCTGCCCTGTCCGTGGGTGAACCAGCTGACACCCGAGCCCCAAGCAGAGAGTGTCACCAGGAGCCCCGCTCGGTGCCTGTGCACAGGGGTCACAGCGCGTCCTCGTCTCCTTAGCTTCAGGCACCCCCTCCTGTGACTCTCAATTGACTTCTAGGGTCTCACTGAATAGCTGCCTGATTTATTTTATTTCTCAGCTGATATTTTATGGAAACATTCTTAAAATATTTTTGAGAAAGCACTTGAAATGAGCCATTCTCTGACATTTTGCAGAGCAAATGAGCATTTGTGCCCACTGGCACCTTGTGCCACAACTGAATCCCTAGAAAGGTCTTCGGAGATATTTTTCAGTCAAGCTCACTAGCTGAAATATCATTAAAATAAACTATATTATTCAATGCAGGGTTTAGCTAGGCCCCAAAGTGAACACTACTCGCAGTAGTTACAGGTCAAAAACTCATTTAGTCCAAGGACTCTGCTCTGAGAGTAGAAAGCAGGGGGTGGTTAAAATGAGTTTAAACAACTGCAATGGCAAACTGGTATAGATCAGTCCTAGTTCAAAACAGATCAAAATCAAAACCAGATCTGTTGGTGTCTTAACTGCTTAGCTCCAAAAACATAACACTGAATAAAGAGAATTAGCAGATTTTCTTTTCCCTAAAACTTTTCAATTTCTTTCTGATCCTGTGAATTTTTTTTTTTAACCTTAACTGTACCCTTCTTAAACCTCACTAATCCAACCAGTGCATTGCCCTACACAGAGGCCTATTTCATTTTAAGGGAATGTTTTAAGGGCGAGTTTATTTTGGTGCAGCTTAGCCTCTGACATTTTCCTTTTTTTTCCCTCATTGATTAAGCCAAATAAATTAAACTGAACTACAACCACGTCCATATAAGCTGCACAAACTCAATTAAACTGATTTAAAACACTCAGCATTAACAGGACTGATTTACTGCCCTATACTAAGCTCTTGTGCGCCAGCTGAGCCACAGCAGCAGACTAACCACCCCTTCCTTTTTTGTTTTGTTTTAAACTGCAAAAAGCACAAGAAGAAATTCCAAGTGCTGTGGAAGAGATTTAACC
>JAUBOD010000623.1:3477360-3494102 GCA_032353885.1 Nothura maculosa | reverse complement strand
CACTGCAGATATGTTAGACAGGGATAAATGCATCTCCCTAGGGAAGGCAGTTCATTGTCTCACTTTATGAGTAAGACCTCTAATTTACTCTGTCCATACGCACTAGTGAGTTGGACAATGTGGAGAGTAATTTACTTTCCAGCATTCACTTTTAAAAGACAATATCTCCTTTATGAAATAGATGTTTTGGAATATTTCTCGAATTTTCAATTCATTGAAATCAATATAAATGCTTTCCTGAAAAACAGTGCCTTTTCACATTTCGTATCTCTTTTTCATTTTTAAGCATTACTGATAAGTGTTTTAATCATTTTTATTAACAATCTAAGGTGTGTACATGCACAGAAAAATGGCAGTCAGTTCAAACAAACCACAGCTGATGGTTTTGTTTACAGATTGATGAAAGCACCCGCCTCTACATGGTTTATATAACAGATATACTTATTAACAGCTTGGTGCCAGGAGACTGAATTTTCTGGGTGTGAAGTATACTGTTGGCAGAAACAGTGCCAAGAGCTGCTACATTATAGGATAAGCACACACAGAAAACTCCTGTGCTGTGTTGGGATACGGATCTGAAAAATTGAAGAGTGAAATTGCATTTTAGTTGTACTCCAAGACTTGCTCATTGAATGTTCTGTACTAGCAAATGGAAAAAAAAGAGAAAACACCGATTTATACAAGCTAGTTTTCAACAAAAAATAGTCTTATTACTAAATATAACCTTTATAACCACTAGAAGCATTTGCAGGGTGGATCTCAAACTCTTGTCAAAAGTTAATATTTGATTCTGCAAACTACAATATAGTTCAGTAATTAAGGAATTTTCTAGCTTGTTGTCATCATGATCCACAGGCCAGGTTAAATCCTTCCCAGTCTCAGGTGTGTAACAACTTCACGAGCCTACAGGCTTCTTGGTAAACTATTTGAAAGCACAAAGCTCAATTTCTTGCAATACTTATTAAATATACAGTGAACTTGAAAGAATAGCCTTTCAAAAAGCAACACACAATTCCAAAAATAATAATGCACTAAAGTTTTAACTTACTTCTAGCCAACACAGTGTGGCACTCAGTTTCCTGACATTCCAAGGGGATTCAACCTGATTTTAAGAGAGGAAAGAATAAAACAAGTATTATCTAAATCAGTGTTCGAGATTGCTGTTAAACTATTTAGGATAAAATGACAGCAGTAATTTAAAAACATATGTGAATATGAAGCAGTAGTTATATTACATGCATTGAAACAGCCACAGGACAGCCTTAAAATGATATTCTTATGTGTTACATTAAAATTAAACATACTTCCATACTGGGAATATCCAGCCTAAGCACAAGTCTTGAAAACAAAATAGCAACCACAGGAAAAACTGCATGAGAAGAATTCTATCCCTCAGTACACTTTTCCTCAAGCGAGACAAACTTGAATCTATCTAGTGAATCAACAGTTCAAGCTAAAATGCCTTGTTTTGTGAAAACAGCTCAAGACTTGGCTTTCAGAGAGGGTCCTAAAGCCAGCAGTGCATGTAAAACATCATTATTCTTAAAATCTGACAGATTCATAGGATTTGTGAGGTAGTGTGGTCTAGTGGGATGATTAGGGCTAAAAGCCAGGAAGCCTTGATCTATAATCCTGGCTCTAATAAAGATTTGTGTGACCTGAAAGCCTTCATTTTCCCCATTTTGAAAAAGCAATGCATTTTCCACATATACTATAAGGCTATTGCAAGGATCAATAACATTTTCTGTGTATAAAAATCCTCATATTTGTGATTTTGTACAGCACAAAGCCATACAATAACAGCCCTATGACTGCTGTTGAACAGATATGTCTGCACACTTCTCTATAATCCCAAAATCCATGTCTCCAGTCTGATAAGGAGAGAACACTTTTGATTCTCTTCCAATATTCTGAGTAAAAGCATGCAGAAAATACACCTAGTTAGCCTCACCAGAGGAGATGCTAGGAATAAACTGTATCTGGGATGCAGCATCATTTTGAAAGGCAAGCTTCCCACAGGACAGCACAGATTCTCATTAGCTAGATTGCACACTAAACTTCTACCTTCTTTATTCTTCATACCCTCTAAAAAGCCTAGAACATCAAACAAAATAACACCAGGAGAGATAGGCAAACACTAGAATATATATATAAAAAAACTACCTTTAAGTTAACCTTGCCCCAGTGAAAAAGCAAACCCTGAATTGTGACTTCTACTGAGGGAGGGAAAAAAACATTAATCTTAAGTTTTTAAATGCTCCACCAGTTTCCAGAATGCTTCAGTGCTTCAGGAAACATTTTCCATATTCAGCAGACAGCTTTAGAAGTGTTTGAAAGAATCTGTTTTATTAAAAGCATACAATGGTAGCCTTTATAAAACACTAAACTCTCACTCCTGCAGACTTCATTTTCAGTCTTTTCCTTTTTGGGTTTTTAAATAGTATATAAAACTATCCAGAAAAACAGAAAAAAAGGAAGAATGAACCTTCCATTAATGAACAGCAACTTTATGAAATCTTTATTTAGGTAAATCAAGATGTTCCACATCGCAATACAAATCACAAGAAAAATACTTGTTCAGCAACTCCTGCCTCTTCTTCCACTTCTTTCCTACAGCTCAAGCAGTTCTCTCCAGAAGAGTCTCATGGCATTTGGAAGTCATAATACTGAAGTGTACCCATCCCATCAGGCTAATCTAGATATGAAGCCCTTCATTTTAATTTACTCATCACATTTGCAATGTTTGCAGGTAAGTAACTTCACTTTAAAAGGTAAGGTTCCCCAGGTTCCCAAGTCTGGCATTAGGTTCTTGAAATAAACTTTTTTTTACTTACATTCTTGTCTCCTTCATTAACACAGATTTCATAGCAATAGGCCAGAAGGATATCAATTAAACCAAGATAGACATGATGACGGGTTCTTTTATCCAGAAGATAAGATTTATTTTTGAATTTTCTCAGCTGTTCTTTTTCTTCTTCAGAGAATACAACTATAAAAAAGTATATTGATTACAAACATAGAAGTGACACACTGATTTTAACAGGCTATACACTTCCACATTGTCTTCAAAAGCAGCATGCCAGCAAGAGCAAACCACTCATCACTGCAGAAAAAGCACAAATCACTCTCATAGCCACTATCACTTAACTCTCATTAAACCTTAATAAAGTCCTTTGAACACCAGGTTTCAGCCCTGCACAGTACGGCAGGCACCCACCAGCACAGCAGAACCCCTATGAAGTACCAACTATCTTTGTGAATACCTGGGTATCTGCACAGACGCAAACGTGAAATAATCGGGATGCGAGTAAACAACAATTGACAGCTGTGTCCTATGGGACAAGAATAAGGAAAAGGCTAACAAAACTAAATAGATTTTCCTATTGTTGTAAGGGATGGAAAAGCAAGAAAGGATTCTGTTTTCTTAAGTCTCAGTACTCTATACTGGTAACTGTCTTAGGAGCTACATTTACACTTTGTGACAGTATCCTTCAACTGGATGAGAAGGATCAGAAGTCAAAATCCTGTTGATACTAGTACTATAAAACATAGAACTCCTTCCAAAGAGGATTTTACCACCTTGCACACTAAAAACAGCAACATGAGCCAAACTCTGAAGAAATATGTAGCCCAGTACCTCTGGATTGCAGGAGGACAACATTGCAGGCCCGCTGTAATAACACATCAAAATACTTCCCTAGCAGACTGTGGTAAAGATAGATGGCCAAGATTGAATATTAAAAATGCAACATGTCTAAAAAGTGTAATATTTAAAGTGCAGACAAGATAGCACAATTGCCTTGAAATAATAGCAGAGATTAAGCAGACAACTGACTGGAAGCCATCCCCATACAAACTGAGAATAAATCAACAAGTCATTCAGTAAAATTAAAACTGCCAGAAGCCTGAGCAAAATTTTTCATCCAGACTGTGCAGGCATTCCAAGTCAACAGAAATGGTTTTAATCTCTTCTCCTGAATCAAACATACCTTTGTCATCCTGCAAAATATAGCCCTATAAAGGAATGGGATAGATGAAAGCACTGGTACTGGCTCCATAGCTGATGGCTTCTTGCATTGCTGAAATACCCTCAATTATTTGTTCCAAGCAAAAATAACATAGTAACTATCAGCCCCAGTTCAAAATACCACCTCATCCAAGGAGATTTCTGAGACAGGAACAAGAGCAACGCAGCACTCATCACACATTCAAAACAAGGCCTAAGTCTAAGGGGAAGTACACAACACCCTTAACTCATTGCATTTTTTTTTTAATCAATTATTCTATGACTCTCTCTTTTGGGTCACTATATTCTGACCTTTCCAGCTGGGAACTGAGAGAATGTGCAAGCAGGATACACATACTTTACAAATGAGAAACAATTATTGGTATCTCCTGACAAAGGAGTGAGTCCTTACAGGTCAGGTAGACAGCAGTCGAGGAGAACAGTCAGTCTTTGAGGCTCCCCCAGACAGATCCATGAATAGTGCTGAGCTGCCCTTGTCCGCCAGCTTCTCAACACTCAACCTAACCAATTCCTGACAAGATCCAACTTGACTCCCTATTCTTCCCTTTTTGGGCTTCATACTTTACCTCTCTCATACCCTTGGGCTACTAATGATCCTGTCAAATTAAATTGTCGAAAAATACTATGTTACTGTTCTTATCTTTCTCCAGACCTGCTCCCATTCTGAGCAGTGCAAGCCGAGGCTGTGCAGCTGGGCCACATCAAAGCTGTGGATGCCTCCTAGACAGGCAGCTAACGCCCCAGGGAGCTCGCAGCCAGGCACACGGAAAGGTTACAACCCACAGCAAACCAAGTTCCTTTCACATCATTTCTTTGCTGTAACAACAATGGCTCCAAATGTTCTTAATGATGTTTCTTCTCAAACACTGCTCATCACTTTATACAACCCATATTCTCATGCATAAGATTGCTTGGGGACACATGGTCATCTTTACCCCAGGAGCTTACTACAAACTTTCTGATTTTATGACATGTTTGGAAACAAATGTTCTTCATGCTACCAGCATGAAAGTAGGAACATACTTCAAGAACTGAAATTATGAACAAAGTATGTTTCTTTATGAACTTCCTTAACGTTGCTATGAGCTACATAACCGTGAAATACTTGATTTAAATTCCTCTGGAAACTTTATGAACAAAACATTTCCCTGGAGTCAAGCCAGTCTCCACTTACAAGCTCCCACACAAAGGAATTCCAGCTTTTATGTCATTTTGAGAAAGTCAATCTCTCTTCCAACTGCCATTTAGGACACGGCCATCATACTGGAGTAACAGGGTCAGCAAGAATGACAATTTAGCAAAAATCATGGCAATTCTACTTTGCGTTTCCATTAGTACAGTGTATTAATGGAAAATTGTATTAACTCAAATACTGATGGACCTCTAGTCTCATCAGCAAGTTTCTTGTAAATTTTTTATATTATTTTTTTCATTGCGCCACTAACTTATGAAAAGGTTTGCTGACCAACATGAGTTGGATGGCTCATTTGTACATTCCTCTAGAATGTGCATTTTGTGAACTATATTCCCCCTCTTTCAAGCAGAAATCAAAGACATTCCTAGTGAACTTGGTAAAAAAAATAAAAACGAGGCAGCTATGTTTCAGAAGATTTGCATATTAAAGGAAGAAAAGACTATCATGTAAAACTGGACCACATTCACCAGCAACACAGGCCTGCTAGACAGCAGCAAACAAGATGCAGACTAGACAATTCTTAAAGGTAAATGTTCCAAGATGTTCATTAACTTGCTTACTACAATGTGCCAGGTGTTCTTAATTTCTCTGGAGAAAATACTTCCAGTTTACAAACAGAGATCTACCTATTCCTTCAGGATTTTGAATAATAAATCATGCAGGTCTGAAGCCAATTATTAACATATCAAACCACCAATTTCTTTTTTCTCCCCTCCTCCCCCCCAAAATCTAAACATAAAACAGCAGAATATGTGATTAACAGCTTAATAGTTATATTTTCTGCTTTATTAAACCCATATTTTGTATTCTGATTACCAATATTTCACCTAATACTTGCATACCAATCAAAACCTCATTTGGACAAAGCAGTATCTGGTATTACTTAACAAATTCTAAATATGTAAGATTTTTCTATAATATATATATAAGATTTCTCTATAATTGCTCCATTCATATCTTAGCTCCAATCAAATTGTCCTCCATGTTAAGTTTCCGCACTTTTCTCATCCTTACATCATCTACAGCACATTTGCACTTTTGATCTTTGTCTGCAGTCATTTTCCCTAAAGTGACCGTACTCAGACTGTTTCCTAGATCCCACAGTTTCCCTTAATTTCCTAATTTGTCATGATTCTTTGACAGTTTTGCACTTTCTGCAAACCAAGACAATCATTCTTTCCTCTCTATCTTACCACTGTCACCTCCTAAAGTCAGTAATACTCTAAAATAGGGGCTTCTTTTAAGAGTTTTGCATAAATAAGTAGTAAACTTGTCATATGAAAAATACTTGTTGTCACATGACAGGGCCAATGAAGTTCACATACTGTGCAAGTCAGGAAGACCAGGTAAAACAGATCTAGAGAATAACTGATAAAATGATGCAACTCAAGTTTGCAAAATTAGCAGCTAGGGAATCTATTTCAGCATCTCATTGGAAGATGAATCTTTAAAAAGAAATTCTTATTCTAAAAAGAGATCAGAGAAACTATAAACAAAATATATTATCCTTGGCTCATATTAATGTTATATTAAATACATATGTCAGCCTAAACCTTTGAAGATTATTGTATTGCCTAAAATGGAGTTTTTACTGTTGTACAATTTGAAATAGAATAAAAATGAACTTCGAGTTGAATGTGACCATCATTAAATAAAAAAACCTGTCATCTGGAATCTCCAGAAGACAAACTAATGTAAACTTCAGCTGCAGACAAGAATCTTTTCCAAGAGCTTTATTCCCTCATGGGAAAGGCTGTGTAATTAGTTAAGCTTTTGGGAGTATTATCTGACTCACATTAGGCATTGTAAAAAGAGAACAAGATCTGGTCCTGCCAGTGTTAGGAGTGGCCACCTCTGAAATTATATTTTGCTACAAACATGATGAGAACCCTGCTCTGTCATATTTCTGCTGCTACCTGAGGCATATTGCAGCACAGCCAATTATCTTAGTTACCACATGGCCAAAAAGGTGATAGTGGGGGAAAGGTAGAAGGAATGACAACATGATTGTAATATCCAGTAAAACAAATGAACTTAGCATACTAACAAAGAAAATTAAAGGTAAAATATCATGCACAGAAGTGGAAAAAGAAAGAGAAGGTTAAATAAAAAGTTAAGGTGAGAACAGAAGAGAATCGAAGATACTAAACAGTAATGAAAACAGCCATTCCAAAAAATACAAAAAGGTCTGGTAATGAGACATTTAAAATACTGATGAGGTGAAGAGACAAATCACCAAGGATGAATTTAAGAGCAGTAATCCACCAAGGCCTTCACTTAATTGTCACATCATGCAAAAAAAATATATTTCTAACTATTCCTTGTAGCCAAAGACATTAAAGCAAAAATATTTGGCACTAAGCAATAAAGTAAAGAAAAACCAGACATCACTAGAAATCATAAGGAAGAAAAAAGTTTTTGACTACAAAATTGTTAATAAACATGCTATTTTTAATGTCACTTTTCCCCTACATCTACTTTTTCAAGAAGTAATACTTGAAATTTCAGTTCCCACATGACATTAAGGATGCTAGACACACCTTAGGTAGGAAGCATCATAATTGCAGCAAAGCCCGTACTACAAAAACACCAAACAGCAAACTGGTACCAGTACCCTAGTGTCCCAGCAAGCTGTACAGTCACATCCTCTAAATTTTAATATCCCTCCAACATAGGTATTACTTCTTATTCAGTCTTATCCTCAATTAACATTCCCTCAAATTATTTACCATCTCATGTTTGAGAGAAGAAGCTTCTAGAGGTCAAAAGGCAGGATCTCTTGTAACATGATTTCTATTTCTTCTCTGCATCTCTCTGTACTTGGGCAGAAGCTCGAGACCGCACGTGTTTCATGAACCCCACTTTTTTCCCCCCCCGAGGGAGACAAATTTGTGCAAGCTTGCTAGGGCAGGAAGCCTAGTACAAGGCACAAGTTGTGCCTCATCAAGTGCTCTTTTGTCCACTTAATCAGGAGAAATGGCATATAGGCACACAAGTGAAATGAAGACTGTTTATGTGGCCTTAGGCCTTTTCCATTTAAGTAAAGTAAAAATAGGAGCCACTGCAGGTTGTAAGAAAATCAGTAGTTGTAACCCAAGTTAGCTGCCTGACAGGACAAAAAAAAAAAAAAAAACACACACAAGAAATTCATCCAATTGATCATCAAATTCTAGATCTAATAGCTCAGACCTACCCTCTTCTATTTTCACTCTTGGGAGACTTTCAAGTAGAACCTGTACTCCCTCTCATGGTGGTTTCTTTTACCACAGCTAGTTCAGGTTTAATAGTCTCCATTGGTTTCAGACCTTCATTCAATTTTCTGCCATCATTAGCTGCTCTTTCCTTTCAACAACAGTAACTATGTAATCAAAAGGAAGAAGGAAAGAATAAAAAAGCAAAGAGGGCAAGGGTCACTGCCATTACATAACCCAAACACCAGATGGTACCTTATAGCTTGCAAGTCTACGAAGAGATAAGCAACACCAAGGACACTTTCTAGCTCTTAAAATAGCTACATAAGACTTTTGATTTGATCTCAAATGCCATAGCTTACTACCACTGACATCTCCTACAAAATGTAGGAAATTAAAGCATACCCTTTAAAGAAATATTTCTCTGCATATATAACAAATTCTAGTTGGCCTTGAAGATGTGTTAACATTTAAATATGTTAAGACGACAAAGATATCAAATTCAAGACCACACAAAAGTAACTGATAAAGTGGTTGTTTCATCTTAGGCATTTATCATGTATTGTGACTTCCAGGCAACTACACTCCCAAAGATTTCAGTATGTAACTTACCTTTGAAGAACAAGAAAGGCACAATGCAAAATATTGCTCTATTCTACAAATAACAGTAGTTTTAAGATGGAAAATTGTAAGCTAAAATCATGCATTTCTTCAAAAACAATAGTCTAGTACATATTACAGAACCACAAGTAATTAACAGACTCTTACCAAAAGTTTGCCTCTCCTGTTCCTGACCACTTTCTTCCTGTAAGGCTGTCTTTTTTTTATGGGCATCAATCCACCATGGTTTGTATTTCAAAACATGCTTAATAGCTTCATCTTCAAAAAAATCAGCTCTGGAAAAAAAAAGTGTCATGTGCTGTTTATTTCAGGTTATAGCACATGTAAGGATATTTCATAGAATCAAAGATTAGAATCCTTAAAGTTGGAAGGGACCTCTAGAGATCATCTAGTTCGAATCCCCTGCACATGCAGGGTCATCTAGAACAGGTGGCACAATGGCATTCAAGCAGGTTTTGAAGATCTCCAGAGAAGGAGATTCCACCTCTCTTGGCAACCTGTTCAAGTGCTATCACCCTCACTGCTAGGAAAATTTTCCTTAACTTGCTGTGGAACTTTTGATGCTTCAGTTTGTAGCCATTTCCTCTTGTCCTATTGCTGGCCACCACCATTTTTATGCACAGAAGAAATAGAACTAATTAGGCTACAGGCTATTTAGAAATACAACTTCAAAGAACAAGCACAAATCTGACCAGTCTCTACTCTGAGCTATGAATTAGAAAATACTCATTATTAAAGCATAAACAACCTTATCTTCTAGTATCCCTCTCAAGTTTCCTCAGCCTCTTAAAGGCTATCCAGAAGCACAGAAAAATGACAAGTTTGTAGAATGACATGTAGGTAAATAAATCTGGGATCTATTTAAAGGAAAAGCATTTCAAAGAAGTCTTGAAGCAGCAACTGTCTTCATTGGGAAGTTCACCAGTTTTGAAAAGGAAGCGTACTTTGGAGAAGAGATGTATGCAGCTGGAGAATCTGAAGTCTGAGAATAGGACCAGGAACTGACTTTTGTGTAAACAAAGATACGCAGTAGCAAGGTGGGAGAAGAGCTATGCCTTACTTCTGTAGAAGATATACTGTCATCTCAGTACAAAGCCACTCAGTATAGTAATTCTTTAAGCATTTATATTTAAGTATGCAAGTTCTAAGCCTCCTCTTATTTGCTTTTTCCTTCAAGCTAAGGAATACAATGAAAAATAAGAAGTCTAAGAATGCAAGAAAACTTCTAATTATACACAACCTATCCAGACCACTGAATGTGAATTGTAACGTGTACTCTCAATATTAACAACTTGTCCAATGCCTTCAATTTTTCTTAAAACTAACTTAATCTTAGCCAGTATCCATTTTCTTAAAATGAACAGAATATTTGTTTGTCACTACATCTCCAGAACTATCCTTTTTATCAGGTTGCACAGGAATACAATAATTTAGCTGTATATCTTAACCATGATCAAATGCAAAAACAAAAACTGATGTAGTTTCACTTGACCAAGTAAAATTAACAAAATGGTACTTACAGATAATGATCAGGATCAAACTTGGCCACCTCAGCTGCCAGGCGCTTCCTCCTACGCTCACTTACAGGCACTCGATCTGGATCCTTAATGTCAATTACCTCAGTCAGCTCATCCTGAAAATGCAACAAAAGTTAGACAACTAAGCCAAAGATACAACGTAAAAGAATAGAGTGCAAGTTCACAAGGGAGGTCTACTGGCACTAAGAGTGAAGTGCTAAGGCATTTTTCAATCTCTCTATACTCTCTCCTGGAAAAAGGAGACAAACAAGAATCAGTTGCTGGAGGTCTTTAAGAACAATAAAGCAGAGCCTATTTTCAGATGTCTTCTGTTTACTAGTGAAATTATAATTTTAGCTGCTAACAAACTTATTTTACATCTGAAATCAGCTTTAGCAAGGGAGAAAGAGCCAAGTACCTCTTGATACCAAAATCCTTAAAAATAGGAGGTGGAACAGGAAGACTGCACTTCAAGTTATAGCCTTTGCTTCTAGAGAAGGCAAAATTTAAGAACACAACATAACAATAGCCATAAATTACACAATAATGTTTTAATGCAACAATCATGAAAGCCTGTGGCCAGCTTTATCTTTTTTTTTTTAAGTCTACATCATCCTTTTTAAAAGTTTTAACATTTAATACATCTAAAATATACCTCATGTTGACACTGAATATGTTTGAAGTCAGAAGAGAAGACAGTATCAAGTAAAAGCAGGAGTATTGCACAGCCTAAAGAATGTTTAAGCTGCCAGAACTAGTCATCTGACAATCTACTTGATACAGACCTTTTTCCACCTTTAAAGGCTAGTATATTTGTGCTGCCAGTAGCTGCCCACTTGCATATGTAGGATCTTATCTACTCCCTCCCTTTTCTCCTTTTTTCCTTCTGTGCCAGGGACCATTGGTCTCTTTCCTTTTCCACTAACCAGACTGCAGAAACATCAGGCTATTGTCTCAGCTACCACAGTTAACTTGCTCTTGACCACATCTACTTTCTGTAGGAGGGAAGATTTGCATTACATGAAGAGCAGGATATACTCAGTCATACAATAAGATAATGAGAAAGAGCTTACTCAATCTCATGATCTTGAACTCTGAAACAAGCCAGGAAGCCTAACCAACCAGAAAATCTGTAAATCTTAAGTTACATAGAAGATTTAAGAGGAGGAGGAATCACCCACCTGCAGGCGCTGCAGCACCTCTGAGTGCAAATTCCCAAATCCATAGCAGTACTTCTGCTGCAGAGCACTTTCTGCAGTTTCTTCATATGGAGTCTGCTCAATTTCCCAGTCCAAGTCATCCTCTTCCTCCTCTTCAGACAAGTGAGCAGAGTCAGCTGCGTGCATTGCAGTCAGAGAAAGGAAGTTAGAAGCTTATACCACTCAAAACATATATGATTTAACAACAAGACAAATACTGACAGTAGAGCAAGTTTTTTTATTTACTGCATATCTTAATAAAGCTTTATGCCAACTAGCTTCCAGAAAACAGAAGAGAGTTACCAAAGGGAACATAACCACCCATCCCCAAATCTCCTTTATCCAGCTAACATTAGTGAGAATTTCTCAAGCTATTAAACTGAGTGGTTTGAATGCAAGTGAGGCATAACATATCTCATTCATATATACAAAATAAAAACAATACAAAGATAACAGCAGTTTAGTTTTGGTTTTTTTTGATACAACATACACATTCTCAACTATACAACATACATGTTCTCTACTAATGTTTACAATCTGTCAGATTTTGCTGTCTGCTGTGTTTATCTCCCAATGGCATTTTCCTCAGAAAGAACATGAACTCATCAGTAGTGTGAAAAAGTATTGCTTTCTTTCAGTAGTGTGAAAAAGTATTGCTTTCTTCTATTCTACTTCCATTGCAACAGAGAGGAAGAATATATGGTTGTATCAGTTGATACAAAATCACTGGATTAGACTTACAGAAGAAAAACTAACCTTACAATAAAAGTAGTTTCCAAAATTAAAAAATCACTGGTTAACATTTTATACAAGTAGATGCTTATATCAATAACCTGTGTCCTTTCCAAAATTCCCCAATTTCCCAAAAGAGAGACCAGGAAAACCTATACTCACTTACTCAAAGACTGAAATAGCAATTACATTGATTTCCACATAAACAGAAATTTACTCTAAGATCACCATATTAAGATTTATGTAACAATAGCGATCTTTTAAAACAGATACTCACATAACTAATCCCATAATCATTTTTGTCTATGAAAGTGATCTCCCTAAGAAGGTCATCCCCTGGAACCTACAATTCTTGTTTTATTTTATTTTTACGCTTCTACTATTTGAGTTGAAAAACTAGTTACACTCATAGAAGTAAAATACTCAAATGTGTTTATTATACAGCCACTAGAGGGGCCACAGATCCAGAGGCTTAGCCTGTGTTAAAAATATATTTTGGAAAAGCATACATGTAACTAAGTTAATATTATGAAAAGCATACCACCTACAAGTTCTCCTTGATACTTACACATACATCCAGGTTCATTCACGTACCTTGTACCTTGGATTAGACAGTAATAGAGTTTGTCTTCCTACATATAACACTGGGTAACTCCATTTGTACATCACTACATAAATCTAATTGTATAACTATTACCACACATATATAACAGTAAGATAAATAAGATTTTTTCTTGTTGTACCTATCTCTTCCACTAAAGGTGGTGTCACTTTTAACTTCTTTGGTGTCAAAAGAGAGGTCAGCATATCCAGTCCCTCAAAATATTGGCCGGGCATCTCCTTGGGTAAGTGAATTGTAAAAGTTCCTTAATGAAAAGTTAAAATAGTTATTAGCTTTGCATCAAATAAGCAATGAAAGTTTTTTAAAACACTTTTTATTTTTATGAAAAAGCCTCAAGAAATTAAGTTACTAGCAAACAGTATATTATGTACCAATCTCTGTGCATGTTTCTATACTTCCTTTACTAATTTCACAAAAAAACAAAGATTTTAACAGTACAAAAAAAAAGAATATTTGACCAGTTGTAGTTTTTTGACTTACACTGCAAATATAAGCCAACAGAAAAGAAACTTTATTTCAATTTGAATCCTTCCCTGCAAGATAATCAAAATAAGACCACAGGAAGTTACAATCTACATGGTGATTCATATGTAAGTTAACATAAAGGCAGCAAACTATAGGTTTTACTGCAGTACTTATTTTTCTTTCTGAACAAATACATTACATAATATATTTTTCATTCCAGAAATATCTTCCATGTTAGGGTGTGTGAAAAGGTTTGAGTCTTCCCTCTTAAGACTTGATCAGGAAACTGCCTCAGGATTACTTAACTTTTGCTCAGCACTACTTAAATTCTTTATTGATTTACTAAACTAATGATATGGGTAAAATGACATTTAACTCCTTCATGCCTATGGGGAATTTGTACATGCACTTCATGGTTATGGACACATCTCTTATCCTTAATTAGCTGAAATAAATAACACATCCTGAACAAAATCTATCACAAAACAGAAGAAATTTTACTAAAATGTAAAGTATTGCACATAATTTAGGAGCTTTAAGAAATTAACCATGTTACTAGAGAGTTAATACCATGTTTTCAGTAGCATGCATACTAGCAACATTAACTGGTACCTTCATCTGTATTATAAGATGCTTTTTCTCTGCCATCCTCCACAACTCTTCCGGGCAGGGTCAATCTGCAGGGTGGAAAAAGACAACATATCTGACTGAAAGCCTCATGAATTCTGTAACAGCAAAAACAGAGTTCAGCTACTTTTCCTCCCCTATGTGGAGATGCACACCAAAACACATGCATCATCAAGTATATGCTATCTGGCTCTCAGTGGTGAAAAGGCACACTTATTCTTTAACAATTATGTATAACTAAAGAGTTATTTTGTTATTTCACATCTGGAAATCTAAAACAAGTTTAGAGCAACTAAAGGAATCCCTTTTAGCGATTAAAAGTCTGGTCCCTTGAGACAAAGGGACCAGATCCATGAAATAGGCCAAAACCACCAGAGATGGGGCATGCCCTGAAGGCCCCAAAACCAATTTAAAAAAAAAAAAAATCTTTTGAAGTGCAAAGCTCTATACAAACTTACAGTACAGTACTTGCCTGAGAAAGTAAGGTTTGGCATAAAATTTAAAGTCTTCCCCTTCAAAATATATATCAAACTCTGAAGCTCTGGCATAAGGGATTTTGATTATTATTATAAGAAAGTCTGGATCCTGGCTCAGCTCAAAGGCTGGAGTTATCATGACAAATCAAGCAGGAGAAGTAGCCACTGACTGCACAGCCCTACCAAAACAGAAAAAGAAAAGATTATTGGAGTTTACAGTTTATGACAATATTAATGTTTTTAAAATTCTGTAAGAACATCTCTGATTTTCACAGAATTATCTTCTAAATAGTCAAGGATAAGACATTCATGATAGCAGCAACAAAAAAAAAAGAAAGAAAGAAAGCTGCTCTCATCAAGCTGTTCTCTACACCTTAATCATTTCTTCATAATGAAAAATTATAATGTAAATGAATGCAAGCATTTAGAGTTCTAGACAACAACTACTATATGACTTTGGGGAAGTAATACTTTATGAAAACACTTTCCAGAGCAGAAATAACAGAATGAGTACTCACCAACAGGATGGTGTGAGCATAGGCAATATTCTGCTGTTCTTTACGTCTGTTTTAGGCAAGCCGCTGGGTTAGCTATGTGCATGCTGAGTGTCTCTTAGCACGGGACTCGTGGCACGGGAGCTGTTTTAGCAGCTCACACACACGCAGTCTGTGCCCTCAGACGCTCCACAAGCCCCGTGTGAACACGCTCTCTGATTCAGCGCTTTCAGAAGCCAACATCCCCGCTCCCTCCAGCACGGTCTCTCCGCTTCATCGGGAAGGCCGGACAGACGGAGGCTCCTTACCTCGCTGCGAGCCCCTTGCCTCGCTGCCCCGCTCGCTCCAGTCCAGCGCGCTCGCCCTTCTCAGCTACGGCAGCTGCAAACAATGCACGCGCCTACAGCCTCCTTAACTGGGGCAAAAGACCACACATTTGTCCAAAAAAATGATATCTCGGGGCCAAGCTACCCCTCCGCGGGCTGGGAGGCGACCAGGGGCTGCGAGCACCCACCGCGCGCCCCACGCTCCCCAACGGCCACGCACGGCGCGAATGGCGGCGCGCGAGTCCCCGCACATGCGCGCCGGGCAGCGCGGGAGGCGGAGCCATGATGAACGTTACCGGCCTCAGGGCGGGCTGGGCGGCGCGCGGGCCTCGCTTTTGAACTCACGTGTCCGGCCTTGCGGCTCCCTGGTGACACCTGTGCTCAATCAGGGCAAAGCTATAAATCCGTGCAGGAGAAAGGGAAAAGGTTCTTTAGGAAGCTGCTGCTTCTCTTATAGTTTCTGGAGTGCTGTTGCGGAAATCTATTATTTAAATTTAGCCATCGGTAAAGTTTAACATCTATTTGAAAGTAAAAAATGCAGTTTGCAAGGCTAATTGGTTCTGTATGGCTAATAATTGAGAGTAAAGTTGCTATAATTCTATGTTTAAGGGTTAAGATCCCTAGATATATGACCTAGAAATATGAGTGGCAGAAATATAGAAAAAAAAAGCCTAATTAAATATAAAGTAGGCATTTAGCTTCACAAGAGGAACCAAAATGGAACTCTGCTCAAGAGGTAAATGCAACTGTGGTAAGTATGTTTTTCTATCTATGTCATTTGAATGAAATGACATACACTATGCTTTTGTGATAGAGGTCTGTGAATTTTAACAGAATGGGGAAGAGCTTCCATTATCCAAACTGCTGGTGTTATAATTTTGATGAAATACCCATCCCTAAAAATAGTTATGTAACTTTAAATTTAAGGTTTTCAGATTTTGGAGGCTTCTTGGGGTTTTCTTGTAGCATAATGCATTCTCAGAAAATAATCTCTCTTTGTGCACTGTGGGTTTTGTATAGTTTGTAATTTAGCACGGCTAACTTCTCTTGGCATGAAGTAGTTGATGTTTTGCTCAGCCTCGGAGCCCGTTGCAGTTTCAAAGCCCGCGTTTGTCGCTGCGCAGTTAAAGACGTTTAGGGCACCCCAGCCTGTGTGACAGGCGCGCAGCGGCGCGGCTACTCCAGAGAGTGCGGTAGGGCGGCGGCCCCGCCCCGCGGCGGGCCGGGCGGCCACGTCCCCGGCGGGCCGG
>JAUBOD010000623.1:3445480-3476021 GCA_032353885.1 Nothura maculosa | reverse complement strand
GCCCGCGCGCCGCCAGCCGCGCCTCAGCCGCAGCGCCGCGCGCCGGAGCCCGCCCGGCGCCCGCGCCAGGTACCGCCGCCCCCGGGCGCCTTTCCCTTCCTCTGGCCCCGCTCCGCGGGCGGGATGCGCTGTCAGGGCGCGGGCGGAGCGGGGCTGAGACCCGCGGGTTCCCAGCTGCTGGGCACGGGAGGGTTTAAAGCAGCGGGGCTTTCTGTTATTTATGTATTTTCTGTTATTTATTTGTTTTCCTGTGTCAAGTAATTCAGTAGAACTTGGGAAAAACTTTGGCTGTCTGCTGTGCTGCAGTCCCCTTTTCACTACCTTCCAGTGGGAATATTTAATGGAATAAAATAGTGGTAATTACTTTGGGAAAAAAGAGAGTCGAGTGCTTTCAGTGGCTGTTTTCCCCTCCGCATTCCAGCTATACTATGGTCAGTGTGACCTCATATGTCTAATTAACTTGGTATGTCTTTGTGTCTTTGATTCATGATTTCACAGAGATGTTCTCAATGAAAGGCTGTTCCTGTTTTATGAGCTCTGATTCCGTAACTTATTAAAGCAGTTGGTTTCTTGCAAGCATTGTTATCCTGCTGAATGCAAGAGATGTTTACTGTGCCTGGGAATGGGTCACGGACAGAATTCAAATGTGTGTATTAAAGCAGGATTATTTCCACTGGCAACTGTACCTCCTGGACTCATTTTTCTTTAAGGCATATCTCTGCGATTATCATGGAAATCAAGGACAGTGAAGGAAGGAGCCTGGAAAATATAGAGCTGTGATGGAGCGAGTAAACAGCTGTGCCATTTCAATGAGCTTTTCAGTGAGCATCTTCACGTTCCAAAACTTGGTGTTATCTAACTTCTTTTATTGGTTTTTCAAGTACTTTTTACGAGGCCCGCAGCACAAGGAGGTGGTGGTGTGCACAAAATAGAAAAGGAATAGTGCTGTGCTTAAACCAGGCCCCTCTGGCCCTCTCTTTTTCCGCCTTTCCTGGCACAGAGTGATCCTGCCCTGTGGACACAGTCAGGAGTTATGTTACTGAGAGACATGGGTCTGGTGTCCGGTTGGGAACCTTGCTGAGAGACTCCTTATGGTGTTGGTTATTCCAACATGCAACATGACATAGCCTAGTGAAGACAGCAGCTTAAAGGCCAAGGCTGGAGGGGGTGATGATGCTTTCCTGGTGAGGAGCAGCCCATTCGCAGGCACCACTCCAGAGTGGATCCCATGGGCACTGGCACAGGCGCAACATAGTGTGATTGGCCTGGGACAGCACACTGGAAACGGAGGGAAACTGCTTTGAGAGTGCTTGAATTTAGAGCAGAAGCAGCAAACTTTTGGATTTGACTACTAGTAACTACCAGAGTGAGTGTTCCCAAAGGTTTAATAGGTGTTGCTCACACATACTCTTAGAGCGGATGGCATCCCTGTGTATAACATAGTCACAGGCTGCCTATTCATTGCTACAGGATAAATAGACTTACCCCTTGTGAGCAAAAGGAATAACTTTCAAAATTGATTGGAGAGACACCCTATGTCCTTTAGGACAAATTAAAAATCCTATTTTGTTTGTGTGTTTGTGATCTATTCATGGTGTATTTATGTGTCTATATAGGCTATACAATTAGTTCAATTACCATTAATGAATTTGTGTGAGTTATAAATTAAAGGGCACAATTTTAATTCAGCTTGGTTACTATTTTTTCAAGAAGAGTGCAATATTTTTTTTAACACTTAGGAATAATCACAGCTATTGCTGGATATGTCAGTTTTTTAAAAATCAGTCCCTGTACATGGTGGATTGTAGTTTAGCTGAGATTCTACCATAGTGCTCTGTGTATTTGTGTGAGGATACTAGAAGATTATTATTTTCTTGTAGTGCAAGTAGTCATGGATGGTAAAGACTTCAGTGGTCACATATCAGTTGACTGGTACCTACCAAATACCAATAAACACATTAGTGTGTTCTGCTTAGGTTGATGGATTTTTTTTAGCAGATCTAAAGCGTTATGCATAAGTTTCTGTTTAGCTTTGAAAACTTCTTTTTTTTTCTTTCATCAGTGGTTTGACTGATCCTTCCTCTTGGAAGTAGCATGTCCTATGATCTGTGGTTTCAGGAAGTTTTATATATCTATTTTTATATATACATACCCACACACACAAAGAAGTATAAATATGTGCCAAACCAGTGTGCAGGAAGCATCAAGAAGCACAGGATTATTTTACGTCTGAAGGGCAGATGTGACCACGCTTACTATTAAACCAGCGTGGCAGGGCTTGGGAAGTGAGCCCTCGCCACTGGGTTTGAGCCTGCGAAGTAACCTTCCTAAAGCAAAACTTCTTGTATGTGACAGCCCATCAAGATGCTTTTTCTTTCCTTGCAGTCCGTGTGCCTACACATAGCAGTTTGGCTTGAATTTGATACCCTATAGTAACACGCTGAAGGCCCTGATAAAAACAGTTCTCCTTATGAGGCTTTTTTCCCCTCCTTTTGTCTAAATTGAAAGGAGCCTTTTATTTTATTTTCAGCAAATGCAGTCAAGATTGTGTAACTGCATTAAAGTGAAGATTTTAAGGTCATTCTGAACCTATGTAGATTATATTTTGAGGATTGTAAGAGAGTGTGATTTGTGATATGGCCACTGTTGGGACATCGACTCAGTGTTGGCTGTCAGGAAAGGAGCCTGTTTAGTGAATCACCAGTCTTGATGCATTGCCCAAATCTAACTTTGTTTATGCTGCAAAAGTAAATGAGATCATAATATGAGGAATGTTTCAAAATCTAACAACTGTATTGAGTTTGTAAGAATCTGCATTCATTACCTTTGTCTCATGAATAAATTTGAAGCTTGAATAGATTAGCAGGCTGTGTAATGAGATGGGAATGCATTATTTTGAATGGGTCTGGATTGATTTAGAGAGGTTTTGGGTTAATTATGTTTGATGCACTTTGACTGTGACTAATAAGAAAATTACATGTTATCCAAACTAAGGCATAGAAACAAAACTACTTTGCTCAAACATTCAAGCTTCTTCTGCAATGTCAGTAACCACGTTTGCCCAGAAGAATATTTATGCAGAAAATAAGATACTGCGAGGCAAACGGATAGGACTCATTGGTCTGCCTGTATCACACAATCCTTGCGATAACTATTTTATCATGCTGTGTCTTAGAAAATATCTCTTCAGTTGTTTCATAGGGATGTGCTCTGCAAGTATTTTGTGATGCTCTGTGTGATGCTTAATCTTAAGTAACATCCCTTAAGTAAAAGGGAAAACAGGGGGAAAGGAGAAGAAGAAGAAACTTTCTCTGACCAGATAAGAAGAAAAAAAGTGAAGGCTTTGATGTAGTGCTATAACAGGCAGATTCTAATGTATCAAAAACTGTTTATATACAGACCTGATGTAGGTAATTTTTGAGTGTGTTCTTACCAAACACACAAACTTTTAAGGCCCATGTCCTGTGTTATTTTTAGATGTATTTAAATGCTTAATTTGCGTAATAAAATACAATTGTGGACTGTATCAGTAATGAGTAAATCTTACTATGAATGAACACAAGAATAGATGTTAGGAAGAATATTTTAAAAATAATTGTTTTATTATCTTTGTGCGTTTTAATATGCATGAAAATCTCCTGGGGTAGATACCTGCTGTAACAGTGGTTCCCATTTTACAGGTGGGACAGTGAAAGCTTAAAGAATTGAGAATTGAATAAAGAATTGAGGACTTGCCCAAAGTTTCAGTGGGACTCAGTGATCAAAAGAGAGTCAAAAATAGTGGTCACTTGTCCTTCAGCTGTTACCTGAGCGTGGCTCTATGGCAGAAACCCATGAATGTCCCATGTTGACAGTCTAGCAAAGTTCAGTATGTTCTTGCTTCCTTGACTTGAATTCTATGTAACAAATTTTATTCTCTCTATAGATTACTACAGTATGTAACATAATCATTTAAAATGAAGTATGCATCTCTATTTGTGTGTCTAGGGATGTCCAGCCAGGCAATGTTTCCTAAAATTCTTAGCTTCCAAATATACATGATAGACATAGATTTCCAATAATATATCAAACAAGGATTGTGTGGGTCTGGTATAAGATCTCTGCTCAAAAAGGCCCTAGTGTGAAGCAGTAAATCCATGTTAATGTTATATTTTGTTATCTTCCTCTCAGGGCTTCTTCAGGTAGTGTTGTGTGCTCTTCTATGGCCACCCACCAGGCTCCTTCATCAGGAGATGCTGTTGTGCCCTGCATGTCCAGTGATGGAAATGAAATGGCTGTTCCACTTGCACGAGCAAAATACTCTAACCTCCCATTTCTCTCTCCACAACACACAGTGGGATTCTCTTATTTTCAGGGGGAGATCCAGATAAGCCCATATAGCCATTTATAGTGGAAGCATCCTGGATATTATCAATCCAACTGGAACTGATCTGCTTTGGAGACATTAGGTGTTTCCTGTGAATCAGTAAGGCACGTTGTTTCCTCCTGATGACATTTTTCTCTTGCCTCCTCACAATATGGTCCCAAGTACTTGCATGTGCAAAGGAGGGAAGGAAGGAGAGTTGGGATGTCCTTTGATGTGAACTACTCGTTCCCCTTTCATTTCCCTGAGATTTGAGACGTTGCAATGAAAGGGTGAAGCCGAGTCCCTTGCAGTGAATTCCAGTGCCACAAGCTTTATCAAAGCAGTTCACATCCTGCATAGGACTTGATTTAGAGACTCAATTAAGAGGAAACATTAAAGAGATGGGGAGAAGAGGGGAAAATGAGATCTGTGTGAGCTGCTAATTATTTACTTAAATAATTCAGTGGTTTTTTACACTAATAGGTTGGCAAGCAAATACCACTTCACATAAGTGTAGTATTCCATTATTTATTCACTGTTGAAATTGGGGTTTAATTAAGAGTAAAGCCTAAGACTCTAAACCATTAATGAAACATGTTCCTCTGTATAGCCTATAAAGTGATGAAGGCTGATTTTCCTTAACACATAAGCAGATTATGTCACAGTACAGAATGCTGTTGTTTTACTAAGCACTATTTTAATTTCTAAAAGATAATGACAGCTTTATTAACTGTCATTTTCTCTTCATGGAGAACTTATTTATGGTGTTTGTTCTGCTGATGATCTGTGTGTGTGTGTGTGTAAGCATGTGTAGTGTGCTGAGAACAGGTGGAGATTGATGTCCCCTCTTCGGTGCTACGTTGAGAACTGGTAGTGATCAATGCTTACCCTTTTGAACTTTCCCATGATGATTGAGGCTTGTGATTTAGCTGTTTACTCATCACACATCTATCTAATGATGTAAAATATGGTCCGTGTTGGAAGTGAATAAAATAGGGTAGAAATGTTCTTGGAGAGCTGATCAGGAAGAGGAAAAAAGAGAAGCAAAAAATTCATATTTTCAAAGTATATGAGAGTCCTCCAGAACAACTTTTAGCTTTTCACATGCTGTTTATTCCACTTTGCAGTTGAAGCTTCTCTAAAGTCCACATAGGTGGCAAATAGAAAAACCTGTAACCTACTCTTTGACTGCTTATCGAATACAGTCTGCTTTGTCTAGGACGTGTTGACTTTTTTGCCTTAAAAAAAAAAAAAAAAAAGTCTGTATTTTAGTAAAATCCCAAGTATTCTATCAGGTGAAAGTGAGTACTCCTGTGAAACCATGCCAATACCTTCAGGCCAGGATTAAGGCATGCATTTTTAAAAGCAAGATTAATTAGCTGTTGGAATAATTTACATATAGATGGGGTGGAGACTTTTTAATGAGGCCTGGGTATCTTTGCAGTCTAACCAAAAGCTATAAGTCTGGTACTGAAATTCCTGGGTATATTTCTGTAATTTAACTTGCATTAAGCTAGAAGGTCGGGCTAGGTAGTAATAAATCCATTCTGGCTTCATAGACTCTGCACTGGAGAGAGGAAAAAAACCCCTCTCATTTACTCTGAGCAAGTTATTGTCTGGTTTGAGATGCTATTAAATTGGTTTCACATGTGCATATACTACAGTGATTTCTGTAAGCCAGTAAAAGTAGGAAAACCTCAATAAACTCCAGAAAAATGCTTATATCTTTGTATTATAATTTAAACACTTGATTTTTTTAGCTTTGACAAAAATTAGAGTTCCTTTTACATATTTTCTAGATAGTAATTAGAAAAAACTATTGATGCCCTGCATAAGGGAGATGCCCTGCCCTGCAGGAACAAAAACTGTTTGCTTAAAGTTTGCTTGTTTTTTTTTTATTCATTTATTTTTAGTATGTCTATTAATTTTCAGGAAGCCTGGAGAACAGAAACATTCCAAAGAGCCTTCATCTTTGCAATGCATGCATCTGGCAGTTGTGGCATGTGGGGATCGGCTTGAAGAGACTCTCATCATGCTGAAATCAGCAGTTCTCTTCAGCAACAGAAGACTCTGCTTTCACATTTTTGCTGAGGATTCCCTTAAGCCTGAGTTTGAAGAGAAGGTGAGTTTCTTTGTCATTTGATAAATAGTTTTTATATATATTTAAAACATATGTATTATATATAATTATATCCTGCAAATCTCTGACAGTTACTTTGATATTAAAAAATTGCTTAGTTGCTATTTATTTCCACAAGTGTGTTTCTGATTTTTTATGCACGCATATTCAAACAAACAAAAAGCTTTGTAATGTTTAATTCCTTCCCTTGTGTCTTTCAGCTACAGGAATGGCCTTCCTCGTATACAAAGAAGTTTGAGTACAACATTTACCCAATAACCTTCTCAGTGGGAAATGCTCAGGAATGGAAAAAGTTATTCAAACCATGTGCTGCCCAGCGCCTTTTTCTTCCGGTAAGGCACCTGGAATTCTGAGTAGGTTGCTTCAGGAAAAGGTTATTCCACAGAAAGGAAGCTTTGCTGGTGTGATATTAAAACCACTTTCAAGATGAAACTTCTGTTCAGTGCTATTTTAATCTGTGCTTTAGCCACTTAAAGAACAAAACAGAAAAACTTCTTTTTTTTTCCTACTAGAAAAGAATGTGTGTGTTTTGTCTCCAGTTCTGTTAGGCTCTCAGACTCTTAAGCTCGGGGCTAGAGCTCTTTCAAGGCAGATGCTGCATGCTTTCCATAAATAACATTCTTCTGAGAGTGCAGTCATCATATCCTCTTTACCCACTATTTCTGTTGGCATATGTTAGCCCTTAGACTGATGATTTCAGAAATCTCCTTTCCTTGTATTTTATCCTTTTTCATTGTCCTAGACTTTCAATTTCCCTGAAGACCGTAATTGGAGGTGCTTAGCAAGAGGATTTCATGCAAGAGTCCCATGTTTTGCTGAGATCCCCTCGTTTATTAACATTTTTATTTTTTACTCGCTAATATTTATAGTCATAAACGGGGAAAGTAGTTCAGGTTGCTAGAGAGGAAAAAGGAGTAACTAATAACTTTGCATATGCAGAATTCTCTGAGTTTAAAAGAACTTCTGTTTAAATCACTTTTGTAGCACTGGGAACACGCATCAGAAATAATCTGTGCATTGTTACTGATCGGGGTGGCTCCAGTAAACGGACATGCTACTCTCATGATCCAGATTTTTTCATTGCTCCCCTATGAGAAAGGGGGGACAGAAATCTTTACTTTCAGATGGAAACAATCAGGAGACAGCTGCACGCCCAGATATGTACACTATGAATACATATGTGAGAAAATATGTGCTGTCAGCAGTTCTGTTTATCTGCCATTTAGAAGAAGATTTTCAAATGCACTAGGACCAGATGGGCTGGAAGTAACTTGAACTTTAGCAGAGATCCTCTCTTCCGTGACTTTTTCTTCTTTATATCACCTGGAAAAATAGTCTTAAGGGGTATTTTGCTCAATACAGTTTTATATTTATAAGAATTTTGTTGAACATAGTTATTTTCAATAGATAAATGCAGTCCTTTCCATTTCTATAGTAGGTTTTCTTACAGACCCCTTTTTGCAGAAGCTGTTTTGCTTTTATTGATCATAACATTTCCAGTGACACAAAGGACTGTGTGTCCATAGCAGTGCCTTTAGGCTGGGCAGTGCTTTTCAGATCCGTTTTTGTCGCTCTCATGTTGCCTAAATTTAGTGGAGTTCTCCAGTAATTTTTCTTAGGCATCCTGGGCTGCTGGATATTGACTTTGCAAAGCCATGAGACAGCTTGCACTGTGACCCTCTTGGAGGGGATTGCAAGTTGTTGTGTGATAGGGCTGAAAACATTCAGGTCCCTCTGTTTCTTCTCTCATTGTTATTAATATCATGCTGAGGTTTATGGCTTGAATAGAAGTAGTTGTCTTAGAACAGTTGCAACTGACACGAAGCTGATGGGGTAGAGTGAGAAAAGCAAGTTGTGGTAATAATTCAGGTGGTAGGTTTGACTTGTGGTGCTCAAGTTCACGGCCTGGCAGGTGGTTTGTGAGTCTCTTCAGCTGCCATTACTTTTGCTGGTGATTGATAATGAGCTTCTGATGTCCCACTTTGAATGAGATGTTGCTGTAGAAATCCAGGCCTTTCTTCTCCCATGCTTCTTTGCACCTTTGAAGGAACCATCTCTATAGTGAAACACAGAAGTGAATCCTTTCCCTCAGGGAACAAATTACATCTATGATCCCAGTGTTCAGACTCCCAACTTTCTTCAATATGTGGTTTAAGGAGCCTGGGAGATCACCTCATCTCTTAAGAGAAATGCAGGACTATTTTTAAAAGTTGATAGGAACTCTTAAGATACCGTAACCAGATCAAACTTGATCTGTTTCTGCTGATGTAGCAGAGGGCTGGTAAAAGAGAATTCTTCTTGGAATGGTAAAGGCCCTCTCTCCTTGCTGCACTTCAAAGAATAGTTATTGCCTATTGGGGAGTTTTTAAGTACTGACTGCTCACCCAGAATTTTCCAGGAAGGGCAGTCTGCACAAAATGGGAGTGGAAGGTTATATGAATAGGGGAGGATTTCTAATGTACTTATTTAGATGGCTATTATGAGTGGTATTTTAGGTAAATAGCAGCAGGATGTCAGCAAGTACTTTGTGTGTGTGTGTGTGTGTGTGTGTGTGTGTGTTTATCCTTTAATGTCCTCAGCCTTTTGAACTGCAGTGGTATAAAGCATGAGGGAGGATCTCAGGAGAGCAGCAGGGCTGTTTATCAGCTGTTTAGCCCTCAGTTGTGCGGCTTGTCTGGTTCCCGATAATGCCAAGCCTGAGAGGAATGTGAGTCCCTGATCCACGAGCACCTTCATGCCAAGGAAGTCTCCTCTACAGCCCCAACAGGCATTTGGAAGGTAGAAGGAACGTGTTAAGGGGAACTTGTA
Organism: Nothura maculosa; assembly: GCA_032353885.1. Taxonomy (NCBI): domain Eukaryota; kingdom Metazoa; phylum Chordata; class Aves; order Tinamiformes; family Tinamidae; genus Nothura; species Nothura maculosa. The sequence continues at coordinate 3,466,728 of JAUBOD010000623.1, read as the reverse complement.
TGGAAAACTTTTGGTGCTTTTATTCACTGATAAATCTAGAACTCTGAGCTGTGTTCTTGTGTCTTATAGTAATGAAGTGTTTTATCCTATATAGCTGAGTATGTTCAGACAGAGGTGCACAGTCTGAATTTATGTAGATTAGGGAAAAGAAGATTCTGCATTTTGCAGAGAATTCTGTGACATCTGATATGCTTGCTAAATAGGCTTAAAGAAGATGCACTGAACCTCAGTGTAATCTGATAACAAGTCCACAGTGAATGTTTTGCTGCAGTTTTTCTGCTGCAGTTCGTTTCTGTGAAACCAGATTGTAGAATCTAAGGGGCTGTAGACTCCTGTAATCCAGCTCAGGACAGGGGGGCATGGTGGTTATTCATTTTAGGAAAGAATGACCCTTCATAAGGCCAACTTTTTTTTTCTGTTATCAATAGTTAAAACAGGTGACTGAAGCCTGACTGGACCATAAGAATCACTGAGGGTAATCCCAAATATCTATTGTTTGTAATAAGAGATCGACTGTGATACGGAATCTGCTTTGTAGCAGTAACATGGATATTAAGACTTAAGGATGAGAGGCTGTGTGGTCTAGTCTCATGAATGTTATAATCTGTAGACATCCTGTGCAGCAGTCTCTGTTGGTCTAAAGTTAGCAGAACAGTCAGGTAAAATATCATAAAATGTTTAAGGGATTTTTGGATGATTTTAGTTCTAATAGTAACTAAGATTTAGAACCCTTCTCAAGATGCTTAATCCACTTATGAGCTTTTAAGTTGCATTAGCATGATCCTTATATTATAGGTCTCCTCTCGAGTACACTGAAATAACCTACCCAGTGGATCGGTGGCAGCACTGGGAATAGATGCCAGGCCTTAATGTAGACAAAGGCTCTGGCTTGGTTGTAACCTAATTACTAATTACAATTTGGTTAATTAGCACAGTGGAACTGCTTCATAAGTATGAGATGCAAGCTTAACTGAAATTTGTCTCTAGCTTCTGGATTAAAAAACTGATAAACTCTCATGCTAGTCAGTGCACACAGTGCACATTAGGTAGTACAACTTCCCAGCACATCAAGGTGTGTTTCGGATGTGTCTTGTTTCTTGCCAGCCTTGCTAACACAATCTAGAGAAAGAAGTTGTGAAATCTAATTAGAACTAATTGAGTATTTAAATAGAGTGCCAGGCTAAGTATAGCAAGTTCTGAGTAGAACTTTGACAGGTTTATTCAGAAAACTCTATCAAGCTGAAAAAAAAAAAGTTACAGTTCTTTTAAGCTGTAAGTGCTTGTAGAGCAAGAGGATGATAAGTCAATCCATATTTCTGACCTTCTGTTTCAAAAATCACGGATAGTCAGGTATGCAGACATGAAGTGCTCTGTGCTTTACCCTTGTGTTGCTCATGCTCGAGGTCACCCAGCCCAATGTCCCTTGTAACCTGCGGCCACGGCCCTGTGAGTGCCTGTCCTGGCAGATGCCGGGGCTCCCTCAGCCCTGGCTGAGCACGGCGCAGAACTCGCTGCATCTCCCTACCCACTTTAGTATCATGGTAAGTATGAGAGCCCAAGTTATTCCGTATTTATTTCAAACACTGGCTTCTTCATTCTCAAGTGTTTTACTAGACTATTAATATCGCTCTGATGCTTTCATGTGTGGTTTTTGCTATTTAGTTATGAGACTGGAAGAAAACATTGGAAAAAGAATTCTTCTTTGCGTATTGCACTCGCCTTTCAGCCGACGGTGATCTGTTGTGATTGACTTGTTTAGAAGGAGCTTCTTTTAAACATAACTTGTGTTTAAAAGGCACAGATATTTACCTTGTCCTGCTGTGTAAGTAGTACATAATAGTTATGTCAGAAGTATGGGCCAGGACTTTGGAAAGTTTTATAAAATAATGGAGAAGAGCAGAAAGGAGGAAAAAAAAAAAAGAGGCTGTTAGCCAACCTTACTCACACATGACGGAGGAAAGAGGTGGTGCAAACATCAAGGGAATTCTCACATCCTGTTGAAACACTGTGTAATTTGCCCTGCGAAAATTAATGAATGAACATGTAAAGAACCTGGATAGCCACAAGGGGGAACATTGTCAACAAGAATAGATTACATATCCTGGATCTCATTATTTTACAATTTACACCAGTTTTGCTCCCTTGTGGCTTGACTGCTGTGATTATTCCTTATATAGACTCTGATAACAGATCAGAATCTGGCATGAAAATGACTTTTCTATGTAGCAAGCAAAGTTTACTCTTTAAGCGAACTTGCTAATGATCACAAAAAATGTGAGTTGTGCTTTTTAATTAAAGTAGAGCCTTTTTGTATGTTTAGGTTGTGTGACTGCTTGTGAAAGCATCTGAAGCATACATACACTTAGAAAAAGCAGCAGTTTCATGTTATATAGTACATTATTATTAATAAGCCTTTCAGAATCTATGCCAAACTGTATGCCAAAAATACATCTTTTTTGTATGGTTAGTTTTCCTTTACAACTATGCCATGTAGATCTTTAAAAGAAGTAAAAAAATCTATGTAGATATATATTCCTTGCCTTTTATTTCTGAACTTGTATTATGTAGGCCTTGCATCACAGATTGGTTTGAAAGCTAAGTGGATTACTGTTTCGCATGAGGATTACAATCTCACTTCTGTGCTCTGGAAGCTGATTTGCCTGGCAGATTTAAAAAAAAAAACAACAAAACAAACAAAAAAAACTACTTGATAACTGTTGTTTTGGTTGGAATGACATTCAGATGGTGAATCAATAACTTCTAAAAAGTTCTTAGTTTAAAATTAAGTATTTTTTGCTAATAGTTTTTGCTTGTTTTCTTTTTTGTCTCCCTCGCCTCACCATGCCAACCCACAAGGTTATTTTAAAGGAGGTGGACTCTCTTCTTTATGTGGACACTGATGTTCTCTTCCTGAGGCCCATTGATGACATCTGGCACATCCTGAAGGAATTCAACTCCACCCAGCTGGCTGCTATGGCCCCCGAGCATGAGATACCAAAGATTGGCTGGTACAGCCGATTTGCTCGTCACCCTTATTACGGGACCACTGGAGTCAATTCTGGAGTCATGCTGATGAATTTAACCCGCATACGCAATACTCAGTTCAAGGTGAGAAGAGACAAAAGTGTTGTAGAAACCAACGTTTTATGTTTTTTTTAATACCATGTAAAATAGTGAAATTTAACATTTAAAGGATCTTTAAAATATAGAATATGTATATGAGTATTGAAACCAAAAGAATTGTAGTGAAAATGACTATCAAATAAAACTTGCTCATTGAAATGGTGGTGCACTGAGAACTTGAAGAAACAGTGCAACTTCTTTGACAGGTTTCTTTGGCATTTCAGTTTCCCTTCAAAAGGACATGAAATAAGCTCAAGGATATTTAGAGCAGTCTGAGTATGATTTTTTAGGATGTTTAAAATAGTTTAAACAAATATGAAATTTGAGGCAACTATCTCAAGTTTGTTGTGTGTTGTTTTAGGGTTTTGTTTGTTTTATTTTGGGGATCCTGTTGTAGATCAGGTGATTCTGTTAACTGATACAGATGAGGGGATCTCTTTTGCTCTTTACCATGATAATTCCCTGGTTTTGTGAAAGGCCTACCCTGTTAAATCTTTGTGTTGGTGAACGTTTATTCTCTTGAGAAACTTTGTTTACCACTGAGTGGGCTCTGGCCTTAATCAAAGCCAGGGATTAGCTGTACTATTACAGGAACAGCTTGAGTAAAAACTTGCTCTGTATCATAATTCCTCTGAAACGGAGAGGAAAGATAATTTTTTTAGCTTGATTTTTTTCTTCCCTTCGACACTTCAGTTTTGATCTTGTCCATCTTCTCTGAAGCAATTTAAAAGAATAGATCCAAAACTCTCCCTACTCTTTGCAGTTTTCACTTTCTCCATCCCGTTGCTCAGAATAGGAAGGCTCTGAATAGCAGGAGCTGACATCAGAGCTGGGCCCAGGAGAACTTGCTTTCCTGCTCAGTCATGTCAGGAGATCTGGTTGTATTCTATTTTTCCAACACTTTCCATGTGTAACATTTCTTATCAGTTCTTCATTTTTAGGTATCTCACATGGTCTAGGAGATAGATCAATATGTGGGTGTCACTTTCTCAAAGTCATATATGTCATTGCAGTCAACAGTATTAAACCACAGCTTCTTTTCTACCCCACAGAACAGCATGATACCATCCGGTTTGACTTGGGAGGAAATGCTGTATCCATTATACCAAAAGTACAAAAACTACATCACATGGGGAGACCAGGATTTACTAAATATTATTTTTTACTTTAACCCAGGTAAGAAGTGATTTTTAATTTCTTAAACTTGCAAAAAGTCTAAGAAATAAACTTTCTTAAAAGTTGTTTCTTAAAAAAATTTCTTAAACTTGCAAAGTTCAAAGAAAGTGCTCTTCATTATTTTTAATGTGCAGAATATACTCATATACATAATCTGCATAATATGCAAGTCCACCTAGGATTTACATTCCATGAAAATAACTCTGAGGGTTGTTCAGGTAGTGGGGATCACATTTAGTTCCTTTGAAGACATGAAATCTGTTTTCTGAAGATTTTGAGCAAATAAGGAAGCAAGCATATATACAGCTTGAACTCAATTTCTGTGTTCGATCATTATTTTTTGTTTGCATTCATTCCATATATACTCTACTGAACCAGAGCCTAGCTGAACAATAGGTTTTTCAGGTGCTTATTTGAATGTTAAATTGACAAGCTTTCTCCAAAGCTGTCCTCTGTTCTTCTGAAATGTAGTTAAATCCCAATATTTATGTAAACAAGTACTTCAAATAGAAAACAATCGGATGATGAATTGTGTTTCTTAAAACTGCTGCCCTCCTTAGCTTCACTCTTGTAAATAAAAGTTGTTTTTCAGAGAAGGAAGCTTCCTCCCTCTTGTCCGAATGACCCATCCTCACTGAGCCCCAGATTGATGAGGTCATCTCAGCTTCCGTTTCTTAGCTGTGTATTTTATGCTCTTCCTTTATTCTGCTTCCTCTGGGACTATAAAGAACTATGAAGGACTTCAAATCTCTCAAAGCTGTTTTTTGAATCCCTGAAACATTGTGCAGTAGCCTCAATTCTAGGGAGAAAAAGCTAGAAGAAATCTTCATTATGAAATAATAACTTGCTTTCCAAAAAGAAATGCTTGCAGTGTGAATGGGGTCTACCAGAGGAAGAAAAAAGATGAATCCAGATTAGTTGTCAGGTCAAACTCAAACTGCTCACTTAAGAGTGCAAAACAAAAGATTGCAAAAACATTTGACCTCTGTAATGAGGTCCACATGTTGAGATTCTTTTCTGCACCACAGCCAGTCTTCTCATAACTAGTAAATAAATTTTCTGAATTACGTAACATCAGACTGCACAAAAAAAGAAAACAAAAGAACTTCAGACTATTAAAACAGGAAACTAGACTTTGAGGTTTTAAAACACTGGATTGCTAAAATGGCCTGGGAAGGGTTCAGAAATGAAAACATGAGTCATTTAGCTAAGTCCACTGCAGATGGCTTTTTGTAGATGCAATGTATTGGCTAAGAATATGCAAAACCTGTGGCCTGGAAAGAGGAACCCTTTTTTCCATTTCCCAAGGCATTTCTAATCTTCAAAGCTGAAGACTTACAGAGCAACTAGAAATGGAGTCCAGTTGTGACAGTAATGAATCTCTTAAGAGCATTTGATGAGGAGAAGGCTTATGAATCCTCAAGTGTTGCGTGCAAAAGCTGATACACACCTGGTGACATTCTTTCACCAAAGTGACCTGTTGAGGAGTTGTACCTGGAAACATTTGCTGAGATTCTCTGGGAAGATTCTTGTTACCTGTAAAGAGAGTTGGGATCAGGGTGCTACAGCTGCTCTGGGGAGCAGTTCTGAATGTGTAATAAAAACTATCCTTTTTGGAGCAGTATCCTGATAGACCTTGCAGAAAGAAGCATCTCAAGTGTGTTCTACTTCAAGAACCACACAGGACCACCACAACCTTTCTAAGTATGATGAGTGGAAGATAAAGAAAGTCCAAGTGACCACTTTGGTCTTCAAAACTTCTATGATGATCTGTCAGTACAGTGCAATGATTCATTGTACTCCATTTCCATTGCAAAAACACAGGAACCAGCGGGGTTGGTGTGATGTATTTTAAACATGTCGCAAATACTATAGATACACTGAGAAAGCTTTAAAAAACAGAACCAACCATCAATAGGGGAAATGAGATTACAAGCCCTTTTGAGAATTTAGACTTAGACTGCTTAACAACTTAGAAGACTTATGGATAAAATACACTGCTTTGTATGGTTTGCTATGTCTTGGCATAGCCTCTACTGAAGCTTCGGCAGCAGAGAATGGACATACTTTGTGTACTGTCTGCAGATGACTTCAGGATTTCACCTACCCGCACTGCTGTGTATGCTTTGCTAATCATTTCTGTAGCTTTGAAAACTTGTAGCAGAGGGTGCCATGCAGTACTACATAATGCACAGTCTCTGAGTTTGATTCTGTCGCTTTTAATTTTGTAAAGTGCTCTCTTGGTTTGTATTTCCAGACAGTCTTTCTAACTGCTGTTTTGGGTACTACTAGTGTAACAGCACAGGGACGTGTCTGGTCATCCCTGCAAAAAAAATGAAGCTCCTTTATCTAGTTGCTACTTTGGATCTTGTGAGGAAAGTAACTTTAAATGGTTTTGATTGTCAGGCCCAGCTTTTTCAAAGAAATACGATTTAACTTGTTATTTTAAGTTGTTCTAACTCTTGTTTAATATGTCTTTCCCCTCAACCACCATCTCTCCTGACTGGCACTGCCAGAGTGTCTCTATGTGTTTCCCTGTCAATGGAACTACCGGCCTGATCACTGTATGTATGGGAGTAACTGCAAAGGTGCAGAGGAAGAAGGGGTCTCCATTCTGCATGGAAATAGAGGTGTCTACCACGATGAGAAGCAGCCTACCTTCAAGGCGCTCTATGAAGTGATACGTGATGTAAGTCTTCGATTTTGATGGAGAGTTCTGTTTCAATATAGATGATAACTTTAACCACATCACCCAGATTAAACTGAGGATAGTCCTACTTCATGCGTAACCTGTCAGTCACAAAATAATGAGGTTGCTTTGGCCTGTTCTATTTGACTCTATATTTGAGAGAGATGGTTTAAACAATCCTCATGGTCAGGGTTCCTTCACCTTCTAATTTGAAAGTTTGATTTATGTTCTCTTCCTGGTCCATATATGAAATAATAGACTATCACCAGCTGGTGCAGCTGCACATAATCAGCACATGTATGGATATGTGCTGAAGTTTCTTAATTCTCTTTCAAGTGTTGACCTAGGTTGAGGAGCATTGCAATAGCTATCCAGTGCTGGCCATAAGGAGACATGTTTCTATGTATTGCTCTGAGGAGAGTATGGAGTTGTCTTGCAGAAAGTCTATGCAGTAAGTCTATGCAGTAAGTAGCACTCCACAACAGGAGCAGGTTTTTGGAGCAAATTGGTTGTTGCTGACAGGACAGTCTCAGTGTTCAGTTTTGCTTCAAGCTGGTCTTGGACTGGTCCTGTGGACTTGGAAGCTTGTTAGCAGATGCAATGTGTTTGAATAAACGATCCTACAGGATGTTTTTACCTTTAGTTTTATCTGAAAGGAACTTATTTCCTCCTTTCTCAGGTGGTATCTGCTCACCATAATTTAGATTACATTGTTAAGATACTGGGAGACTTGTTTGAAAGTGCCTCATCTGAACAGAAATGGTATTGTTTGTGTGTTCCTGTGTGCTCCATCCAATTGGTGCACCTTCAAGTTCCTATTTCCCTGTGTACAACCCTCTAAAAAAGACCAATTTCATTGCAGTATCTCTACATTAGTAAACTTGCTTTAAATATAGACTCTAGAAATAAATTTTCACTTAAGCTGATTTTCAGGTAATAAGCCTAGACAAACTTTTCTGAAAGCAAGCTCTCTAGAGCAAACTATCCAAATGACAGGATGCTTCGGAAAGGTGGGAAACAAGTCATCTCCTACCTTTATAAAGCTTTCTCTTACAGCAACCTTTAAATGCTGTTTTATACTGAAAATAATAATCTTTTTTTTTCTCTTTAGTTTCCTTTTGAAGACAATCTCTTCCAGTCTTTGTACTACCCTCTTCAGTCTAAGTTTCTGGATACAGTGCACACTTTATGTGGGAGAATTCCGCAAGTCTTTTTGAAGCAAATTGAGAAAACTATGAAGAAGGTGTATGAAAATCGTGTCATTGTCTACTTGGGAGCCAACCACAGATACTAAAGCTATATTTTTATGTAGAATCTTTCATTCTTTCGCTCAGACCTCGAGGCGTTTAAATGAAGAGCATATGAGTTCTTCTACTTTCCTAATAATTTCTGAAATTACAAAATGGGAGAGATGCTGAAAGTTCACATACTTTCAATTTTAGACTTTGTTCACTTCCTATATTTCAGTTGAAAGAGAGCTGATGACTCTCACTTTTCTTTGATGAACGTGGTTTGGTTATTTGTCCAAACACAGCTGTATCTGCTCTAAGTTTCTGAGTTTGTGACAACTTGATTTGTTTTGAAGAAGTGATAGTTTGAGTTAATAGTAGGCAATAAAACTCTCAGTGATTCTTGGGTGCCATGAGAACACTGACTTATAAAAAAAAAAAACACACTTTTATGAAAGGATGAGTTAAAACTTATTATGCTAAAAGGAAAATATTTGCTTAAAATTGCACATCTCTCGAAAGATATAGTGCCTGCTGTTTTCCACAGGTAACGCTGAAAGATTTCTCACTTAAAAAGACAGGAGGATAAAAGTGTCTATTTACTCGGCATTTAACAGCACTTTTTGCCTAGTGATTGTAACTTTTTTCTCTCAGACATTCAGTTGTTCTGGGAGAGCATCTTCTAAAGGAATTAGCAGCAAAAAAGCATTAAAGCATAAACCAGAAAACAGTCTACAAGAGCCAGGGAAGGGGACCTACAAAGTTAATTTACTGCAGAAAGGGAATCTTCTCTTGCATGGAATACAGCTATGGTGTTCACCCCCACCCTCCTACTACCTCCTTAAGAACACGTTCCCCAACTTGCTGATAGTCATTAGACGTAGTGTGAGAATATGGTGAATGAATATAAAGGCAGGTGTTAGTGACCTGTTTTACTCTTTAATTAATCCTCTTTAATTGCTATTTACTGCACAGTAATAATTGTATGCCACTGAACCTTCCTTCTGTCCCTTTGTTGGGTGCCTGGGAGCGCTAGCTGTGACCCCCCTTATATTTTGCCAAATCTCCCTTGTTCTGTAGCATTAAAAAATGCATCTCTTGGCGCTCTTTCATTCCCCTAAGCAGAGTTTTATGCCAGAATTCTAATGAATAGCCTCAGAGCAAAAGGAGATGCAAGATGACTTTGGCATTTATTTAAAATAGTTTAGGTTTCGAAAGCCTCATGATCATCTTATGCACGTGCTTACATCTGCTTATTAAAACTTGCAATAGATAAAAGATGCTAAGGAGAGCTTGTTGGGAAATTGGGAGTAATTGATACTCCTAAGGAGCACTGATACAACAGAATACTTGCAGAAGATGTTTTGCTAAGTGTAAACCCTGAGGGGTATGTGTAGCTGAGAAAATAACCTTATCTTTCAAGTTGGCTCAGAAAAAGAGACATTATTTGGAACTACTCTTTTTTATATCTAGAAAGAAAAGTAGCAGTAAAGAGGGGTGAGGAAGACAAGGTACATGAAGCTTTTTTGCAATGTAAGGAAAATGGCTACGCATTATGTATCCTATACAGGTAACATGTTAGAGATAAATATTCAATATGCATGAATGATGAAAAGAGTAAGAATTGAAAAAGTGGAATTACAGAAAACTCCACTTTTTGGGATAGCTCTTATTAGTCATGACGTATGCACAAATTTCCTAAGAAAATAATCTCCAGCAACACAGTTGAAGGGGCGCAGCAGTCCCGGGCGTAGCTGGAGCTGAGGGGCACAGGGCCTTGGTCCTAGGGATTTCACTGTACGTCAGCGGGCAGATTTGTGTCTATGGGCTGCAAAGCCTGATCAGTGATTTGTGCCTGTTTGTGGATCATTACAGTCCTTGCCATGTAAGTGCAAGTAAATGTGCAGAGGACAGGAGCAGCTCTGCAGGGGTTTTGATTGACAGCCCAGAAAAACCTCCTAATAGGAGCCAGGGACCAAAAACACACTTCAGCTTCAGTGTAGATGTCAGTGCCTCTCGCAGCTTTGATGGAAGTTCTGATGGTCACTGAAAAGAACAATACATTTCTAGCTACAGCAGAAAGTGAAAATATAGCCCAAATGAACCTGAAAGACTTCAAAGCAAGAAGGCAATACAATGAAAAAAATAGCATGCTGTTTTAAAAAGTGCAAGATAATGTAAACCTGATATGTGACAGGTAAAACTTTTAGGGTAGCAATACTGAGAACCTGTGAAAATATGAGGTTTCTTTTTGTTCTGTGTGTGTATGTTTTTTGTTTGTTTGTTTATATATATATATATATATCTCAAGATAAAGCTGATGATAGGTCAAGTGAGGACAGATGACAAATGCTGGGCACATTAAGTGCCTCATGTCTTTGGTATCTGCAGGCCACAGAAAGTTGCAGGGCTGCAGTTTTGTTACACAGATATTGTGACTCTGCTGCTGAGTCCCTGAAGTTGAATGGGCTGCGATCGCAGACTGTGATTCAGTAGGATCCTGACCTATGGGCACGCTATAATGAAGGAACGGAATTGATTACAAACCAAGACAGTATTACATCTAATACTATTAGAAGTTAAAACAGTGCTTTTTATGTTTACAGGAGGTGCTATATTATTTTATAACTGTATTATGTTCTTAACAGCTGTTAAAATATATGAAGTGTATGCTTTAATATGAAGACTTCTGTTAACATAATATCAAATTGCAGGAATAATTAGGGGAAGTTCCCCCACACCATGCTTTTTCTAAGGAAAAAAAGTTTGTAATTTGATGTTTCCAAAGTGTTTTAGATAATTATATAGTTCTGATTTTTTTCATTCATTAGAATTATTAATTTATCCTGTCATATTTCATTTTTAAGACTAGTTGATTCTAAAATTAATCTGATTTAGAAAGCATCTGTATTTTATACTCATGGCTAATTCCTTGTTAATTGGCCTTCATATATTTTAATAATGGATTGTGTAAATACTTCTGTAGACTTTATATCTTTCTTTTAGCACATTCTCTCATGTATTTTACTTATTCCCTGTGATAATGTAACCAAAATATCTTTATGTAACACACTGAGCAATATCATCATAATATAGGGGACAACACCAATAGTTTTCTGTAAATGAACATAAGCTTTTGCACCCTGAATGTGTTGATAACAAAGGAAAAGAATCACCTTTCATATTTAGAAAGAAGTGGTAGAGTGTAGCCAAAAGAACTGTGCCCTTGTTGTTTGAACCTAGGTCCTAATCTAGCAAATGGTTGATACTCTGAATTTTATATGTAATCAGTAGGCATATATGCAATGCATAGTTAAGCATGTACCCAAGTCCTTGCTGTATCAGCGTCAAATATTCAGGTTTAAAATTTGCTATGTTATACTTGAATTTGCTGAAAATGAAGAAATAGGGGCCTTGTATTAAGAGCTGCTAAGCACCTCCTTTTAGCCCAAAGCCATTTGAAAGAGTCAGGCTACAAATGCACATTGTACAACAACTGCCAGGATGAGAAGCATTTGGCTGCATCATTTGTATAATACGAGAGCTTTTCTAAGGCTTTTTGACCACATATAAGAAAGTGGGCCTAGATAGCTTTGCTATCATTTCTCTTTTTTACAGGTAGAAACTGGAAACTGCCGTGTGTTTGTGCATGCATGTGAGTGTGTGTGTGTACACCTACACAATAAAAGTGTATGTGTAAGTTATGTACCATTTCTGTATCATTTAATTGCTTGTATATTTTTATTTGACAACTTGTTTATAGCTCCCAAGGAAGCACAGTGGTGCATTTTTATGTTCAATAAGAACCTTTCGCTTACCATACAAATAAAAGACATTTTAAGCAAACTCTGTACTTCGGTTTTCATTTGGATGTGATTTTTTTTTAATTTGGTTTAGTGATGTTAACAGTTGAGTAATACTTTCTTGTCTTTTTTTGAAGAGTTAGTTACTCTATATACAGTTGGTACCTAAATTCAGTGCTTTTAAATTAGTTTCCAGTGAGATTGTTATATTCTTTGTTACGTTGCAAGCCTTTAATTTTTTTCCTCTCTTTGTTCAAGGTAAAAGGTATGTGCAAGTTGTTATCTTCTGTCAGCCCGTATTGCATACACAAAGAATATCTTCACCAGGCATTGCAATACACTGTAATGATCCACCAGCAAGGTCAAGTGCTTGGTAGCACTAGTGTGGCATTTGAAGTAAGGCAGAGAGGGGTGAAGTTGTCACAAAACCACTTGAAACATCTATTTTGTGCTATGTGGTGTGTATCTGCACTGAGTAGAGAAAAATGGACCTAACTATTTCTCTTTTACCATTTTCCTTTTACCATAGTGACAGATTACTGGATATGTTACCAAAAGAAGAAATAACTACTTTTATCCTCTGGCTGTGTTATGCTGACATGTCTGAAAATACAATTTGGTCTCAAAGGAAAAACAAGTTTTACCTTTTACCCATGCCCTGTACCATTTCTCTATTATCTAATGCAGTACTTCGAGGATTAGATTGCTGCACCCTGTTTCCCTTCCTTTCTTTTCTGGTTTCAATATGTCTTTTTCAGTCTTCTGTGGTCAGCCCTACAATGGCCTTGGCTTTCCTGTGGCTGCTGTCTGCATGCCCCAGTTTGGGAGCTGTCTGCTCAACCAAGCCAGTTGTCTGCCTGGTGATGAAACCCTTTTCTCACTTGCTCAACTCTCTGGTATGTTGGACTTGGTCACACTGTCTTTGAAGCCAGGAGCAACTCTCCCATGGATGTTTATGGGAAAAGGTAAGGCCAGCTGTAAAACAGTGGTACTCGGTGCAGTGCAGCTTCTCTGGCCAGGAAAGAGCTCCTAGGTGCCCATCTGAAGATGGGGCGGTGCAGGGGAGGCCCAGGTACATGAGCTGCCTCTGTAGATGTTGAAAATGTTCCAAGATTGGGCTCCCAAGCAATTGCATGTCAATAGTGGGATCTGTACTGACTGCAGTATCCCAAGGAACTGTAGTTACCCTGAGATAGAGTTGCTGTTCCTGCTTCAAAAGAAATAGCAGTGTTTGGACATTTTGCTTTCATTCTGGATCAGAATAAAAGCCAAAGCAGTCAACACTTTCTTTGAGATGAAAATTGAGGTAAAACAACAAAATGAGAATCCACTTTTAATCTTAATAAAGCATTTTGTTAATATTTTCATTTGAGGTAAAATATTTTGTTGTGATATTCTGATTTCTATAAATATATGTAATTGCTGTGTTGTAGTTTGTACAAATTGCACTTCAGTTTCTTCAGTGCATTTCAAAACTGTGCAACTATCTCAGAACTAAAATAATTTGACATTACTGAGCTAATGACACTGAGATGATTTGGGCCCTATTTATTTCTTTGTTTATTTTTGCATTCTTTCAAGTGTGACCTCTCCCTGCAGAAATGCATCTTTCCATTTTAAAAAAGGCCCTGCTGCTGTGTCCATAACCCGCCCTGGACACAAACTAATTGCCTCCCGTGGCAATTTGACTGTGCGAAGCAGGGGTGTGCGCTGGACAGACAGCTCCTCCTTGCTCTGTTCTGCTCCTCCACAGGGCTGTGGTTTTGCCTACTGGCTTCATTGCACTCTGGGCTCTGAGTGAGAAAGCTGGTCTGTTTTTAATCTGAGTGATCTTTCAGTTTGTACAATAGGCTAAAAGAACTTTATTTCCTGGAGATATACCAAGGTTCGGCCAAGTTAGCTGTGGTAAATGCTACTCTGGCACTGACTCAATCACTTTCTCAAAGATGGGGGCTGTGATTTGTCTTGAAGCACCTACATACCTTCAAAAAACAATCAAACAAACAAAACTTCTCATCTTTGTTAGTAAAATATTTTGTCTTTGAACCATTTATTTCTTTGTACCATGCGTAAGCTTCTGAAGCTATAACCTCCCCCCAAAGAAAACAAAAGCCTCAAACCTTCTGACCTCTTTTTGTAAACCCTTTGATGTATATTCATATCAAATGCTGAATCAAAGGTGGGAACTTAATCTTCTGAAGATCAAAGTGATTCTTGAAATCCCTTTGTGTGATTGTTCTCATTTCTCCTATTGATTGCTATTCTTATTCTGCCCTGTCTAGCTTGCTTGGTCTCTTATTGGATGGCTGCAGATTTTTTTCAAAGCATGCTGATCAATTCCAGTTCAAACTGAGCTGAAATCATCAAAATTGCTGTCCTGCACCTGTGAGTGAAATGACTTTAAGTCATGTTAGCTTGAAGAACTCTAGGTACCTAATCTGAGCTTCATTACTGAAAGCAAAAGTGCTGGGCAGCACACCTTACATCATTCTAATCAGCCTGTTCATTGAGCGCTGGTCACACCAGGTGAGATCTGCAGTAATTCTGTGGAAACCTTTTGAGAACCTCATAATCCTAAAGCTCAACAAGTAGATTTAGGCATGGAGCTAAAGGCCTTCCTGTGCCATGGGAATGCTACCGCTGGAAGGATGCTGCAGACCTGATCTCCTTTGTTTTACTTGATCTTAAACCCAAGAGACAGAACGAGCGTGGAGTTGAGGTGTATGATCATGTGTATTGCAACTGAAGCAAGATACAGAAGTAACATCCTAAGCACACAGCATGATCAAAAATATCTATATTTACATGTGCCTGAAAGACCAGAACAAGTTAGAACAATCTTGGAAAAAAAAGTGACTGCAAATGCATCTGGCACAAATGAATTAATATTATATTAATTATATTAATGCTTATTGCACCTGGTCCTTGGAAAATTCTCAAAAAATATACTTCAAAATTTGAATCAAATATGATTTCCAGATCTATGAAACTGAATAAATCTGTAAATCTGAAATAAGACTTATGTAAGTTCACTGCAAGAAGTTTGGTGAATCTTTAATCTAAATAGCCACATGTGTAAAAATCAACAATATATGATATGTGGTATGAGAAGAATGAGAATTCTTTGGCATACTGTAATTAAAAATATCTAGTGAAAAAATTTGAATTGGAAAACAAATTCTCATTGGTCTTCTGAATATGTTTGAAAAATTATTTTGTTATATGTTTGGAAATATCTCATCTTCTTTCTTAATATGCTGTTTTCATTGTTGATTCTTGGTAAGTACTCCAAAAGCTGCATGGAGAGCTTAGTATAATTATATTTTGTGTATGTTTATTACAAGGTGTGTCAAATACCTGACAAGAAGAGTAATTACTTCTCTTTAATTAATGAAGAAGCTCAGATATGATTGCCTAACTCATGTGCCTGAGATCACACAACAATCAATGGCGGTGCTACCTACAAGCTGTTGTATTCTAGGATTGTATTTAAATGTTTCTCCTTTGAAAAGAGAAGGAAAAGATGGAAATATTTTTTCAATTATTTGAGGAAACTTTAGGTTCAAAACATGAAATTCTCCCCTAGGCTGAGCTGTATCCCAAAATCTATTTGAACCACACAAATTGTAACCACACAAATTGTTACGACACAAATATGCAAGTCCTTCATGCACTTTATTTGCTTTATTTTTAGATAAATAATTGCAAAATTATCCTATTTCTGCTCCAGAGGAGATGGTTCTAGTTTTCTCAGAGGCAGGTAGATGCCATTTGTCTGTGTTTTAAGCATTTTCCCCGAACCACACACACACACTCACACACAAAGTGTTTTCATTTCATCTACATGATTGAATTTGCAGGGCCTCTCAATGACACAACTAATTGCTTTGGGGACACCATTTTTAAAAATGAAGGTTGCTTTCTCTTTAAAATACATTTTTAGGGCCAAAGAACAGTTAGGTTAGTAGATTTATGTGCATGTTTTGTATCGGTGTACTGTATAATTTTTGTTTTTGTTCTTGATCTTAAACACTGTGCAAAGCAACCTAACTTAAGCTGAAAAACTCACTTAGGCCAAAACAAATCTATCTACATGGATCTTGGGTTGTTCCCAGTGCAACATTATCAGATTATGCCAAAAAGCTTTCCTAAGCTTTCAGCTGTAATCCTCTAAGTGCTTAATGGTTGTCCACATGGGCAAATTATTGCACAGATCTAGTTATTCCACTCTAACCTTGTGTATTCTCTGGAGCGAGGCAGTTTCCTCTGTTTTCACATAACAATAATTTGGATTTATTTCTTTCTGTTTCTGCGGCTACAATTGATTCACAAAAGGAATAGGTTGCTGTTTTATTCAGAGGTCAGCCTTGCTCTGGATATGCATATGTATCTATTGCTTGTTTTCGTACACAAATACTGTTACGTTCCATAATAGCTTGCAGCACAGTGTCCTCTACTGATTTTATAGCATGTGAAATATAAACAATCGATTCGGTATTTAGCACAGGCTCAAGGGCTTAAGAGAACAAAATAGAGGATCTCATAAACAAAGGAAAAACAAATAGACAAGTTCTAGTGTGTGCGTGTGTGTATGCAAGGGTTTAAAGGCATATTGAACTGTAAAACCCGAACTTCTGCATAAATTAGATTCACGTTTTTCCAGTTCTTCATTAGCACCACGTGATCTCCTAATATCTTCAGCATGTGCAGTTGTCTGTCTGCATTTTTTATGGTTCTGAAGAGGATCTACTCTTGTAAAGTGTCTGTGTTTCGTCCTTTTAATTAAAGCTTCCCTCTAGCATGAAGATATTTGTAACCAGCACTTTGTATGTCTTCCAAAACCTTTGGCTTTACCTGGCTAACTGTAAGCAAGCCAGGATGGTCCCACAAAGGGCAGTGATCCAATGAATCTACTGGATGCAATTACAGATTAGAAAGGGAAACTTAGCACCCTTGCTCGATCTCCTTATGCGCCACTTATAGACCTGGGTAAAATATTAATGCTGTCAGTTTTACTTGGTAAAAGAACAGATTTATTTAGAATAGATTTGCTCTCTATTCTTACCAAGTGGAAGGAATTAGATCAGCTGCTGAACACTGAAAAGTTCTACCACGTTTTGAAATAAATTTCTTCCTTCAATGCCATTCCCAGTATATCACAGTAATAATTTATTTGATATGCTACAAATGTGGTAAGTGCTACACTTCAGAACATACAAGTCCATTTTTCTCAAACGAGAAAATAAGAAGACTGGAATGAAATCAGAGATGATCTTCCCCTACCAGCTACATCCTGCAGAAACTATGATGTTAGCTTATATCTTGCTTCTAGAGATAAGATCTGAGAGTGATGGTCCCTAATGATATTACCTGTCCTCAGTGCAGCAGCTCTGTTTCAGAGAGGTGACAATTAGATTTATAACTTGCAAACAACAAACGTACAAAAAGTAACTGGGCCCCAAGTATCCCTAGCACGTAACACAGCTTCAAACCTCACTGCTGCTTTCTGAGTGCAAAGAATTGGCTCTAAAGTACTTAATTGAAAGGTTATATGAGTGTGTTTTGTTCTATTACAAACTGTTGAATTAATTTTATACTTTCGCACAGAATATAGTACAGGAATTTTTTAAAAAAATACTCCTTTTTTAATGCAACTAAATGTTGTCCTGGTTTCCAATATTAATTCTAGGTATCCTGGGAACAATAGTAATTTTTTTCCCATTTTAACTGAACAGACTAGCAGCGCAGCCTTTCAAATGGACGATAATTATGGTCTTTATTGTGTTCTCGGTGATACCTGCAAATGGAATGGGATGTTGTTTAGGAAGATTGAATTTGCTCTCACAGGGGTTTTTAAGTGGATTGTGTGACTGCACTAGACTTTGAAATGGATGTTTATGCCTCTCTTGGCTTGTTTTGGCTGCTGGAGTTCTTTAACAGCAGTCATGCTGGGCAATGCAGTTCTTCAGGAAGAGCTGAAAATCGAGGGCATGTGACCGACCACCTCTGAGTTATTATGAAGAACAAGCTGTGCTGGGCATGGGAGCTCATCGGGCATCTTGAGGGAAATGTAGTCTGCTGGGCCATAGACATTATCTAAGAAAAACTGTGTCTGTGTTCTCCAGTGTTGTGTTTTGTTGAAGGTCACAAAGGTGAGCTAGTGTTTTGTCTTGCTTTGTTTTGTTTGATGTTACTTTAACTGCACTTTTTTACCTCTTTCCAAACAAAGACGTGGATCTTGAGTAAAAGAACACAGGCCAACCTGTAATCTGATTTGTATTTTCCTTTTCTTTTGACAGTGCATCTGCTTACAGGCCTCAGCACTTCAGTTCTCAGCTCCAAAACTGCTGTTTGCTTTGAAATCTTCCCCTCTCCTCTGTCAATTTCTATCTTCTTTCTCACTGAAAACATTTTTCACTCATTTGCCCTTTAAAGTACCTGCAGGTGTTTCAGGAGAGGATATTATTATTTATAGAGGTTAGACTGTTTTTTGAGCATAGAAGCAACCTAATTCAGTTGCCATTGGTAGAGACTTCTAATCCTAAAAGGCAGGCATGCTACCAAGGGCACGAGCTGGGCAACATCACGGCAGAGCTGAAGGCTGCTAATAGAAGTTGCTAAGTGTCCTTGAGTAGCTTCAGAGGAGTTATTCAATACTCATTTCTCTTAAGAGCATAAGCCTTAACTCTGCTGCTACTCGTTCTTTCAGTAAATTTATTTGATGAGTGAAGTGCTTAGAAGGAAACAGTACCAAAATTCATTAAGTTTTTATTAATTCCATGTCCATCTGGGAACAACCTTTTAAAAAGCGGAGAATAAATCCATGGCGTAAAATAGGCAAGGTTTGGGAAGCACTTAAGGCTAGACTTTAAGAAACTTTCAATACTGAGTCAGAGAGAACATCAAAATATTAAATCTGAGATACCTTTATCTCCTCTAAAGTATTTCTGAAGTCTATGAGATGAGAAAGATGCCTTCCCTAAACTCTGTGTAATAATGTAGCACAAGCTGCAGCCATCCTGAGCTCTCCTCCTACCTCCTTTCTTCGCTGTTTAACCTGATTGACAACAATTTACTTTAATCTCATAGGTGGGATCCGAAAGGAAATTATCTCAACAGTCTTAAGTGTCACTTTCTTTTATTAGGAGACAGAGCAAACCAAGGTGCCTTGCCAGGTGCCTGGCACAGCAGGGCCCATCTCCTCTGCTTGGTCTGGAAAAAGGCTGGGTCTCATTTCCCTCCGCCTTCAGACCAGATACAGGGAGCAGAGACCACAGAGGTTCATTTCCTCTCCTCTCCCACAAGCTTTTTTGTGCCCTCTTGCAGCTTTTACAAACATTTCTTAGAAGTTCATGTTAAAGGTTTACACAGAATAGTACAGAACAAGGTTTTTTTATTGTAAATAAGAAACCGTATATAGTCCCGTGGGTGCTGCATAGTCCTCCAAAGGTCAGAAAATCTCATAATTTTGCTCTAGAAGGACTAGAGTATAAAAGTCTTGATTCTAGAAGCTGTATTGAAGCTGGGGTTTCTCTATGAGGAAAATGCCACCTAAAGCAGTAATTCCACAGCCTGGATCATTTCCTGCATGATAAAATCAACGTGAAAAACTTATTCTGCAAATAGCTTGCAGAAAGGACATGCTTGCCATGGGTGCCACGTTTGTCTTTTAGCCATTCATGGTAGTCCCCAAAGCTATAAGGTTAGCTGCAATTGCAAGAAATGGAGCTGGATCAGAAGTTTTCCAGGAAGTAGTTAGACTGGCACATGGGAAAGCAGAAAAGTCAGTCAGTGCAGGCACTGTTAGCTTTCTACGGATGCTATGTTAGCCCCAGGATCACAGGGGCGACTGAGAGCCGTGGGGAAAAGGGCGCTTCATGTGTGTGGGGCAGGATGGCGGTCGGGAGCACGTGGCTGCCTCTGATGGTGCCTGGGCCGCCGTCCAGGTCTATATCAGGATTTCACCTAATAGTAAATTACAGCAGATGCGCCAGCTCACACATGCCTAGAATAACAGTTGGCACCGATATTTGGCTACCTTATTTACAATTTTTTTTTTTGCCTGTTCCCATTTCCTTTCAGGAGCAACTACCACCCACCCCTCAGTTCTGCTGCCGAGCCTGTGGTGGGTGCGTCCAAATGCCCACTTTGGGCTAAAATCAGCTGAAAGGGGCTCTCCCTTTTGCCCATCTCTGGCTGCTGGGCTGCCCCTTGCTCCACCACAGTCTTACACAGAAGGGAGCAACAACCTGGGCCTCATGACCATGATTTTAGGGATTTTCTTCAGAAGAGATCAACTGCCCGGGCTTCATCACCATGATTTTAGGGATTTTCTTCAGAAGAGATCAACTGCCCGGGCTTCATCACCGTGATTTTAGATATCTTTTCCAGATAGAGCAACTGCCTGGACCACACTGACATGTTTTAGGGATCTTTTCCACAAGGGAATGACTGCCTGGGCCTCATTGCCATGTTTTTAGGGATCTTTTTGAGCAGGGAGTGACTGCCTGGACCACACTGCCATGTTTTTAGGGTTATTTTCCAGAAAACATCAACGTCCTGGCCATCACCACCCTGCTTTAGATAAGTTTTCCCTCAGGGACTGGCAGCCTGGGTTTCACTGCCCCATTTTTAGGGCCTTTCCCCTGCATGGGGCGCCCGCCTGGACCTCCCTCCATCTTATAGGCTGGTGGAGGAGCCGGGATCGCCCTAGGCGGTCGGGGCCGGGCTGTGTGTGAGGAGGGACGAGCGTCCCTCAAGCCGGAGCCGCCTGCCCTCAGCGGCACCTCGGGAGGCCGCAACGGCGCCAACGGGCGCAACGGCCGCCCCGCCAGGCCCCGCCCCGCGCTCGCCCCGCCCCGCCCCGCGGCGGGAGGGCGCGCGGGCTGTCGGGGCCGCGCACGGGGACGGCGCGGGCGCCATGTTGGAGCGTTGCTGAGCCCGGGCTGTGCGTGCGTGCGCGGCGGCCGGAGCCCGTGTGCGGCGCGGGCTGGCGGCGGGACCGAGCCAGGGGGGACGCCCGGGCGGACCATGGACGTCGAGCGGCTGCAGGAGGCTCTGAAAGGTGGCGCGGGGCCGGGGGGATCGAGCGGCGGGCGGGTGGGGAGGGGGCGCGTGCAGGCGTGGGGGGCGCCGTGCTGGGGTGCAGGGAGGCCCGGTGGGGTGTGTGGGGAGCAGGGGGCAGCTCCGGTGCTTCGGGAGCACCAAGTCCTGAGAGCTCTGCTGTTC
>JAUBOD010000623.1:3423892-3444377 GCA_032353885.1 Nothura maculosa | reverse complement strand
TGGCCCTCGCCCGCCTTTGTTTCCCACGTCGGGCTCCCGTTGGGCCCCTCGGCGGGACGGGGCCGCGGGGAGCGGGGCGCGCTCCGTGCCGGGGATGGGGCTGCCGCCGCAGAGGTGACTTCCTTGGAGCACACTATTTGGCAGGAAGGGGCGAGGCTTCCCTGGCCGCCTTGAGGCGCATTGGATCACTTTCTGGCGCCCGGGCTGTCTCCTTGTTTTCGAGGCCTAACGCCAGGCTGCACCGAGCGGTGCCGCATTTTACCAGGGTTTTACTGGCAGCCGGTGATCTGCAAGGGTTTGTTCTGATGTCTGCGGTTCTCCTCACTTGTAAGAGACGTCTCTGCCTGTTTTTCTGTTTTTTTTTTTTATTATTTTTTTTTAATTTTTAAATAGTTCACTAGTGCTGTTTGAATTCATGGTTTTGAAGGAAAAACAAGTTCTGAATGTACTTTGCTCTTTGAATAGGAGGCTTTGGATCATCAGAAAAAAGATACAGCTATTACATTTCATGCTAGAAGAGCCCTCATTTCAGTGGGGGACTAAGGTGGTGTAGTACATTTTAAATGTTTTTCCTGTTATGAAATATTTCTTAAGATTGTTTTTCTTGAATATGCTACTTTTAGACATATTCCAAAGCAATTTTAAGTGTTTTAATAGGAATACCTTCTTAAGAAAATTCTTCCTTGTGTAAAACTTGAGATAATGCTCTAAATAAAATCTTGTTCTTATTTCCATCGGAAAATATGGATTAAAACAAACAAACAAAAAGCTTGATTATTGCAGCTGTTTAATCTTGAGCCTAAATATGTCACCTGGAATTTCATGCACATTCTAGCACGTATGTTTTGTGGGTATTCTTTACCTTTCAGTTCTTTACCTTCTCTCCCCTCCCCCCCCAGGTATTTTCAACATTCTCTGATCTTATGGTAGCATTAAATTGTATATGTATGACAATATCCATTATCATTTGGAGACAGGCATAAAAATACTGCTCATTAACACTTTGTTTTTTCCTGTTGTCCAAAAAAATCTGCATTTTTTCCATCTCATACACCACTGTTTTTACTAGTGTGCTGTATATCAAGAGATCAGGAGGAAACTGGTAACAAAATGTCAGGGAGGAGGTCCGTAATAGCAAATAGGCATTTTTAAGAAATTACTATATTTTTTAGACTACAGGCTAGACTACTAGCAGTGATATTTTTAAATGTATACCTAAGTACACAAGCTTACCAAGAGCGTGTTGGTTGAAAGTTAGCTATAACTATTCTTTAATTCCTTTTGCATAAAAAACCTTTCTCTTTATAAGAAATCTAAAACAATAGGTAATACTTCATTTTCTAGTTACAAGGCAATCTAAAATAATACATTACAGCAATGTTTATTTTTATGAGGTTCAGAGTTCTGTTTGAAAAAAATAGATGGTTAAGTCAGGAGTAATTACAGAAACGGTTTGCAGACTTATTTATTGAAAAACAATGGACCTTATTCAGTCACTGCCTGTTCCTGAAGTAACAAACAAAAAGTGCCCACATAAGTTAGGAACAAGGCAGCTAAGGACAAGTGAAACACGAAGTATTTTTACTGTGAGTTATTATTTTTTTTTTGTGGGACCCTGTGATGTTTACGAGTATTCTCTATGCTTTTTAATGTAGTTTGTGATAATTAACTAAAATGCTCAGTTTAGATGGTATTCTGTAATCTACATCTGGATTAGAATTTAGAGTGCTTTATACCTTATTTTTCCTTAGGACGTAGTTGTTGGTAGAGGTAAACAATTACAAAACTTAGTTTGAAAATGTGCTAGTGAAGTCAACTAATAGGATTTTTAAGGTTCTTTAGGAACAGGCATGTGACATACGTAGCCTGTTTAGCAGGTTGCAAGTGTGATCTCATGTAAGGCCTTGTCTCCATTTATTTCAGTGTACTTATTCATGCGAATTAAGTTTTGTAGAGGTAGATGCAGGTTTAGTTTAGGCTGTAATTTTACTAGTATTTATTTCTTTTGGCAGCAGTCTAGACTAACACAGTCCTTGTGTACCCATTTCACTTGTGCTTGTTCAAGTGTTTATGCAGCTGCCTGGTAACCTCGTGCAGGAAACTGCTCAGGGTTGTGAGCAGCTTGCTTCTGGGCAAGATTGTTTTTAACAAGGTACAGAACGTTGATACAGCTTCCTGTGTCCATGTTAATTTGTATGTCAGGCCAGCACAATTGAAGAGGTAGTGCAGGGGAGTGACAAAGGATGAGAGTTGTGTAAGAATATTCCTCTGCAGAGTGTATCTTTGGTAATTAAATGTCCCTTTCATTTGTGCTGGAGATTGGGAATAAATATGTTGCTAAATTTGCTTACGCTATCAGCATAAACTTAGTTGTGTTATCAGTGCCTTGCAGTAAAAGCATGATGGTGCAACCATGTGTATTAATATCATCCATTTGAAGTTTAAGGCTATTCTCCTGCAAAGTTAACCATTCACTTGTGTGAACGATTATAGCCTGCATTTACAAACACTAATCTAAACTTTCTGTATTATATGTGAACAGAAATTTAATTGCTTGACTATTTTGAAATAGTTTAATTTGTTAACAGTTGCTATGGTAAGGCTTAACCATTGGTGAATTTTAAAGTTTATGGTTCAGTCAGTGGTTTTTAATCTTGTATTCACTTTTAGGAGCTTTTTTTTTAAGGGGTGGTATATTAACTGACTTTACTAAAATTTTAACATGAAATTTTTACAACGAGATCCAGGATAGTGAGAGAAAGGCTATAATGACTTTCTGTAAACTATAAAATACCATTTTTCCCTCTAAACTGTATATTAAAAAAAAGTATGACTTGCTAAACTTGAGTAAAGCAAACAGATATGAAATTGGTCAGCCAAAGCTTTATCTAAAATACTTACTCAGATACAGGATATGCTTTTTGCTTGTTTTTGTATAAAAAGTCATTTCTATTTTTTTTCTAAAGTAGAAGCAACTGTAAAACACAAAATGCAAAAGTTTTTTTTTCCCCAAGAAGTTCTTAAGGAATGATTGATAAGCTTTTCATGGTCACATGTTTAATTTCTCTTTATCTTTCTCTCTCTGTCTTCTAATGGGAGCTATAGTACAGATGCTTACTAACAATGAAGGAATCTAGAAATTAGTAGCAAAGGTCTTAACAAATACAGAAAATCCTTTGTACAGACAGAAGGAAGCACAGGCAGCAACTTGGGACCACTGCTTCTTACACCTCTATCATGCACGTTTGAAGGCAGCCTGGATCTCTTACCTCTGCACTGTTACCTACTCAGTGCAGAAATAAGGCAGTTGATTCCTCAACCTTAGTCTTTTGTTTTTCAGAGTCCGGCATCCTGTCTCATGTATTGTGTGCTCCAGTGTTGTAACTGTCTTGGTGGCCTTCTGCTAGTCTCACTCCCTCTGTTGTACAGCCAAGAACTGGCCACAGTATTACAACTCTGGACCATTTAAGTGCCGCACAAAAGGGGATAACCGTTTTCCTTGCCATTGTTGATGCAGTCCAGTGTGTGATTAGCTTTCGTCACTGCAAGGACATGCTGCTGACTGGTCAGCTTGTTGAACCCCCTGTGCCTCATTCTTTTGATGAAAGCTGTTCCTTTGCCTTTCCTTAGCTCCTGTGCTGTTGCATGGGCTTCTTCCAGTCTAGGTGCAAGACTTGGCATGTGTTTTTGTTGGACTTTGTGAAGCCCGTTACTGCATTTTGTAGAGATGCCTCTGAAGGGCACGGCTGCCCTCCTCTGTATCAGCTGTTCCCACCAGTTTAGTGTCACTGATGAACTTGCTGAGCGTGTACTCTATCCCGTTGTCGGGCTGACCTTAAGCAGTATTAGTTCTGGTAGTGACACCGAGTGACACTCTTTATAACCAATTACATTTGGACTTTGAACCATTGACTGCTCCTGTGTAAGCCTGGAGGTCCAGGTTTATAGTGCATTCATCGAGTCAGTGGCTGTTCAGCCTGGCTGTGCTATGGATCACCATGCTGCCTTGCTCAAGTCCAGCTAAACCGCTTTTGCTGATCTTCCCTCATCCACAGAGCCAGTAATTTCATCACAGAAGTCAATGAAGTTGATCAGACATGGTTTGCTGTTGGTAAATTATATAGCCATAAATAGAAGTTATGTAACCATAGCTTTTTTTCAAAGAAAAATCTATTTTAAGCACCTCAATACTATTTTAGAAGGGTATTTTTTGCCAATACTGATTTTTTTTTTTAAATGCAATTCTTTAGAATTGGATCAGTTCAGCCTTTCATTTCATTACAAAAAGGAAGTAGTTGTCTTCTATGTGAGGTCACATTCTAAGCATGTGTTCTGACTTTCTGACCTTTGTTTTTTTTTGTTTTTTGTTTTTTGGTTGCTGCATATCCTTTCCCTTGAAACTTTTTCCCTTGCCTATGGTGCATATTTATGAAGAAAGTTTTGGGTTTTGTTTTACTTAACAGTTTTGTTGTTTGGCATGTGTACACTAACATTTTTCTGACCAACTATTTGAAATTCTTGTTATCAAAACAAATTTGGATTTGTAGGCAAGTCATTTTCTAGAAGTGTGTAGACTTTGTAGGAGAATATAAATTCTTTATTTTATTTTATTTTATTTTTTTTTTTTTTTAAAGAATTAAATTCTCATTCCTGTCATAGTAGACAAGATGGCATTTTTCTGAGAGAAGCCTGGAAGCCTTTGTTAGTGTAGGCTTCTCTTGCTTCCATATCTGAAGTGAGAGATGTGAGTGAACCTGCTTTTATTGTTTCCTACTGTCTTTCATTCACACTAATCTACAGATGAGGAATTCTCTGATCCTCTTTTCTGTGTCAGAATCCACTGGTGTGTTCAAAGGACAAGAAACGCAGTTGCAGAGTTTGAACGTTTGTCTTTCAAAAAATGGATAACTTCCTAGCTCTTATGCTTCTATTATAAAAAATTCTAAATGGGTTAAGTGCATAGATGGGCATTTCAGAGAAATCACTATGCAGGAATCGCTTGTTATTTAGGAACTGTGCACAGCTGTACTGTTTCATCTTAGGTGTTGCTATTGCATGTCTGCTAGGAATGAGTTCTATAGTATAAAGGTCAGACTTCAGCTACCATTGTAAAATTTGCATGAAAAATCAGCCTTAAACTAAATAGAACTCAAATGTAAGGAAAATCAAAAGGCACAACCTTGTAGTTATGCAAACTTCTCTCCATAATCGGATGTGAATTGTGAATGTAACTGTGTGTGCCTTCAGATTTTCATTTAGAGGTATATCTTTTTTCCCTGGTGCTATATGCAGTTCATTGTTCACATGTATTCTCAGAAGCATGCTCTATGCTGGGCTTGCAATCCTACAGGCAATCATTCCTACTCTGCACAGAATCACCCCCCACTATTCCTATTTTTCTATAGCAGTTAATAGTTGCATGTGCTTTTGCTGATCACCTTTGTTTTCTTCTGTTATCATCCTTCTACTCATTAACTGCACTTCTGCATTTCTTAATCATATTTCTTATCCTTAATGTCTTTATCTGTTCTTATCTTTACTTCTTTATAGTGTTCATTTACAGCTGCTACTACCTGTATTATTCCTGTCTTTTCTGTCTAGTCTCAAGTCTCGTGTTCTAGTAGTGCCTTACTCTTTACTCTTTCATTTGAAATACATTCCCAGACCTGTGGCTGAGTGCTATTCCACCCCATGTTATGCTTTCCAGTAGCAAGAATGTTTCTTCTAGCCCTGAAATATTGATAAGCCTTGTCCTCCATAGAATTGATGAGCTTTGTCCTCTCCTTTTCTGCAGACTTTGGGAAGGTTTGTGACTTATAGCACTTGCCAGGAGGAGGGAGCAAGGTAACAGCCTACAGAAGGGAGGTGCAAAAGTAGCCTGATCCACTGAACTCTCAGTCATGCTGGGGGATGCGTGTGGGAGGATTACCAAGTTTGTGGATAAACGAGAATGATGCCTGAGCAGCTTCTCCACAAAGATGGGGAATGCGTCTGGCAAGCCTTATTGGTGCAGAAAAAATAATACTAGCAGTCAGTCCCATTAACATACTGCTTCTGGATATCAACTGCTTCTGAGTGAGAAGGCCACACCTGGCTGGATTTTGTGCTCAGAAGAGGTAGGGAGTGTGAAAATCCCAAAACACCTCATGGTTTTGTACCAGTTTCCAGAAGAGAAACACCTTGTCAGTCCAGGCTCTGCTTGTGGAAACAGAACAAGGTCTGTAGAGTTAACTGCATGGCTTTTGTTTGTGGTTTTGTGTGAGATCACTGTTACAAGTCCGCTGGATAGTGGTTGTACTACTTACTGGCTGGAGTGAAATCCGTGTTCATGGTAGTCGTAGTGCTTTATTTATTTGGTAGGAGTGCTTATGAACTGATAAGATTAAGAGCCCAGTGCAGAGTAAATTCAGATCTGAAAGTAGTTGCTCAGGCTGCCTTTTACATCAGGTTTCCTAGCTTCATTGTTCCATTTAATAAAGACCTGACGGTATCATCTCGGTGTGGTCTGTTGCTCTTCTGAAGTTATTTCTCACTCTCTGTAAAATCAGCCATTTAACAGTGGTAGCTACACACACCACTTGAGTTAGTGTTTTTTATTTGTTTATGAGCTTATTCTGTGCAGACTGGTAGAGCAGCATCAGTGTTCTGCGTTCCGTGCAGACTGATGATACGGGAACAACTTCAGCACTTAGTGTTAGAACATAAAGGGAATTTAGTTTGTATGTAAAAGCTTGTGTAGTTTCGTATGCAGTTATCAAAACATCCTTTTTCTTGGAATGATTTTATTTAGGAGGCAGCTTATGTAGAAGTGCTTATTTTTAACTGCTTGTATATGGCCAAACGGTAGGCTGCAGTCTGAATTGTTCTGTGGAATTCCTGCCTGTGCAGTGCATAGCAGTAGTCTTGAAACACATCTTGGGGAACACAACTCTGTGAAATTTGATTTGAAATGGAAATAAATAAAAGCCAAAAATAATCCATGGAATTGTTAGAGCTCTAGTAAATATGTCTGTCAATTGCAACAAAGTGTCTGATCGTGTTAAAGACAGATCTGGAATACTGTATAACTGGTTCTTGGCAGGTCTTTTGACACACATACATTGTTATCTGTTGTTGATGACTTGTTTGGATAGTAATATTCAAATGCAGCCATATTTACTTATGGAAAAGAAGTTGAATGTAAATGTTTTGGGGCTTATTTGATCTTAACTTCTGAGAGTCAAATTACCTTCTCCCCATGCCCTCAGCTTTTTGGGCTAGTGGCTGAAGTGATATTGTTTACACTTAAGTGAACATCCTTTTAAGTGAAGTTTGAAGATTTCAAAAACACTCAGTAAGTTAACCTGAAGAATATGATTACTGGAATCATGCCTCTTTCTGGAGAAGAAAAAAAAAGTAGTATTCCTGATTTGTTGCAATAATAACTGGGTGCACATATTGCTGTATGAAGTGCTGCAAGAACGAACAGTAGTCTGGTCCCTGCCTTGAAAGTGAGCTTTGCAGCAGCAAGGCAGTTGTTGTCTGGGAAAACACTTCCTGTACGCAGTGATTACTAAGAGTTGATAAACAATAGTGTGTTTTGTAGTTAAGCTGTACAGCAAATATTATTTAGAAGATTGTCAATCAAATTATTTTAAAATCATTTGAGTTTTGTATATTTTTCTAATCCAGTACAAGCAGTGCTAAGTTTTTGTTCTTTTTAAACAAAGATCAGTTAATTACACAGAATATTGGTGAAAGTCATCCAGAATGAGAAACATAAAATATTCTACATCAGGTTTCCTAAAGTACAGAATAACAGGAAGCAATTAATTCTGTATTCAATGTGATAGTTTAATGCACTTCCCTGAATTACAGTGATTTTTCTGCATACATGAAAAAACTGTATATGTAACTAAATTGTAAGTAAAGAGCAATTACAGTTGATATTACTCGGAAGGATTTTTGGTATTCGATGGTTATCTCAAAGTCTCTTTAGAAGATCTGCAATACTTTGCAGTGTGTGCACTGTCAGAAAATAGTAGGAATAATTGTTCTATTTGTGGTAAAACTTGATATTTATAAGAAATGTTAATATAAATATATATCACAGAAATTACATGAAGAAAAGTAATATAGGAATGTATACCTTGATAAATAATGTAGAAGCACAATAAGGGGAACAATTCGGCAAGTAAACTATGCTATTCTTATCAGCCAAAGCAAACTTCAGATAAATTTGAGAAGTGTAATGAGAATAGTATCTGTTTTTGTTCTTGTAGATAAGCTGTGCCTATGGCTTGTGGAAGTTCCAAAGGCTTTTGGTTATCTTGTGCATATTGTTTTCAACGATGACATAAGAAATTGAATTGCTGAATCAGAAATTTATTGAAATCTTGTTGTTTATTCTTTTGTTACTTTTGCTTTTAAAAGGGAGGAAATTGAAGGTAATTGAGTTCATTTGTCTGTAAATAACTATATTAGGGGATACTCTTCTTTCCCTCTGCCCTCCCCCCTCCCCAAAAAAGTGAATCCAAGTTCATTTTTTTTTCCCAGTTTTGTGGACAGCTGTACTCTAAAGTCAGTTGAGTATTACCAAGAGAGATCAGAATTAGTCCGCTCATGGTTGCAGATAGGATGTCTTCATCGGCTGTCTGATTCTTTAACTACATTCTAGTGGGGTTTTTTTATTTCTGGCAGTAGTAATTTGCAAGTAATGGAGAGATGAACACTTACAGTGGCAAAGTACCTATAGCCCTAATATATTTTAGTTTCAGTGGTTCTGGAATGAGCTTGTCGTGCCTTTTATAAAAATTTAAAAGAAATTCTTTTTTTTTTAAAACAAAGTCTTCATTTATCTTGGCAATAATCAATAAGAGAAAATAGAAAAATACCTTCTGAGGTTGTGAGAAGTAGCAGTTTTTCTTCTTTTGAACTTACATATTGAAATGAAAGATAACATCATGTCAAATCCTGCTGAAAATAACGCGAGAGCATTTTTGTTTTATGTGAGTTAGCAGGTAGGGGTGCACAGGACACTCCCCCAGGAAGTCTGTTTACCAGTTTGGAGGAGAACGCACCACTTGGAGCAAAGCTCACTGGGCCAGGAGCTATACATATCACCTAGCATTTAAAATTTTTTGTGTGTTCAGAAAAGTGGTAAAGAAACTGGCAGTTGTTCATGGTTTAATTTTCTCGTTAGACTGAGGTGTTTGTCTGCATGCCAGGAGCTTTTAAGAGTCTAATCTTTGTTGGTGCAGAGGGGATTTTGGTGTGTAAGTCTATTATTGTTGTTTGGAATCTGCCTTGTTAATCTGCATGACATTAGTAGTGGAAGTAGCAACAGTGTGCAGAACAGCAATTCTAAATTTTGTTGCATTAAGTAATGAGCATTAAAATGAAACATGGGAGTTAGATTAATGAAGATTTAAAGGAAGAGGAGTAGTAGTAATAAGCTACTCCTCTTACTACCTGTTGCATCAGAGCAGCTGTGAGAAGGAACAGCTCTGCTCTCTGGCAGCCACCCAGTGCCTTTCTTCCTTGTCTGCAGCATTAATTTTTGCTTAGATTACTGATCTACTTCACATCCCTATGTGTGGGATCACAGGAACTTGTGGAAGCAGTGGAGCAGGGTTGCTCTTTCTGGTGCAAGTCAGGTAACCAGGTAAGTATGTGGCATGGCAGAGCTGAAACGTGCAGTGGTTAATCTCTCTGTTGATGGAGTTCAGTGTTGTCAGCTTCCTTGTTTAGAATTTTTCAGAGACCTTTTTTTAAGGAATTGGAAGTACTTTTCTAGCACTAAGCACTTCTGGTTAAGTAGTAATTTGTAGTATTCATGTAATATATAGTGGTGTGTTCTTTCTCATCCATGATATTTATCTTTGGATCCACCTTATCTCTGGACCATGGAAGAAGATGCTGAAAAGTTGGCCTCATTTGACCCTCAACTGGAGTTTGAATTAGAACTGTTGGATGCAGTCAGCTTTCTGTGCCTTTCTAACTTTGCAGGTAGTTGTAGTGATCATGCAGAATAGAAAAAGAGCTATCCCCTCGTAAATGAAATTGGAATTTTGCTTCTGAGGCAGCCTGTGAGAAGTACTGTGTGCTCATATGTATGCTCATCTTCTATGAGGTTTGGAGCTAAGGCATAGAAGAGAAGAAACAGTTGCTAAGTCTGAAAGTTTAAAAACACCAATTTCCTAGAAGGTATTCTATGAGAGTGGAGTCTGAATTGGCAGTAATCTGAGGGAACCTCAGATGTAAGGGAGGCTTCTTCTGTATCTTGTTTCATGCTAACTACAGCCTTCTGCAGTTGTCTTCTTCCTTTCTGTTTGAAGGATTCTACCTAAAATCACTTCAGCCGAATGTAAAGCATTTTGTAAACATTTTCTCTGGTCATGATTCTTTTTGGTTCTACCTATCACAGAGCTAATAATCAGAGAGGAGAAGGATGTACTCCTTTCTTCTACCTAATACAAAGTTCTCCTGTTTTGTTTGTGGTCTTGTTCAATAACGGGATCAATAGTAGATCTCCTTTGTTCTTTTCATTTTGTGTTCTTTAATGTATAACATCCCCCAAACAGATGGCAGCCTCTTAAACCAAGTAAATTTGCAATGAACTCCGTAAATGCTGTGCAATCTGAAGAGACATCCCACGAGTACTCCTGGAAGCTTTAGTATTTAAGGACATAGCTAGGTCTCTAGAAACTCAGCATTTCTCATATATATATATTTACATATATATATATATTTATATTTATATATATATATATATATTTTTTTTTTAATTACATCTGTAAACTGTGAAGCAATTCCGTGAAGAGTCAAGGAATAATTGCAGTATCTTGGTTTCAAACTATGCAATCTGAATTCTGCTTCCTATTCTTCAGTTCATTTTAGGTATTTTCCTGATCTACCTTCTTATGAACTTATTAAATTTTACAACCTAAAATCTTTTAGAGTCTCTCTGAGCTGTGTAAGCCCTATTTACTAACCTTTGGGGCTAACATTGGAGTTTAAGGAATGTCTGTAAATTAATATGTGTCTATTCTGCACTTCTGTAAAATTTAATAATAAACTTGTAGTCCTAGCTGTACTTGATATCCAAGACATGCAGTAATGTGGGTTTGCAGTGTTGTGGCAAAGCCTTCCAGGGCAGTGCTGAGAGCTGCAGCATGCATAGGGCAAACATATGGCTTCAGATTCAGGAAGGAATTGCAATTCAGATTGCAAGACTTGTGTCTCCGTTTCAGGCCTTCAAATAGCTTTTCAGAATTATTTCACTTTGGTGCTTTCTCACGTTTGTCAAATATACCCTGAGCAACTTTGTTAAAACTTTCTCTTTAAATCTCAAGTCTCTGCCAAAGGGACAGCCAGATGATTTACTTGTCCAGTAATAGGCAGAAAATACCTGTTAAAGTTCCGACATGCAAAAGACATCTTGATAGTGCAAACTAGTGAAAGAGGGTTCTCATGTCCCAGAGATCAGTGCAGTAAGGGAGAAAGTCACCCTCCCAGCTGGGTTGATACGAGCATTTCAAGTAAGCAAATGGTAATGAAATGGGGTGAAGTTGTTTGCATTTCAGCTACTTTCCTTTCCACCTTTCCAGAGATATGGCAGCAATGATAGGACTATTTCCATGTAAAATACAGCTTTGTTTTTGCTTTGCATGTTTGGAAAGAAGTTTGTGCTTCTTCTCTATATGGTGAATATGTAACTATGTAAGCTGCAGTTCGGGAAAGATGCTCGTGTTGCTTATTTTCAGCCATTTATTCGTGCCTCTGGTGGCTTTTCGTTGCTTGATACTTTCCGTCCCGTGAGTAGACTTTCCGATACTTTCTGCACTAGTTTTCTGTTTGTGAGGGAAGGGCAATGTAGTAGAAAAGTGGGACGGCTCTTTTACATATAAATGTCAGTTCATGATTTAAGAGCATCTGTGAAACTACAGACTCTTTAGCCCTGGGGAGCTACCTTTGTACAAGTATAATTACACAAAATGACCCCGATATATGTAAAGTATATATACTTTGAGTTGTTTGTTCTGTGAAATGAGAAGACGTTACAGTAAGCATCTTGGGATCAGCTGATGCTTTCAGGTATTGCTTCTGAAGTATTTCTGCAAATAACACAATGTTCACTAAATTTTGCTATTTTTGAGTTGCAGTAGAACTTTAAATTGCTAGTATCAATTCAAGAACATCATAGTTTAGAAAGCATTTTAATGCTGATTAAGAAAGGCTGATTCTGTACAATCACAAAAGCAAGCTTGCATGAACAAGTTGCTCAGAAGAATGCACAGATAATGTTTTTCACTGAACTTCTATTCGGTTTCTTCACAGATCTTAAAGTATTTCTCAGTTATTTTTCAGTGTATAAAACTTGATGTAGCATAGAAGAGTGTTACTACTTCTTGTCTGTTGAATTAACTATAAAAAGCACTGACCACACTTTGCTCCTTGTCAGTGTCTCCCATCTTTAACAAAGCAGCTGTTTTGGAGATCTTGCACCCTAGGGGGTCTCTCCGTGAACTTGAGATATCAGCCTGAGGAAAGGGGACCCACTGCTTGCTGGGTTCATGTGAAAGCAAAGATGGGGAGGAGGTACCTGAAGGATGGGTGCAGAACATGGAGATCTGGATAATGATAGAAAAGTGGAATCTAAAGCAAGTGACCTCCATTGGGGTCTTGTGAAGCTCCCCTGCTTATCCCTACCTGCCAGGAATCCACAGGGTTCCTGCTGCAGGACTAAATTTTTGCCTGGATGGTTGACATGCAGAGCTTACTGCTTTTTGTGGTACTAACTACAATGGGACTGATGCTCCCATGTAATTTAGTATTACAGGGATACAACTGTTAATCAGAATGTGTTTACATGGATTGAAAGAGCTTCAAGATCTTCATTTAAATGGGGACATGCCTAAATGTTTAAATCACAACAGCAAGGTCAGGAGATCTCTGCTCTGGCTGCATCGGTGCCCTGTGTAGCTATGGAGCAGTTGTTTATGGTATGTCTATGTTTGAATCACAGGTGCAACTGCAGTTTGTGGCACTTGCTTTTAACCAGTTAGCTTTCATGCTGCTCGTGTTGTAGATGCTGCTGCAGGGAGCTCACCAGTGCTGGAGAAAAACCTGCTGGAGATGCTGAGTGTAAATAAGGAGCCTGCCCTGAGCTCCCTGCCGCCGTGGTTATGCTGCTTCTAGCAACAGCTTGTTCATTTTAAAGCTGGTGCAGCTGTTTCTAGGTTGGCTTTAGTTGCTGTCGTGACTGCAGGATAAGTTTATCCTTAAACTGTGGTACTTCTGTTTGTAACCTGGAACATGTCAACTAACAGGAAGTTGTTTATCAAGTGTTTTAATGTACAGGACGAAGGATCTTTTTTATGCCACTGTCACAGATGTAAGAGCTCTTAGCTTTTTTTTAATGCTCATGAAAAATAAATGAATATAGGTCAAGTGACTTTTTTCAGCATTTTAAGAGGTGAAATTGATACAACTTCAGCATTGTAGAGAAGAGCTGTTGAGTACTGCTTTGAGGCAGTAGGCTTCTATTTTAAACCTCTATACTTGATTTTTTTTTTTTTATTTCAGCAGCAAGTCACTGTGGTGGCAGTGTGCGAAAAAGTGGTATTCAGCAAGAAATAAATAGCAATGAAAATAAGGAACAGCTCAGAGTGGAAATATGAAAACAAATCTAAATGAGCTTGTAAGAAAAGTATTTAGCGGAGTGGAATCCTCTTTCATTGAGCAACTAAAGCTCTTGAGGATGCTCTGCAGGGAGTGATCTTACTCTGGCATGGGGCTGCTTGCTAGGTCCTGGCTATCTGTTTTATGATGTGTTTTATGTATTAAATCTGTGATTTGGTAGGGAAGGCTTTGGTTTCATGGCTACACCATTACAGAATTTGATAGCTTTTAATCTTTGTAGTAGTAATACCTGTTGTTTTACATTGGAAGTGTTATGGTATTTTGCTTTGACAGTGTAATACTAATTGGAGCAGAGATCCATTGAGGCTTAATTAATCTGTTTAATCTATTGGTACTATTTGTTTTTGGGACTTTGTTTCTTTCCTTTTATGTTTGCCCAGTTCTTGCAAATTTTTCACTCCTTTTTGTGAAACTGAATTATATATATTTTTTGTCTTTATTAAAAGGCCAAGGCTTTATGTTTAAAACTTGTTAAATTTGAGCTGTTTTTTCCATTTTCATCTGGTAATTTTTTTTCTTCAAGACAAGAAAATTAAGGCAAAAATAACACTGTGATTTTTCTGGGTAAGGTAGGTAGTGTGACTCATTAGTCTGCGGTTTCATGTTCGGTAACAGCAAAGCTGAGAACAGTGTGTGGGAAACAAACTTCTTCATTCTGGTGGGGACTCCCCACGTGTGGCTCCCTGCACAAACATTCGAATCAGCCCAACAGGAGGTCAGGTGCTATGTAGGCCTACAGAAAGTTGAGTTGTGTACACAGCACTGCTTCCAGGAAAAGCGTTTCGGGACACAGCCTCTGGGTAAAGGGGATTGCTTTCAAGAGGAGCTAAAAATAGAGCATCCAGGTGTCAAGATCTTCTACTTGTGTGACTTGAATCCACTCATTTTGGATAACATATGTTCATAAATGTCAAAGTGTTTCCTCTTTCTCTGTTGTCCGTCAGTTGTTCTCTTTCTGTCTTTTCTTTTTTCCTAGCCTCTCCTGCATGAGCGTGGTTTAAACAAAGGTGGTAGTGACTGAATCAGTTGCCTTGATGTTTCTCTCTGTACTGCTGAAGGGCAGTGGCCAGAGGAGGCCCAGGGTTGCTTCCCTGCATATTCTGTGGAGGAACCAGTGTAGAAAAGCGATTTTGTTGTTGTTGTTCAAATATTCATTAGGAAGTGCTAACTGTGGTACAAAGTTTATGTACCTGTCTAAGATACTCTCTTGCAAAAGAATAGGCAAGGTTGTACAATCAGTGCTCCTAAGGTTCCTGGACATGGAGCAGTTCATTATAAAAGGCCTTTTTGCTATGATGTCCCAATAGTGCACATACGCCAGGAGCACTGTATGGTTTCCGGACTGAAACACCATTTCAGTGAACTTGAAGTATTCGGTGAAAAATTGAGGCTGTGTATAGGTTTTCAATGTAAATTATATGTAATATGTGCCTATTTCACACTTATGCATGAGCTATACTGAGTATTAGTTCCTTTAAGGGACTGACTGGCCCATTTGCTAATAGCAATTTGCTGTTTTTAGTGCTTTTTTACAGTAATTATTTGAATAGTTATTATGCATTAAATTTGGGAGAAAAGTGTTGCGTTTTTTTCATGTTTATCTTAAAAATCGATACATCAATATGAATGTTGATCTATAAATAATGAAGTTAGACTATTTTTCTGTGGTTTCCAGGCTAGCTTGCCTATCCCTTAACTCTGTGTGTCTTCTGCAGGGTTCAGTGGTCTCAGTTCAAAGGCTATTTTATTTTCAAACTGGAGAAAGTAATGGATGACTTTAGAACCTCAGCTCCTGAGCCAAGAGGCCCCCCCAATCCAAATGTGGAATATATTCCCTTTGAAGAGATGAAAGAGAGAATTCTGAAAATTGTCACAGGATTTAATGGGTATGTAACATTTTAAATTACATCTAATTTGTTGCCTAAAATCAGGATTGCAAGTATTTTCTTATTTTTAACCATACTCTTCTGTGCTGTCTTAGTGTTTTCAATTTACTTATACAAATGATTAGAAGTAAATTTGTACCTTGGAAATACATTTAAATGATTTCAGAGCTTTTCAGCTTTTTTATCTCTGAGCTAAAACATTGCTCTCTTGTGATAAGTTAATACACAGTGATGAAGCAAAGTAGCACTGTAGCACTGTGTACATTTAGCAGGTGAAATAGATATTAAAGCCAGATTCATTTCAGTATGTTTTAAGAAACCTAATTGTAAAACTTCCTTAGATGTTTAGTTTTATTTTTTCAGTTCAGTAGATCTTGAAGAAGTGATTTTATGATAAACATGGTGCAGCAGGGAGGCAAGATGTACCTGTTTTTGAATGGTTAAATTTTGCTATATTAAAATTTATAGATCAAATGATATTTACTAATAGAGACACTTATATTTGAACCGTTGACTGTATCTTTTAGATCAAAGTTTGTATATTTTGTAATTCTGGAAATTTTGTTTTACTTAAGTGTTTTTTAAAGGTTTTTATTTTCAGATTTTTTAATAGCTTGCATAAAGTTTCCTTGTTTCTAAACTGGATTCTATATTTACAATAAACTGAGTCATTTTCTTACAATATGGGTCTCGATGATTTCTTAAGAGAGACTCCTTGACTGTTTGCTTTAGCTTCTTAGCGAAAGGATGGAGTTTGCCTCCATGGCGCCTGCAAATTTCAGCTTTGGAGGTTCTAGTAAGACTTTTTTTTTTAACTGTCTTTTACAGCTTGCTTTATTTAATGTTTCCTATAAGTCCAGGCTGATTGCCTTTTTTTTAAAAAAAAAGCCATTTCAAAGTATGCAAAATTCAGCATATTTTCTGCTACCCAGTATTTATACCTACCCAGTATACTGAAGGAATTTAAATAAAAACCTACTCTCTCTATGCCTGAGCCATCTCTTCTCTCCACCTACCTTTTTGTTAATGGTCAGCTGTGCCAAACTTGTGTTCATCTTCTGCCTCCCGTGGAGGCCATTAATGACTGGGCTGCTCTTATCCCAGTTGCGCCCCGGTTTGCAAACCAGAGTTCTAGGTGACACAGGTGGCACTTGCTCTGCTCGTGCTATTTTGATGCCCTGCTGTAACACTCAGGAGAGCCCTCAACCTTCCTCATACTTCTATGTGAACCACTGAGTCTTGGTTTGAGGAAGTAAACTGCCTGCATGAGTTGCCTTAGGAAAATAATAAGTCAGTTTGCTTGAGAGGCAGCTTTAGAATAGTTCATTTAGCATATCCTAAAACACTTGGGGCGAGTATGTGATTGTGGAAGCCCAGTTATTTTATATTGTGTCCTAAAATGTACCAAAAGCAGGCTTCAGTTCTTGTGGTTAGGTATGAGGGCTTGCTATCGTTTCAAGTAGTGAATGTCATTTAAAGATAACAGTGGAAAATAAAGGTGCTTAATGTGACCTGATGTTTCTGCTGGTGTTTAAGGTGAGAGAAGAGTGTCATTAAAATTAGCTTTCTTTTTGTTTGTTTTCTTCCACTCTGCATATGTTATAAAAAATTATAAAAAGGCCCCATGGAGAAGAGAAAAAAATAGTTAATTCCTGTTTGGATCATTCTAGATGAAATAGATAAAAATTTCTAGATGAAATTCTTTTTGAAAGAAAAATCAAAGCTCATGCTTCTAACTCTGCTTATAATTTAACTATAAGCTTTGAAACTTCTAGTGATACATTGTCTTTTGCTGTAATTTAATATGACTATATCTAGTTTTTCCAGGATAACTCTTGGACTTGCCCATAGGACGTTTTTGGTTTGTAACTTACTCTGAAGGGTAGGCTAGTAGGAATAACCATGAGTGTTTTCATTGTAGAGCTTTAGCTGGTCGTTTTACGGAATCAGATGAGGTTTAGGCATCCTGTTCATTCACTGAACTGATTAAATAAGTACATTGGTAAAAAAAAAATTCAAAAGTTCATTTCTGATATTACACAAACTTATAAATTAATGGCCAGGAATAGATTACACATCTCTGGGCTAATTTTACTTAAAATCACATCTTAAAGCTATTCTAAAATAATGGTTTTATACCAAAGAAGTCATGATTATCTATAGGTGAAGTTACCTGTCAGATTTTTCTATCTGAAAACATTTACAAATCTTGAGCAGATTACATGTGAGGGAAGCAATGTTGTGATGCTTGGTGCCACCTACTGCTCAGTAACCAAAGTTCAGTTTAATATAGAAGCCTTTGAGGGAAATGTACTGGTTTTAGCATTTGTTATTTTTTTTTTTTTGGTAGCTGAGAGTAAAACAGGTTACATACCACTGCAAATCATTAAGGCAATGATTCTCCATAATGTTTCTTACATTTGGCTGCTAACAATTATTTTAAAATTCTGCATATTTTTATTTCCATAAAATTATTTTACCTTGAATGTATCCCTTTAGTCTATATACAGGTATAATACACAGGCATCTGCAAGTGTAATTGAATTGTTGATTCTTCATCATTTCTTATTTCTGCTTATTGTTCACATTTAGTTAAAGTGAACTCTCATGTAGTGGGATTAATTTTAGCTATGCTGACATGTTTTCTACTAGAGGTAGATTTGTACATCTTTAAAAATCTGGCTGTTTACTTAACATTGTAGACTTAAGATACTGTGTACTTAGCTGAGGTCCTTACAAGATAATAAAAGTTGAATTATAAAAAATAGTACAGTTTAGGAGTTGGATTATGCATGTATATGTATGTCTGTGTTGCTCTGCGTTTGGTGTGTTGTGGTGTGCTATTCCCAATCCAATTCTTAATTTTCATATTGTACCAGATATTCTTTTAAAATCTTTTTTGAAATGTTAATGCTTTCAAGCTCAAATAGTACTGTAAAATCTGTAAATGCTCATTATTTGATTAAATTACTTTAAAAATATGATTTCATTATTTTGTCAAAAGACAAATTTGAATTTTGACATTGTATAGGAATTTGCAGTGGAAGCGTATTCTGTCAGGTAATTCTGGTAAATGTATGTGAAGTATTCTTCGTTTGAAATTTGAATTTCTTACTCATTTAAATAGAGATGAAATTTAATGCAGATTTGCAAGGTAGAAAACAGAATGAGTGAACATGATGTTTGTGACTGGATGTTTGTGGACTTGCATATCTTTATTATTTTTGCAAAGGTATTTTTGCATCTATACTTCATAGATGAGTATACTGTCTATGACAAAAGGCAATATTTGTAACAGTTGAACTTCAGTGGTTCTACTAATTCCAACATAAAATGCTTTTTCTGTAAATGTATTTTGTAAAACCTGAAATAAACTGCAAACTGAGAAATATTTTCAGATGTAATGTGTGAGAGTCTAAATTATTATGAATCACTTATCCTTTCCTGTTCTATATATCTGAATTATCTAATAAACGTAGTCTTAAACTCTTTTACTGTTGATGATCTGGTTACTGAATTAACTATCTCCTTTTTATTTCTTTAGTGAATTATTTGACTTGTGGGAGGATGCGTTCAGGATTTTGTTTTGAGTTTTGTGGTGGATGATCTATTGCACAAAACACAATACTTTATCCTCTCAGTATATGGAATGAGGGAAATGCAGGTCTGCGTTGCTATCTTGCATTCTAATGCTTACAGATTTAAATACAGTTTTTTTCTTTCCATCCTCTTTAGTGTTGGGAGGAAGCAATATTGTTGTTGCTTCTTAGCAGTCTTACTCATGAAAATCAAATTAAATTGTTATAAATCTATTTCATTGCAGCATCCCCTTCACTATTCAGCGACTCTGTGAGTTGCTGACAGATCCTAGGAGGAATTATACAGGAACAGACAAATTCCTAAGAGGTGTGGAAAAGGTACGTATTTTTCTGAGAGAAAATACAGCTGAATAGAATCACACTAAGATTTAACTTCTGTTAAATAACTTTTTAGTTACTGCCTAAGATCTGTTTATTACATTATGGTCCTAATAGCTGTTGTATTTGTTTGTTTCCTATCTTTACAAAAAGCATTTTTAAACTTAGAACATGAAAAATAAGTTTAATTGCAAAGACTAATCTGGCTCTGAATTATGGTGCAGTACTAAAACCTGAAGATTTTGGAGGATATGTCATTTTTGAGTCCTCACCAGAAATGATGAAATAATTCTCAGTATTTCATCTGGCCCTTTGATCAGGGTATTTTCTTTCTCTGAAATGATCCGTCTTCACATCAGCTCCAGATGGCGAGGGAAGAGATTCTCCACCCCCTAGCCCCAAATGCTTTATATTTCAATATTTAGGTCTCTGTTGTTGGAAAATGCATCTTCAAAAAAGCATATAGATCTCATAATTGTATTTTTTAGCATGTATTTGTGATGTAGTGTCTTTCAGGAGCCAATATCAGATTTTCAGGGTATGGTGGCAGAAATAGATTGAGGTTCGTGCTTGGCCTTTGCAGTTAGAAGTGTTTGCTTTTCACCAGAATTGTTTTAACTGATCCGATTTGTAGTGTAGCCCCACACTTGTCTGGAAATTCAGATAGGAAGGAAGATGGTCAGCAAACAAGTGGTGAGATGGTCTCCATAAAGCCAAAATGAGATTTGTTGAATCCCAACTCATGTTGAAGAGCCTTCGTTAAAGTTTGTGTGCATTAATTTACTTGGGCCT
The DNA here is from genome assembly GCA_032353885.1 of Nothura maculosa. Classification (NCBI taxonomy): domain Eukaryota; kingdom Metazoa; phylum Chordata; class Aves; order Tinamiformes; family Tinamidae; genus Nothura; species Nothura maculosa. Next base: position 3,424,099 of record JAUBOD010000623.1, on the reverse strand, counting down.
GCAAAAATAAAGGCCCTTGATCTAATCTGCGTAAGCATTACCATGGAGATAGAAACTCACAGACCTATTTTTTAAGCTTAGTTTTTAGGTGTTAAAATTGATGTTGTTTGTAGTGTCATTCAAGAGGGAAAGGCGGTTGTGCAAAACATCTTGAACTCATTGTTATTTCTGCCCTTTATTTATGCAGCACCAGAATTGTTTATGCTC
>JAUBOD010000623.1:3412275-3423792 GCA_032353885.1 Nothura maculosa | reverse complement strand
AGAAATAGATTGAGGTTCGTGCTTGGCCTTTGCAGTTAGAAGTGTTTGCTTTTCACCAGAATTGTTTTAACTGATCCAATTTGTAGTGTAGCCCCACACTTGTCTGGAAATTCAGATAGGAAGGAGGATGGTCAGTGGTGAGATGGTCTCCATAAAGCCAAAATGAGATTTGTGGGATCCCAACTCATGTTGAAGAGCCTTCGTTAAAGTTTGTGTGCATTAATTTACTTGGACCTGCAAAAATAAAGGCCCTTGATATAATCTGCGTAAGCATTACCATGGAGATAGAAACTCACAGACCTATTTTTTAAGCTTAGTTCTTAGGTGTTAAAATTCATGTTTGTAGTGTCATTCAAGAGGGAGAGGCGGTTGTGCAAAACATCTTGAACTCATTGTTATTTCTGCCCTTTATTTATGCAGCACCAGAATTGTTTATGCTCTTGAAATATGAAAAATGCCTATGCTAAAAATAGCTACCAGTGCTCACCTATTTTTTGAATGCGAGACCCATACACACAAATAGAGCATTTCTGTAGTGTCTTAGATTGTCTTCTGCCTTTCAGAATGTTTTCATCATGTCACAGTGTGTTTCTTTGCTTTCCAAAGATTCTTTAATGAGAAATTACAATTGGGCCTGAGATTTAATATGCTTGTCTGCATAGATTTGACACTAAACCATTTAGGGAATTGCTGGCTTTTAATGTATTGATGGCCCAGCTTTGTAAAGAAGAAGCAAAACACTTCAGATATAGATATATTCCCTATCAGTTGATAACTCTCAGGTACCTTTTCTTCAGGGGCACTGTAAAAGAGATGACTAAAGTCTTGCAACTCTTTAAGTTTTGGGGTGTTTGTCAGGAGTAGAAGTTTCTGTTCTGAGCTTGTAATGTGTTGTTTGTGTGTTGCAGAATGTCATGGTTGTCAGCTGTGTATATCCATCTTCAGAGTAAGTATAATCTTCAGTTTCTCAAATTGTGAGGTTGTGTTGGTGTGCGTGTCGGATTCATTACTCCTGCTGGAGGTCCAAAATGAAGACAAGCACAGTGCAGTTTTCAGTAACACTAGTTAATTCAAGAGCAGTGCTAGTGCTCCTGTTACATGCAGTAATTTGAAATGAACAAGCAGCTTTGGAATTTGGATATATGGAACAGTTCATTATTCCTCCTGAATTTAGCCATAGATTCATTCCACAGCTAGATGATGAAGAAAAAAAACATATTTTATCTCTATATATCAATTATATGTTTGTTTTTTATATAAGATATATTGCTGATGTTAAAGTGACATAATTTTCCCATCCACATGAGAATTAAATCTCTTTTTAAAAAATGTACTTTTTAATTTGACATTCACTGTGATTGCGGGCAGGCTGGAGGAGGAGGCATTCTTGGTTGGGTGGCCTTTGCTTTTTTCTCTTTTAGTACTTTGAAATTAGATGGAATGATAGTTGAAGCATCCCTCCATCCCTTTATCACTGGGCCCTTTCAAATGAGCTTCCCCATCTCTGGTGTATATGTCCAGGGTTTCCCCTGTATAAAGTAGGTTTATCAGTGCTGCCTTGATGTGTTACACAGCTCCATGTAATAAACAGGTTGGGCTGTAATCGCCTCTGCTTATTGGGCTGTATAGAATGGAGCTAGAATAGAGGTAACTGTTCTGAGTAACAGTGGGTCTCTCACCTTCACTATTATGGGGTGATGCAGGGAGTAACAGCAGCAAGCTTGATTAAAGGTAGTTTGCATATTTTTCTGTGCAGCAGTTATAAAAACATAAATATACACTATTGCTTAGGCCACCGGGCTTCCAGATTTAACTAGTGCAAAGTAATTACTGACATTGTGTGGCTGAGGGGTTGAAGTGCTGACTGCAGGATTTTTTTTTGCCTCTGCCATAGTAGCAGTTAAGCTGGACTACTGAGTCCACAGAATGGATACCCCTTAGTGTCAGTTGTGTTGTAAATTTATATCTTACCCTATTTCCTAGTGTAATATTTATGTTGAACCTCCCCCTGGAGAACTGTGGCGATGGGGAAAAATACCTTAATACATGCAAGAATCTGAAAGCAGGGGAGGAGGGGGAGAGATTTGATTTGTGATTTTTAGGAGCTCTGGTAGACCCACAGTTCTTGAGGAACATGTTTCAAGGTGTTAGGTTATAAGGTCTGTCTTGCTCAATGCCCAGGAAGAACTCTTTTCTGGGTCTGAAAATCCTGATCGAAATGATAATATGAAGAATGTAGCTAAGCTTGAAAATGGGTACTTTTTCTCATAAAGTTTCAGTTCTTCCATCTTACCATAAATAAAGGGCAAGTACTGGTAGGCATTCATTTCAAAAGGCTGAGCACTTGTTTTCAAGAATGTGAGATGCACATTCAAAGATCACTGCTTCTTATTTTGAAAGTACACAGATATTAAGTAATATGAATCTCAGGGCACCTAATAGACAATTTTAAGCCCATTTGATGCAGAAGAAATGTAGCCTGAGTTTCTTTTGCAGAATATGAAAAATTAAAGCTTATGATTCAGAAAGACTCCTCTCTCCATTTATTAACTGGAATAATGTCTAAGAAGATCCTGCCGCTCTCAAACACTGCCTGTGATGGTTTAATTTTGTTCTTTACTGTTCCATGCTGTTCTATGCCAACAAGTTTAAGTAATTTAACTTCGTTTACTGAGTTCTAACTGTTGTATTTTTTATTTCCTTTTAGGAAAAATAATTCCAATAGTTTAAATCGGATGAATGGTGTTATGTTCCCAGGAAATTCACCAAGTTACTCTGAGAGGTAAGTTTAGCTTCACAAGTTACCTCTTTTGGATAAAAGCAAAGTAGCTTTGAATATAGATGACTCAGATCCCTTTTCTTTGCTTATTCTGAACCCAAAAGAGTTGACGTTAAAAAGATGTAGCCCAACATAGAATATTGGGGGAGTTGGGAGGAGTGGTGAGGATATGGCCCTTCTGATTTTTTGTAATCTTGATCCTTTTGTAACACTGGTATTTTTAGTTACTTGGTTATTTCTTTTTAAAGCTTTTATGATAACATGCAGTTTGGAGGTAAGAAATCTTATTCACTGTATAATGCCAGGCTAAGTGAATGTTTTCATGATCTTTAAAGCTACGCTATAGCTACTTACTCTCTATTACAAATAAGCTCCTCAAGGAATGCATTTATTTTTTATTTATTTTTAAGATCTAATATAAATGGCCCTGGAACTCCCAGACCAGTAAATCGACCGAAGGTTTCTTTGTCAACTCCCATGACAACAAACGGTTTGCCAGACAGTGTGGAGCATAAGGACTCCAACTTGCAGCAAGCAGAAGAGAAAAAAAACAGGTTTGAGGAGTAATGCCTTTGAGTTTTTAGTATTCCTACCTTTTGTCACTTTTACTTAGGTAAGGGGCTTCTAAATCATGCATAATAAGCCTTGACAGAAGAATATCTGCAGGAGGATTAGACATGTATTTATTACTGTTCCTACTGTCTAAATAATACCAGCTTAAGTTTGCACAGTTACAGTAGCCCACCTTTTAAGTGCATGGGACATACAGTAAAAGTTGAGAGAAATAGAATTGAGAAATCCACAATTACAGTATTTGAATCAGGGTGCTAAACTGAAAGCAGATATGACATTTCATAAATCATAAATGTTTGTAATTTATACCATAAACATAGACTGACCACTTCTCACTTTCATAGACAACCTGATGAAGGAGTGGTTTCAGGGTTTTATGTAGTGATTGAATTCAGGTTTGATTTGAAAATAGCTACCTTAGAAAGTAACAAAAAATAGGATAGATAAGGAATATTTTTAGTCAGTAAAAAATGCTGTCTGCTTTTGTTGTTTATAGTGAATCACCAGCATCTGAGTCAGAAGGTGCTCAAAGCAGCCCAGTGAAGAATAAGCACTCTGAAGATGACCCTGTAGAAGCAGAAGGGCATGAGGTAAAAAGACTTAAATTTGACAAAGAAGGAGAAGCCAGAGATGCACCTAACCAAACCGCCTCCAGTGAAGTCTCTTTGGGCATGGGGGACGAGACAGAAATATCCTCTACATCTCAGGATAAAGAAAAAGATGCAGCTTGTGCACGAAAGCACTGTACAGAGGAAGAGGAGGAAGGTATTTCACATTTTTCATGATCTGTGCGTTTTCCTCAAAGTGTGGGGTTTTCTTCACTAGAGGGCAGATTGCTGAATGTCCTACTGTGTACGAAGGTGTACAGCTAGAACCTGATCTATTTACTAATTCTATTAGTTCTTCCTTTTAATGTTCCACATGCCTATTTAAAATACATATATACTGCTAAAATAATAAAGGCAGTAGAACATTGCATGTGGTGATAATATACCAAAATTTTGGGAATCTCTGCTTTAGGATATCTTCAGATAATATCTTTCCTCACAGAGGAGGTATTAGAGTCATATATACTTTTCACTATCTGTATTTTTTCTAAATTTCTGAAATGTGTGGGTATAAAGTTGGTATTCTGGGTGATAATCTCTCAGATCCTGTTAAAGAATGGAATTTACCTTGATCTAAGGTAGGCACAGTACCTAATTCAAAAATGCTAACTGTGGTTTTATTTCTCAAGTTCCCGTTTAATCTTTATGGGAGAGGGGGGGACTCATGTATTTGCAAAATGTGCCTTTGAGGTACACTCCAAACAAGTAGAGTGCTTTAAAGATTTTAAAACTGCTTTCGGGATTTTCAAAAGATTCTGCTTTTGAGGACAGCACAGAAAATGGAGGAAGTTTAAAAGTTATTTGTTGTTCTTATATTGTCTTTATCCACAGAAATGTAGTGAAGTTACATACTTGATCTTTTTTTTCCCCTTATGGTACATTAGGCTAGCTAATGATGAGGCTGTCTATTACTTTATTTTTGATAAGTGAAGGCATTGCCATTTTATCTGTCCTTGCTTGTAGAGTACAAGCAAGCTTTACACAGCATACTTGGGAATAAAAAAATAGCAGAATGTAAAATTGCTTAAAAAATCCTCAAATAATACTCTGCTTTCACTGCTTCTAGAGTCCTTCATGTCTCCCAGAAATGTTGGTCCAGACAGAAAAGATGAAGAAAAAGACACTGAATCCTCAACTGTGAATGAAGTCTCCTCTGAGGAGAGCAATCAGATGGAGGAGTCTGATCAGTCTCAAGCAGAGAAGGATTTACATTCAGATGAAAGTGAAAATAGTGGATCTGCCAGTAGTGGAGCTGACTGCAGTGAAACAGAAGAGTTAGGATCCTATGCTAGCGAAACTCCAGAAAATTCATCAGAGACCCCTATGGAAAACAGTGATGACGCCACAGATGTTGCAGATGAACCTATGGAGCAAGACTAATTTAAGTACACTTAGATGCAGTATTTTCCATAAGGCTCCAGTTTTACACTGTATAAATAATTTTATGTAATAAAGTGGACCTTTAGTTTTACAAAGAGAAGCAGGTTGTAAAATAAACTTCTCCATGGATTGAACCTTGAAAGAGTTGTACATGATAAGAACTGTGAATACCAGCTCCTTCAGGTCCTGCTTACCGCTGAACTTTCGTTTGGTCAAATCAGTGGTTTGTGTATAGTTTTTTTTATTTAGAATAAAAGTTTTTAAACTGGAAGGTAATTATAATTTTGACAACTTTTTTGGAGATTACCATACCTAGTTCTATGTAAGCAAGAAAGCTTTTTGTCTCGTCTTTTTCTGACAGCTATAGCAGTTATTTCATATTTTGGTTACAGTTTCAACATTTAACATGTGAATTATGGGGTTTCGTGCTGGTTTCCAGATTTTTATTTGAACATACACTATGAAACCTTATGTTGTGTGTTTAAAATGTGTTGCATTTCTCACACACACGTATATGCCCGCATGCACACATGTCTGCCCTCACTGTTCAAGGGGCTAATGTTATATTTTTCTGTTTCTATAAAAGATAAATACAGCAAATACTTTTTCTATAGGGGAAGACTGAATTCACCTCTAAAGGCACTTTGTCCTGCCTCTGATAAACAAATGAAATCTGGCCCAGATGAAACCCTGGAAATAGTAACATTGTTGCAAACACCAGAATAAACACATTCCAAGAAAACTGTTAAAATTGCAACATTTTTGTATACTTCTGAGGTGCCTGAGTGAAAGGGTTTCATTTATTTATGAGAAAATGTGTTTTATGTTGAGAACGTTGTAATCAAAACATTAGCTTAAACTTTTGTAGAAGAAATGCTTCGAAATACAGTAAGAAAATATCTTGGAAGAAATGAACAGGTACTTGCCTTTTTGAGTGCTTCTTGAAGCATTGTGAATATTAGAAGTCTCAAAATCATTCTAAAGTGTGCAGGTGGCATTGATATGACTACACCACTGTACTGGAAGAATTAATATACACCTTTAGTTATGTACCTGAGCTAAGTGACTAAAAGTTTAGGGGTGCATAGAAATCACCATGATTTGTATAGCATTTTGGAAGTGAACTAAATATTTTTTGAACATGCTACTTTGACAGCCAGTGTTACATTTTTTTCAAACCAGCTCAAAGCACAACTACTGCTTTAAACTCTCAATATTTTCCAGTTCCCATATTTAAAGACATGCAGGCTGCAACCTCCCAGTCACAATTACTGGCTGCCAAATTTATACCTGTTTCTTCAACTGTACCTTTTTGATATTTAGAATTTTTAAATTTCTGTAAAGTAGATTTTTGTAGATTGTAATGAGTGCTCACTGCCATTGTGAAACGGTATAATTGTATAATTTCTGTGTGTAAACTGAATGCTTGGGCTTTCAATACAGTATTCATATAAAGCAATAAATATTAATGTTATGAAATATCTGAGTACATTTTTATCAGAATTGTCCCTCTGCGATTTTAAGTTCACATAGCTGAATACAAAAATGACCTCTAAAATGCATGCTGATAGTTTCTTGTACCTACATGGTATGCTTTATATTTTGGGGGAAAATGCAGTTTGAGTAATTCTAGAATAATATGGATCAATATGAGTATTTATACAGTAACATGTTCCTAACTTTACCAATGTTAAGCAGACGTTGGCTTCAGGGAGATGCTTGCCAAAAAAAAAATCCTATTGATTGACCTCCCCTTACAAAGTGAAAATCATACTTTATTGACTCACTCTTTATTGTGCTGATGGGTTGGGTGTATATTACAAATTCAAAGAACTAAACCAGAATGTTGGAATTAGGAAAGTTAATGTAGTGACATTTTGCATTTTTGGTTTTGGGAATATTTTGCCAATGAAAACAACATTTTAAAATTTCTAAGTTGAGAATTTTCTGAAATTCTTCAGAATGTTTATTTGTGAAGATATTGTCAATAAACTTGTTCTTTAAGCACCAGTGACCTTTTTATATGTTTGTTTTAGCAGCCCTAGTGCCACTATTGTAAAGACTTAAGAACTTTTGAGATATGGATCCTTTTGTATATCTGCAAGGACTCTGTTTCTCAATAACTAATAAGAATTGAAATCATATTTTAAAGTCACAGCAAGAATCTTGCTACATAATACATGCCTGCTGTTAATGACTGCCTTTACTAAATCAGGTAAGTGCTATTTTGTTGTAAGTGGTGTGCACTGTCAGTAGGCAAGTGGCTGCTGTTCAGTTTGCATGGAAGTGTAATAGTCTATTTTTATGGTTTAGTTTTTGAAAGATAGATGGTTAAGTACCGTAAGTACATCTGCCACAGAATATGTTTCCAGTTATAGCCATTTAAACAGAACTGGTTATGGCTAAAAAGTCATTTACATAGGAAGTGTGAGACTTACATGTATGTATGATGTATGAGTTTCTCTTTTAATAATTATTAAGCAGCAACCTAATGATTAATAAAATCTATTTTTTTTTATTCTAAAGTGAATATTTCTATTGACTACAACTGTACTAAAACACCCTCCTGAAATCCATTCACATTTTTTATTCATATAATGTACTACTGGGAAGGGTTTAAAGACTATTTGTATCTCAAGATGCATCTTGCGCTCAATGATTTTCAGTCAGACAGGTATGGAAGAGGTAATATTTACTGAAGGCAGCCCAGGTAAATCACATTATCAATGAAACACCCATATTTTGTTGAGTAACCAATACATTTTTTTCCCTTTATCAGTGCTCCTTCCTCATTTGCCTCAATGACTTTTGTGCTGCAACTTCATTACGGACATAAATATTGTCTTGGTAACTGCACTGTTGAATTGAAGGAGCTTAGCTCTAAAATTTGGCTGCATGCATAGAATCCATCATGTACTGCGTGCATCTGTGTGTGTTCTCTTTACCAAGGCACTGTTTCCATGATTTCTGCCACCAAGTATTCATGCCGTAAACTTAACCTCCTCCAGTTTAGATTGAGAAGTAATCCTCTGTTTTCTAACTGAAAGATAACGTTCTGTTTCTGTGCACGCAGGTGGCAAGCATGTCTTAGTTCTGAATGATCCCTCAGAGACCTGAAGTAATTAAAAGTTTTGTGCTCTTACAATCATCTAGTTTACAAGGTTTATTAACAGCTATATTACTTCAGTTATAAATTCATTGCCTATCTTAATATCCACTTCTTGGCAAAGCAGCTGTTCTCTAGCCATTTGCATTGCAACCAGTAACAATAAAGCTCTCAAATTTCTATTGGAAATTTGGTGAGATGATCCATCATAGGCAGGATTTACCTACAGGTTCCTGCCTGTCTCTAGCCCTGGTGCACTGAGTGTCCCAGACAGTTACAGTTTGTTCTGAAGGTATGTGGAGAAGAGTTTTGGTTATGGGATTCCTTCCATGTACTGACAGAGATAAAAGAGCTCACGGAAGGTTTCGAGTTGACTAAAGCAGCAGGATTAGTCTAATGGATGCTGATCTAAACTTAGGTTCTCTAGTAAAAAAAAATAAAAAGGATTGTTTTTTGAGGAGATGTTAATTCCCAACTAAACAAAAGTTATTTAATAATGTATGAAACCATGTCATTTGTATGGAAGAGGAAGGGGGAAATCGTTCTAGTAGGAGAAAACATTTGGTTTATGTATTAACAACATCTATTTCTTGCCACAGCTATTTAGAAGCTTAATTGTACCCTAGTTCATAGGCAATAAATGGTGCAAGCAATGCCAGAAACTACTCTGGACTGGCATTTTCCCATCATATTTTGTTCTGCTGTCCAATTTATAATTGCTGGATCACATCACGTTTAGAGATGAAAAATTTTGAGGGCCATTGAACACTATTTTAGCAGTGGCTCAACCTAATGTTATTTGGCATATGTGTCTTTTCCTGTTGTGTGAATACAAAGTAGGTTCTTAAAACTTTCATTTCCACCTGTGTGACAGTATGGTTGATTGTCAATGCCTGATATGTCATAGGAAATCAGCGTAAATCCTGAATCCTTAGGCCTTTTTCTTGAACAGTGCAACAGGTTTCTTCTCTTTCCTATCATCTGGGCTGCTTTGTGGCTTTATAAAAAAACAAACAAAAGCCCACAACACTGAAATGCTGTATATGCTGGAGTGTGTCTCTGCTGTGATGCTGAGCATGCCTTTCAAAGTCTGCTCTAGAAGTATTTTTAAGTGAAACCTACATAGTTCTGCATTTACACCATGTGCTTGCTATTGCTAACAGAGACACGATCCAACCCTGGATTTACTAAGAGCAGTGTATGTTATCTGTCCAGGTGTCAAATCTACAGAAGGGGTTTGTGGCAGCATGCTTTTCAAAATTTTCTTTTCCTTAAAGAGCAGGAAAGCAGACTTCATGGTATTGCCTTTGGGATTAGCCGGAGTTACAGCACAGGTAGGACAAGTGTAACCATGCTCACAGAAAGATACCTTATAATGAGCAAGAGTTTCCGTTAAATAATCTGTTGGTTGTCTAGTGCAGTGTCTCTATTTTAATTACTATGGCAGCATTTTGCACTTGGTGGGCAAGTGTGAAAATGGGCTACCTAGAAGTGTGAGGGTAGGACGGGAGAGAGGTGCGATCTCTCGCTGGCCTAAAGGACAAAAGCGGCTCCCGCGCTGGGGAAGCCGCCACCTGCCCCGCCCCTCCCCCCGCAGCGCCACCTGGCGGCGCGTGCGCCCCGCCCGCCAACGGTCACTCCAACGGCCGCCCTAACGGCTGCGCCAACGGTCGCCTCGCGCCGCGGCGGGGAAGAGCGCGCGGCGAGGCAGGGTCCGGCAGCGGCTCTGCCCTTTCGTGGGAAAGAAGGAGGAAAAGCTGGAGTGGTGAGAGGACAGCGGCTGGGAAGGACCGCGACTCTGCCAGGCTGCTGGGGGATGCAGGCATTGGGACTAAACTCTGCAGTAACTCTGCTCACAAATGTCATTGTCCATACAGACTTGCTGCTTCACAGGGGACTCTACTGAGCTGGAAATGGCTTGAATTTCACTGTAGTGAGAGACTTGCAGCTGCGGGGGACCCAGTTTGTGACCTGCTAAGGGGGCTGGATTTCCATTACGAGGCTTTGCCAGCTTCGAGCCATGGTCAGAGTTGCACGGCTTGATGCAATAGATAGCACAGCACCGAACCCCCAACCAAGTAACCTTTGTGAGGCGTGGCAGAAGAGAAGCCTACTTGTCACACTACTGATAGAAGTCTGGCGACTGACTTCCTGCTAACAAACCTGCTGAGCACTGCAAGCCCTATTAGTTTATCCTGCCACCCCTGTTTTCTGCCTGCTAGACTAAACAGACCTGACTTCTCCTGATATGACATGCTCTGAGTCATCCTTTTCTCCCATTTGTCTCCCTCTTCCTTAAATTGCTGTAGCCAAATTAGAGTTGAGTCCACCAGCTGGGGCCTCCCAGGCAGCCTGGCATAATGCCTTGTATATATGTATATATGTCTCAAAATGATATCCCACTGTATTCAATTAGTGGTCCACAGTAATCTCCAAGTCATTTTTTGCCCCAGTTATATATGAGCTATGATGCTCCATCTCTCCCTTCAGCTGCATCTTTCAATTTTGAAACTTTATTCAAAAAAATGCCGTTACTTCTGTCTTGGCATTAGAGTTTTGAATACCAGGCAAGTATGTTGGTGCTCCTGTAACAAAGTTTGGCTTTGTCTGTTATATATGAATTGTTATATCCAGCAGCTCCAAAACTGCAGCTGTTTAGCTCTTGCTGCTAAGTCTGGTCTCATCCCTCACCATCACACTTATGCTGTCAGACAGTTTTATCAGCATTCACCTCAATGTCACTACAGTCTTGCAATCATCTGGTGGACAGATGCCCTGGGACCGTCTTGCAGCAGATCTACAAATGCTGTTAAAACTGCAATGTGACTTTGGAACACGCTTGCAACGGGACTCCTCAAATGAACGGGGTATTAATAGATGCCTGTCTTGCCATGGGCTCTGTGACTGTTCCAGAGGTGAAGGAGCTCTAAGGCAGAACAGAGAGGAGGCATTTTCTTTTCTGTATGTTTCTTTGACCATTTACTTCTGGGAAACCAAAACTGTTTTCTTTGAGATGTCTAAAGTAAAGACTTAAAAGTAGGCACAATTTGGAAAAAAGTCCTTCTTGGAGC